>CM056051.1:97720257-98217757 GCA_029574335.1 Rana kukunoris
GGAGATATTTCTTCTTGGTACTGAAGATAAGATATGGGTCCTTGGTGTAGGGGGTCCTTGTAGAAATTTACGGTAAATGAACATACGTGTTGTAAATGGCCAAACTGAAAAGATATATGGAGACCTTTTTATACCAAAGCGTCTTTTTCTTGTGGGTAGGTAGGGTGCTCGAGCATTTGATCATTGAAATCGACTCCCCCCCATTTACAAATTATAGTCTTGAACACATTGTGGTTTTTGGATAGGGCCGTCGTTTCTTCTGAGGATTTCTACCTGGGTGTCATCATGTATCGTTGAGAGCATGTGGACATTTCATTTGTCCCTCCACCGGATAGCCAATACTTCCTCATTCCGCAAAGACGCCGTCTCCCCTTTTTCCAGTCTTTCCATAACGAGCCTTTGCGGGAAACCCTTCCTATTGGGTCGCACTGTACCGCACGCTGGAGTGCCCATCCGGTGAAGGTTGCGGAAGAGGGGCAAACTTGTATAGAAATTATTCACATAAAGGTGGTAACCCTTTCCAAGGAGTGGATATACAAGATCCCAAACAATCTTTCCGCTGGGCTCCAATATATTCTGGACATTCAGGGGGATTCAGTTGGGTGTCCTTCCCTTCGTACACCCGGAAGGCGTAGACGTACCCTGTGACCCGGTCACATAGCTTGTAAAGCTTAACTCCATATTGGGCCCTTTTGTTTGGTATATACTGCTTGATGCCAAGCCTGCCTGTGAAGTGGACCAATGACTCATCCACGGAAATATTTTGGTCGGGGACAAATAACTGGGGAAAATTTCTCAGAGAATTTTTTTTGAATGAAGGCCGAATTCTAAATAATTTGTCATGTGATGGGTCCATTTCGGGGAGGGCACTGGGTGTTGTCATTGTAAGAGAGAAAACGCATTATCATGTGGTATCTGGTTCTTGACATGGTGGATGAAAAGATTGGCATGTGGTGGATGGGTTTTTTGGACCAATATGAGTATGATTCATTTTTTTTTGTGAGCCCCATGTTAAATATTAGGCCTAAAAATAATTTAAATTCGTCCACTGTCAATGCTCTCCATTCATAGGGACGGGCGCGTAACTTGAATTAGGGTGGTCTGTTATAAATTGTTGTGCATAGAGGTTGCACTGGGCCACGATAGAGGATAATAGGTCTTGGGTAAAAACTAAATGAAAATAATCATAGGGGCAAAGTTCTCTGTGTTCACCTGAACACCTGTCTGGGTGGTGAAAGGTGGGTGTTTGCTGCTCCTGAATTGGGGGGAAGCCACATAGGGTTTTCAAGGGCATAGGGAAGGCTGGCATGGGTCCTAACCCTTTGGGGCTGAGATGACACTCTGCTGGTTCTTGGCCTTTGGCCTTGTGGTAGCCTGCTGCTCCATGTCAATACGTCTTCGTTTCATGGGCACACTTTGCTCTTCCTCTGAATCTGTAGAAGACCCACTGCTTACAACCGGTTCATATTCTGAATCAGAATCAGAGAGCTCCCCGCTGCTCTTATCGGTCAAGCACATATGCTGGTATGCCTCCTCAGTGGTAAAAAATCTTTTTGCCATACTGGTGACTGTGGGCTGTGGTGACAAACTATGGTAGGGAAACTGGAACAGATATGGCTGCACTGATGGGTGCTGATGAGGCTGGTCTAATGAGGGTGCACTGATGGGTACTGGGCACTGACGGCACCGATGGGCACTGGGTGCACCGGTGAGCACTGTAGTGGCACTGATGGAGCACTGTGGCACCAATGGAGCACTGATGGACACTGGTGGCACAAATGGGCACTGGTGTGGCACTGATGGACACTGGCGGTACTGATGGACACCGATAGGCACTGGTGTAGCACTGATGGAGCACTGACGGACACTGGCGGCACTGATGAGCACTGTAGTGGCACTGGTGGTGCACTGACAGGCACCGATGGGCACTGATGAGCACTGTAGTGGCACTGATGAGCACTGATGGACACTGGCAGCACCGATGAGCACTGTATTGTCACTGGGCATGGTAGTGGCACTGACGGACACTGGCGGCACTGATGAGCACTGTAGTGGCACTGGTGGCACCGATGGGCACTGATGAGCACTGTAGTGGCACTGATAAGCACTGATGGACACTGGCAGCATCGATGAGCACTGTAGTGGCACTGGGCAATGTAGTGGCACTGATGGAGCACTGGCGGCATTGATGAGCACTGTAGTGGCACTCGTGCAGCACTGACAGACACTAGCAGCACCAATGGGCACTGAAGTGGCAGAGGTGGCACTGGTGGGGACTGTCGTGGCACTGATGGGGACTTTAGTGGCACTGGTGGGAACTATAGTGGCCCTGGTGGGGACTGTAGTGGCACTGGTGGCACAGATGGGGACTGTAGGGGCACTGATGGTAGTGTAGTGGCACTGTGTGGCACTGCTGGGCATAATATAGATGCACTCACTTGTAAAAAAATCACTTCTCTCCTCACACGCTGTATCGGTGTGAGGAGAGAAGACATAACCTCAGGATGACCTTTTTTTTTGTTTACATTAGTGTGCTCCCTCATTGGAGGTAGCGATCAGGTGGTGAAGAGCCACTATCATTGGCTCTTCACCGTGATCAGTGTTGCGTCGGGTTCCGCCGACCCGGCGAACACAAAAACTTTCGCGTGCACGTCGAAGGGGGCGCGCAATCATCGTAAATCGGGACGACGTCCCAGGGACGTCGTCCCAAAATAACAGGACTGGCGCTGTAGCAGTATTTACGCTATAGCGTGGTCGGAAAGAGGTTAAAGCCTTCCAGTTCATTTGCTCTTTGCCTTTGCCTGTGTTAACATCACTATAGACATTCTCCTGCGTTCCTGTTAAAGACCTGCTTGACTATGTTCCCTCTGGCTACAGATCCTTCTTGCTTTATCCCTGGCTCTTGGACATTGGCTTGGCCGACTACCTGATCCGGTTACTGAACTCTGGCTTGTTTTGACTATCCTTACTCTGTTTACCTTTTTATTTTTATTATTAAACAAGTGTGATTTAACTGTACTTCTGTCTCGGTCTGATTCATGGTTCCAGACACTGATCCCTAATTCCAGGGGGGGCACTTCCCCCCTCGCCCCTATCTGCGGACGCCCATGATCATGCACCTAATCTGGCACAGAGCGGCTGACCTGCCGCAGTATATGTGCATGGGGCGGTCGCTAAGCGGTTTTAAATCTGTGTTTGCTAATATTATTATTTTTAAGACTGCATTTAATAGATTTTTTTAGTTATGTAAGTAGGTAAATGGGTTACTTTCATCTATTCTCTTCCTATTGATCCTGGGATTTTTATTTGCCTTTGAAACAACGGCTTGACAATGACTGCAACCCAAGAGAAGCTTTATGAGCATTCCTAATAAGATTGTATCTCATATTCTCAGGTCCTTGTTTTAGATGTACAGCAGGAAGAATATGTGTCTTCTATCTGTATATGCGTTTTAACAAACCACTTGATACTGAGACTTCCACTCTATAAAGTGGCAGGCTGCTCTTCTGCTATATAGAAGTCATTCCTAGTTTAAATGTCCTCCAGTATATCTACTAATGTATACAGATTGTCTATAGAGTATCACAGCTGCATCCTATCCTAGGTGATCACCAACAGCATAAAACCGCCAGCAATCATTCAGTCCAACACATGTGTCTCCATTGACATGATGACCCCCTGATTCTCTCTCCCACTTCACCACTGACTCTCATCTACATCTCCTCAGAGCTTTTTTTCTCAGAAAAATAGGTGTAGGAACTCAACCACGACCCTGTTCATATTTCACAAACAGTAGAAGGGTCTTAAAGGGACATTAAAAAAAAGGATTGCATTACCTACAAATGCAGAGTTCAGGGGGGTTACACACAGAGTGCAGAGCTGTAACTTGTAAACACAGAAACCAGAATTCTGTGTTTACAAGTGATTGTGGTGAGCGGCCACCAAAGGGTCTGAGCCAGAGGTGGTGGAACTGAGTTCCCCCAAGTTCCCCCTGAAAAAAAGGCCCTGCATCTCCTGATATATGCCACAAGCAATGCCTTGCTGCCCATAGCGGGCAGCTTTGTTTGAAAAATTAGGAGCATTTCAGACAGGCTTTAGTGTACTAGCTGCAATGAACATTGCTATGAATTTTGGATCATTCATACATTCCCTGAGCATTAATGTGTTGCTAAGATTAGCCTTATTGTTGACACCTGTCTATATTTATATTTGTCCACATACAAGTCAATGTTCAGTTTTGCAGTCAGAAACAAGCTTGGAGAATATATAGGTGAGTGCTTGCTGTCATATCTGTAGGAGTCATAAGATAAAATAATTTTCATGCTTGAGATTACATGTTAGATGCATATATGACAGCATCCTTGGGTGAAAACCTCATCTGACTTCTGTGCTCGTAACCTCTAATGATAGTGATGTTATTTACCCCAAGGAGCAGGTATTACATAGTGTGCTGAAGTGCTTACTGTCTGTTAGGTGGTTAATCAAGGGTTAGCTTATTTATTGTGTGTAATGGTGTACATGGATTTATTTCAGTGCTGATTGCTGAGTATGACAGTGCAAGCATTTTAATATTTATTTCTTTAACAGTCTTTTTATAGCGATAAAAAGTAGAAAGATAGTCACCTTATGAATTCCCACTACTGGGAATAAGCATAGCTCCCAACTGTCCCTGATTTGAGGGACTGTCCCTGATTTCCAGCAATGTCCCTCATTCCTCCTCACTTGTCCCTCATTTTGGTCTGATCTATATAGATTTATATAAAATGCACTTTTTAGTTTGAGTTGGAGAGGTATCTTAATATAGCGCGATCCTACCCCGAAGCGTCCCGCACTAAACCTTTCCCAGCACTAAACCTTTCCCAGCACTAAACCTTTCATCTGATTTCGAAAATTGCTGCATTTTATACATTCTAAAAGCCAATAAAAAAGGAATAGTAGTGGTAAAAAAAAAGCATGTGTGGGTTTAACCAATCTTGTTTTTTTTGTATAGTTGTCCCTTAAAGGGGTTGTAAAGGTAAAAAAAATGTTTTCCTAAATAGCTTCCCATACCTTAGTGCAGTCCTCCTTCACTTACCTCATCCTTCCATTTTGCTTTTAAATGTCCTTATTTCTTCTGAGAAATCCTCACTTCCTGTTCTTCTGTCTGTAACTACACACTGTAATGCAAGGCTTTCTCCCTGGTGTGGAGTGCTGTGCTCGCCCCCTCCCTTTGAGTACAGGAGAGTCAGGACGCACACTAAGGGCTCTTTCACACGTGTGGACCATTTTTTAGATCAGTTTTTTATCATCAGTTGAACCGTTTTTCATCTGTTTTTACATCCGCTTTACATTCGTTGTCATTCGTTGTCATTGCAGAGACCGCATGTCCGTATTTTCTTCCATCCAAAAAAGTGGATCTTTGCAGACGCGGATCTTTGTGGATGTTAGCGGATGAATCATCCACTAACGTACGCAATACCATATGGATGCATTACAAGTCTGTAAACGGACTTGTAAAAAATGGACGAACGGTCCATACGTGTGAAAGGACCCTTATTAAATCAGCTTTTTGATGAAAAAGGATATTAGCGGATCGGATGTTAACGGATCGTCCGCTAACATCCGTTTTTCATCCGTTTCGTTTTTTTTGACGGAACAAAAATAGGGTTTTCTTCCGTTCAAAAAAAACGGAGCTTAACGGAGACAGATGTTAACGGACGTTAGCGGATCCTCAGCCGCTAACGTCCACTTTCCAATTGGAAAGCATTGCAGTCCGTAAACGGACGTATGAAAAAACGGACGAACGGTCCGCACGTGTGAAAGGACCCTAATACACACAGCTCCTTTCTCTATCTGCAACGTAGAGAGCGTCCTGACTCTCCTGTAGTCCAAGGGAGGGGGCGAGCACGATACTCCACACCAGGGAGAAAGCCTTGCATTAACTTTGTGTAGTTTAGACAGAGAAGAACAGGAAGTAAGGATTTCTCAGAAGAAATAAGGACATTTAAAAGCAAAATCGAAGGATGAGGTAAGTGAAGGAGGACTGCACTAAGGTAACGTAAAGGAAGCTATTTAGGAAAAAAAAATATATCTTTATACCCCTTTAACCACTTCAGCTCTGGAGGATTTGGCTGCCCAACGACCAGTCCATTTTTTACAATTCGGCACTGCGTCGTTTTAACTGACAATTGTGAGGTCGTGCGACGTTGCGCTTTACGCAGGCCGTGCCATTGCCGATGTATCTCTCAGGAGCGGTCGGCAAGGGTCACTAAAAGGAAATTTTTTTTTTTAGCTAAAAGCTCCTTACCTCGCTAGCAATCCTGGTTTCATGTGCTTGTTGTTCGTTTGCTTTGACGTTGCGTTGCTGTAATCCCTCTCTGATTTCACTCACTTCCTGCTTGTCTGTTTCACTATAGAAAAAAATCATGGGAGCTTCTCTCTGTGGTCCCTGATCAAGGAGGTGTGATTACTGTGTGTCTAAAACCCCTCAGAAGATTATTAATTTTAAAAACAAACACTCCGTCTCTGTTTGTTTGTTTTTGTTCTGTGTGTCTCTGTACTTCGCAGAAACATGTAACTAAGAACTAAACTTGAAAAACCTGCCAGGCACATTATATGATTGTTTTTATCTAATTGTTAATCAATTTTTAAAAGGAATTAGTTTAACTAGTATGCCTCCTATAACACCCTTAAACAGTCATTTTCAGCACAAAAAAAATGTTTTCTCTACAACTCCTTTAAGGTTGTGTCCTCTACGACTGCATACTTTTGCTGCTGATAGGCCCCTCATCTCCCATCTCAAAAAGTTAGGAGGTAGAGGGGAAGGTATGGCGATGAGTGTTCAATGTCAATCACATATTATTACTAAGCGAGTATTTGCATATTGGATTCTTTTTGTTGGCAAGAAACGATGTAATAACATCATGAAAATAGGCATTTATCTTGGCTACGATCAGGCTTAGTGCTGGTGGTGAGAGAGAGGTGGGTAGAGGCATTAATTGTTCCCATTTAGATTTTGAATTGTTGTGTAGTACACATTTTAGCATATAAAACCATTATACCTATTTATGCTTAAACTGATTGAAAAAACAAAATATATAAATCCTAATAGTACAATGAGGTATTTTAAAGTATAATCTGGCTTTCCCATTAATACCCAATAAATTAAATCTTTGCATTTCATTTGTTTGCTCTGTTCATAAAAAAAATGCTTTTTTAAGCTCCATACACTGAAAAATACATATTCATTAACCACCCCGGAAGAATTGGCTGCTCAATGACACCAGGCCATTTTTTTGCAAATCGTCCACTGCGTCACTGCAACCACTTTAACTGACAATTGCGCTCAAGGGTCGCAATTGGCATGCCCCAACCAAACAAAATTGCGCCCTTTTTTTCCCCACAAATAGAGCTTTGTTTTGGTGGCATTTGATCACCTCTGCGATGATTAAAATGTTGTTTAAAAAACAATATTTTGTACTTTTTGCTATAATAAATATCCCCCCATTTTTTTTTAAAGCAATTTTTTTCTCAGTTTATAGCCGATATTATATTCTACATTATTCATATTTTGGTATATAAAAATCGCAGTAAGCGTATATATTGGTGTTGCACAAAAGATGTAGCATTTACAAAATATGGGATAGATTTATGGCATTTTTATTATTATGTTTTTATATTAATATTATGTGCGATCTAGTGATTTTTTATCGGGACTCTGCGACATGGCGGACACGTCGGACACTTTTGACACCATTGGCATTTATACAGTAATTCAGTGCTATAAAAAATGCACTGATTACTGTCAAAATGAAAGGGAAAGGGGGTTAACACTAGAGAGCGATCAAGGGGTTAACTGTGTTCCCTGACTGTGGAGGGGACTAACTAGAGGAATTGAACAGATCGTGGTTCCTAGCTATTAGGAACTTTCTCTCCTCACAGAACAGAACAGGGATTTGTGTGTGTTTACAAACACACACGTCCCTGTTCTGCCTCTTGTGTCCGCAATCACTCTCAGCCTGCGGTCATCGTGACCTATGGTCACGAGCATTGGCACCCCTGCGATGCAGCAGGCGTGCGCACCCACCTACTATCCCGCTTAAAGGGACCAACGTACAGCTATGAAGGTTAGCGTGATCTTGCCGACCTGCCGCAGTATAATGATGGCGGCTGGTCGGCAAGTGGGTAATGCATCTCCTTGTTATATAGAAGCCAAGAAATTCTTCTGGATTTTCCATAGCACAACAAGATGTGAGATCACTGAGATTGGGTAAGAAGCAAGAAAACAGTTTTTGTGGCAATACCCCTTTTTGAATCTCACAAAAGTGAGTACACCCCTCACATTTTTGTAAATATTTTATTATGTCTTTTCATGTGACAACACTAAAGAAATTACACTTTGCTACAATGTTGTGTAGTGAGTGTACAGCTTGTATAACAGTGTACAATTGCTGTCCCTTCAAAATAACTCAACACACAGCCATTGATGTCTAAACTGCTGGCAACAAAAGTGAGTTCACCCCTAGTGAAAATGTCAAAAATTGGCCACAAAGTGTCAATATTTTGTGTGTGACCCCCATTATTTTCTATCACTGCCTTAACCCTCTTGGGCATGGAGTTCACCAAAGCTTAATAGGTTACCACTGGAGTTCTCTTCCACTCCTCCATGATGACATCACAGAGCTGGTGGTTGTTAGAGACATTGCGCTCCTTCACCTTCCATTTGAGGATGCTCCACAGATGTTCAATAGGGTTTAGGTCTAGAGACATGTTTGGCCAGTCCATAACCTTCACCCTCACCTTCTTTAGCAAGGCAGTGGACATATTGGAGGTGTGTTTGGGGTCGTTATCATGTTGGAATACTGCCCTGCGGCCCAGGAGGGGATTATGCTCTGCAAGTCACAGTACATGTTTGCATCCATGGTTCCCTCAATGAACTGTGGCTCCCAGTGGCGGCAGCACTCATGCAGCCCCAGACCATGACACTCCCACCACCATGCTTGACTGTAGGCAAGACACACTTGTCTTGGTACGCCTCAGCTGGTTGCTGCCCCACACGCTTGAAACCATCTAAACCGAATAAGTTTATCTTGGACTCATTGGACTAGTCTGCTTGTCTCCAGCAAACTGTTTGCCAGTGTTGCCTACCACCCATAGATTTACAGGCAGCCTGCTTCGGGCTGCCCATTAAAGTCCGTTACAGGTACCGGTGCCGCAAAAAAAGGGGGGGCGAACCGACATGGAACTGAGCATGCATCGTTCCGGGCTCAGGAAACCATGTACGCCCTCAGCCAGGCGGCGCATGGGCAGTAATGTAATGGGTGCCGTTAGATGATCGAGACCACGATGGCCGGCAGCTTGTGCAGTGCACTCGCCATAGGCGGAGTTGCCGAGCAGGGGTGAGGTGGAGGAGAGTGAAACTGTGGGGGGATATCATAGCAAAAAGGGGACAGAGTGAGAGGAGGACATAGCTGGGATGGTAAAGCCATGGCATGCAGGGGACAGAGACTGATATGCTCAGTCCACCATCACATTACTTCTCACATCATCAGTGTGCTGTGTCCTCCTCATGTTCCCCTTTCACCTCTCCACAGGTCAGGTCAGCACTGTGTCTTGCCTACAGTCATACAAAGCTCTCTAACAAAGCCTATGTCCATAGGATTATATCTTAGGCTGCGTACACACAATCAGTCCATCCGATGACAACGGTCCGAAGGACCGTTTTCATCGGTAAATCGATGAAGCTGTCTGATGTGCCTACACACCATCGGTTAAAAAAAACGATCGTGTCAGAACACGGTGACGTTTACGTGTTTTAACACAATGACGTGCTGATGAAAAAATGAAGTTCAATGCTTCCAAGCATGCATCGACTTGATTCTGAGCATGCGTTCCTATTTTTTTGACCGAAGGTTAACTAACCGATGGCACCACACACGATCGGTTTGGACCGATGAAAGCGGTCCATCAGACCATTCTCATCGGTTTGACCAATCGTCTGCTTGGATTTTGGTTTGCTCGCGTGTACACACGAGCAAACCAAAATCCCCGCCAGCAGGCGGCGCGCTGACGTGTCAGTGACGTGGCGGTGACGTTGACGCCGCCACGTCACCGCACCAGGAAGTAAAACACTTCCGCGCATGTGTCTAAATCATTCGGCGCGTGTGTGCGAGAAGACATGTCTGCTGGTTAGCATACTAACCAGCAGACATGTCGGGCGGACGGGTTTCCCCAGCCGACAGATTTCAAAGCATGCTTTGAAATCTGTCGGGTGGCCAAATCCGTCTGTTTGTGCCCGTACACACGATCGAATCTGTCTGCTGAAACGGTCTAGCAGACCGTTTCCAGCAGACAGATTTGATCGTGTGTACAAGGCCTTAGAGGTCTGGCCCCTCCACCTAAGAAGCATACATTATTTCAGGCAATGCAATACCTTTAAACAGTCTTTCTCATCCATTGTTTTCCCATAGGTTGCTAGTTGTTTCTCCATAGGTTGCTTGAACTTTGATCAATGGTGGGCCCTGATCTCTCAACTTCACTAACCATAAATCTTAAAAAACAAAGAAATGTTTTGAATATCATATACAGTGGAACCTTGGTTTACGAGTAAAGCAGTTAATGAGCATTTTGAATAACAAGCAACTTATTTTTTTAATTTGGCCTCGGTTTGCAAGTGTTGTCTCGCAACACGAGCAGAAGTCAAGCTAATGGGGTGGTGCAGTATCGCATTTGGCCAGAGGCACAGAGACGCCAGTGACCCTCGGAATGGTTCCAAGCCGTTCGGAAATACTCTGTATCACTCGGAAAATACTAAAATCCCTAATGTGTTCCCAAGATCAGCCGAGCCTTTCCAGAGTATTTCCGAGGCTCTCCGGAGCCCCCCCCACCTCTGGCCACATGCGGTATTGCATGCCATAGAAGTCAATGCGGAACAAATTATCTTTGTTTCCATTTACTTCTATGAGGAAACTCGCTTTGATATGCAAGTGCTGTGGATTACAAGCATTCTCCTGGAATGGATTATGCTCGTAATCCAAGGCTCCACTGTAGCACTATTTAAACTTTCTTTTTTACTGCTGTTATAGCAGAATAATAGGTAGATTACGCGGCACACATTTCTTTATTTTTTATGGTATCACACTGCTTTATGGGACGTGATTAGTGCCAGCAGCTGTCCTTATAACTTTTTACTTTCAGTAGGTAGCTTGCAAGACCCTAAGGCTGGGTTCACACTTGTGCGGTGAGAATTTCAGCTCTTTTATCTTTGCAGACAGATAAGAGAAGTGTTCAGCAGATTAGCTCGGTTTTTGCTGCGAATTTGGAGACCTGGGGGAAGTTCTGAGTGAGAGGAGAGTGGGGGAGAAATGTATTGAGCTGAATGAGAGAAATTCCTGAAGAGAACTGAACACATCTGCGAATCAGCTGCGTACCCATAGAAGATAATGGGACTGAATTCGCACCTGAGCCGCACCGCAAGGCCATACCTGCCAACTGTCCCGTTTTTAACGGGACAGTCCCGTCAAATAGGACCTAGTCCCGGCTAATTTAGCCTGCCGGGACTTGTCCCGGCAAGTGGGGAAGGCATTTGAGCCCGTTTTCGGGCTGTCCGGTAAAGTCCGTTATATGGGCAGCAGTGCCCATAAAAATAATGGCCGCGTGTACGAGGAAGCCCTTCCCATCACAGCACTCTGTATAGAGCAGCCAGGCACGTCTGCAGGGATCCAGAGGAAGCCTATTCTCACTTCTAAAGGCGTGGCTACACGTCCTTTCTTCTGTGATTGGGTAAAATGTTTTAAGAGGGCGTGTGTTTAGGTTGGCTGGGACAGGTCGTGTCTTCCTTGTTGTCAGTGGTGAGATCATGCTGTTTCCTGGGGGCTGATTGGGGAGTTGTGAGAGCCCAGGGGAATGAGAATCACCTGAGATCCGGGGATGATGGATCAGTACAGGTACCTATCGCACTGACACTCCATACCAGCACACTGTAAAGCACAGCTGCAAACTTGGATTGGAGTGATGCACTCTGGACTGCCTGAGCCTCTGACTCCCACCTCCTGCCCCGAGCCCCTGACCATCCCACCACCTGCCCCGAGCCCCTCTGACCATCCCACCTCCTGCCCCGAGCCTCTGACCATCCACCACCTGCCCCGCCTCTGACCATCCCACCACCTGCCCCGAGCCTCTGACCATCCCACCACCTGCCCCCACCTCCTGAGCCTCTGACCATCCCACCTCCTGCCCCGAGCCTCTGACCATCCCACCTCCTGCCCCGAGCCTCTGACCATCCCACCTCCTGCCCCGAGCCTCTCTGACCATCCCACCTCCTGCCCCGAGCCTCTGACCATCCCACCTCCTGCCCCGAGCCTCTGACCATCCCACCACCTGCCCCGAGCCTCTGACCATCCCACCTCCTGCCCCGAGCCTCTGACCATCCCACCTCCTGCCCCGAGCCTCTGACCATCCCACCTCCTGCCCCGAGCCTCTCTGACCATCCCACCTCCTGCCCCGAGCCTCTGACCATCCCACCACCTGCCCCGAGCCTCTGACCATCCCACCTCCTGCCCCGAGCCTCTGACCATCCCACCACCTGCCCCGAGCCTCTGACCATCCCACCTCCTGCCCCGAGCCCCTCTGACCATCCCACCTCCTGCCCCGAGCCTCTGACCATCCCACCACCTGCCCCGAGCCTCTGACCATCCCACCTCCTGCCCCGAGCCTCTGACCATCCCACCACCTGCCCCGAGCCTCTGACCATCCCACCTCCTGCCCCGAGCCTCTGACCATCCCACCTCCTGCCCCGAGCCTCTGACCATCCCACCTCCTGCCCCGAGCCTCTGACCATCCCACCTCCTGCCCCGAGCCTCTGACCATCCCACCACCTGCCCCGAGCCTCTGACCATCCCACCTCCTGCCCCGAGCCTCTGACCATCCCACCACCTGCCCCGAGCCTCTGACCATCCCACCTCCTGCCCCGAGCCTCTGACCATCCCACCTCCTGCCCCGAGCCTCTGACCATCCCACCTCCTGCCCCGAGCCTCTCTGACCATCCCACCTCCTGCCCCGAGCCTCTGACCATCCCACCACCTGCCCCGAGCCTCTGACCATCCCACCTCCTGCCCCGAGCCTCTGACCATCCACCTCCTGCCCCGAGCCTCTGACCATCCCACCTCCTGCCCCGAGCCCCTCTGACCATCCCACCTCCTGCCCCGAGCCTCTGACCATCCCACCACCTGCCCCGAGCCTCTGACCATCCCACCTCCTGCCCCGAGCCTCTGACCATCCCACCTCCTGCCCCGAGCCTCTGACCATCCCACCTCCTGCCCCGAGCCTCTGACCATCCCACCTCCTGCCCCGAGCCTCTGACCATCCCACCTCCTGCCCCGAGCCTCTGACCATCCCACCTCCTGCCCCGAGCCTCTGACCATCCCACCTCCTGCCCCGAGCCTCTCTGACCATCCCATCTCCTGCCCGCAGGGGAGTGAATAAAATAATGTAAGGGGCACTGATAAAAAGGTTTCCCCTATATTAGTAACTCCCCTTACCTTAGTGTATTCACTCTTCGGAAGGTGGTCTCTGGTCACCAGAGTGGCTGCCACATCAGAGTTCCTGGCATTCCCCTTTACATCAGAGTCTGCAGGATTGCCCTTAGAGTGAAAGGGTAATTCTGCAGGCCCTGATGTAAAGGGAATGCAGTGGACTTTGATGTAAGGGAAGGTTCTGGTGACCAGGGACCACCTTATATCAGAGATCCCCCTTATATCATGATCTGCAGCGTTCCCCCTTACGTAAGAGTTCCATTTCACTGTTAGGGGGATCCCTACAGACTCTGATGTAAGGGGGGAACCCAGTGTAGTGATCTGACCTTCATGTCAATGGAGAAATGTTTTTTGACTTTTGTTTAACTTAAACACATTGCTTATAGCACTAGCTATGTGTTTATAGTTTACAAATTGATACTTGCACTGTTTAGCAGTGAAAAGATTAGTAGGCGAAGATTATGCGGAGTGGGTGGAGCTTCGGGGAAGTGAGTGTGGTAATTAATTAATAGCTGTGCTGCAAAGTGTCCCTGGAATTTTTTTTCAAATGTTGGCAACTATGCAAGGCCTCCACAACGCATACGGATTTCCGGCAATGCGCAGTGCGAATGCATCGCACATATGTGAACCAGCCTCATTGAAAACAATGTATTTAAAAATGTTCTGCGTATTAGATGCGGTTTAAGCCGCAACCAATTCGCATAGGTGTGAACCCGGCCTAATATTTTGTTTGAACCATAAGGCCGGGTTCACACCTATGCAAATTGGTTGCGGCTTAAACCGCATCTAATACGCAGAACATTTTTAAATACATTGTTTTCAATGAGGCTGGTTCACATATGTGCGATGCATTCGCACTGCGCATTGCCGGGAAACCGTATGCGTTGTGAAGGCCTTGCAGTGCGGCTCAGGTGCGAATTCAGTCCCATTATCTTCTATGGGTGCGCAGCTGATTCGCAGATGTGTTCAGTTCTCTTCAGGAATTTCTCTCATTCAGCTCAATACATTTCTCCCCCACTCTCCTCTCACCCGTAACTTCGCCCAGGTCTCCAAATTCCAGCAAAAACAGAGCTAATCTGCTGAACACTTCTCTTATCTGTCTGCAGAGATAAAAGAGCTGAAATTCTCACCGCACAAGTGTGAACCCAGCCTGAATCTTAGGCAGCAATTTTCCACTGGCATCCAATGTAGGGGGTCAGTTTGACACTGACCATCAATGCAATAGGGCAATTTTTAATGGGCCACTAATGTAAGAGGATACTTCCTCACTGACTTATAGTGGGAGGGGACACTTCAATTTACACAGTTTGTTTTTTATGGCAATTGTTTTTATAATTATTTTTATTTATGATTTTTACAAATAATTTTATCATGTAGGTCAAGGGAGTGTTATAAAATTATCTGCTGTGGGTGTCAATTTCTTTAGCTCCAGTACATTCTTTAATATTTTGTTTATTTCTAAATCAGCAACTGTGCACTCCCAGTCTGTGGTTCTCCTCTGTGCTTCTGTGTGTTTCTGTGCATTCCTACTGACTGTGTTGCCTACTACCTTGTGTGGCCAGCACCCCAAATGACTTTCCCTTGCTCTCATTAGTGGCCTGTTCAGGTGAGTTAGAGGACCACATCCTGGGTATTGCCTGCAATGTAACATCTCCACTTCTAGATGAAGACCAGGTGGCTTTGTGTCATGGCTCTTCTCAGGGCTTATACCCACACTAATTGAGCCCCCAAGCTCTCTGTGCCTACTCTGCTATGCTTTTGCCACCTTCTGCCCAGCTGCTATAACTAAGGCATGGTCAACAAATCTGCTCCAGGTGGGAGCAGATTCTCTATTTGTGACATTCAGTAAGGCTTTACATGTGATTTCACAGACCTGCCAGTGCCTACAAGCACTATGTAAGCAAATGCTGGTTGTAAACAGCACACCCTATGCTATCCCTATCACAAATAAAGCCCATTGTCAATATGGCTTCTGTGACCTCACCCTTTTTTTTATAGCGAGTTGTCTGGTTTATCCAAAAGCCCCCATTTGTCCTGCTAATCCAACTGATCAAACTAAGTTCAAACTCCGGTCTGTTGATTTTCTGCTTTAAAGTGTATGTTACCCCAACATTTTATATTTCTGGTGCTGGTGCTCAAATTTTTTTGGGGGGCGCAAACAAATGAAAAAAACCCCATCAATTTCAGCCTCACTGTGCCCATCAATTGCCGCCACTGTGCCCATCAAACGCAGCCACTGTGCCCATTAAATGCAGCCACTGTGCCATAAAATTGTCGCCACTGTGCCATGCCATCAAACGCAGCCACTGTGCCATGCCATCAAACGCAGCCACTGTGCCCATCAATTTTCGCCACTGTGCCCATCAATTGTCGCTACTGTGCCATGCCATCAATTGTCGTTACTGTGCCATGCCATGGTCGCCACTTTGCCCATCAATTGTCACCACTGTGCCATGCCAAATGCAGCCACTGTGCCATGCCAAAACGCAGCTACTGTGCCATCAATTGTCGCCACTGTGCCATCAATTGTCGTCACTGTGCCATGCCATTGTCGCCACTGTGCCATGCCATTTTCGCCACTGTGCCCATCAATTGTCGCCACTGTGCCCATCAATTGTCGCCACTGTGCCCATTAATTGTGGCCACTATGCCATGCCATTGTAGCCATTGTGCCATGCCAAACAGAGCTACTGTGTCCATCAATTGCCGCCACTGTGCCCATCAAACACAGCCACTGTGCCCATCAAACACTGCCACTGTGCCATGAAATTTTCGCCACTGTGCCATGCCATCAAATGCAGCCACTCTGCCATGCCATCAAACGCAGCCTCTGTTCCCATCAATTTTCGCCACTGTGCCCATCAATTGTCGCCACTGTGCCATGCCAAATGCAGCCACTGTCCCATCAATTGTCGCCACTGTGCCATGCCAAAACGCAGCCACTGAGCCATCAATTATTTGGCATTTAAGAAGATCTTGCTACACACGTATGTATGTATGTGTATATATATATATATATATATATATATATATATATATATATATATATATATATATATATATATATATATCTATATATATATATAGTAAATGTTTTGCCTTGCACTCCTATTTTAAACTAAACGGGTTGTTTTACAAGGTAAGGGTTCACATATACTTTAATTCACCGGGACTGAAAATTTTGCTGAATCCACTGTAAATATCAATGGTAGCAGCAAACTTGAACCTCATCTCTAGTCAATATATATGATTTCCACTTTCAGCCTATCTTCCTCATCTTTGAACAAATTACACTAAATTACATTGTTGATCAGATTTGTCTTGCTAAGCAAAAACAGAGCAAATATATATATAGAGAGAGAGCGAGAGAGAGAAAGAGAGCAATTTTAAAGCCTTCCTATATTTACACAGATTACTGTCATTGCTATTGGTACTAGGGATCAAGTATTCTGTTTACCTCCTGTGTGCTGCTGTCCAATCACATTCCAGCTTTGGCTTTTCCATGCTTGTCTGTCCGTGCCAAGACATCACTTTGATGTTAACTCAATCCAAATGCATTAAAGAGAAGGAGAGTGGAGTGAAGGGAGAGGGTAAAAGAACTAAAGGGGGAGAGCAAGGGAAGAGGAAAGGTGAGAGAGCCTCTGACATTGATTATATGGTGTTTTGATGCATTAAATAAGTAGTGCATAAATGTGAACGCCAACGCTATTACATGAAAAAAAGATCAATGGCTGAGTGCCTTCACGGTACATATTTAAAAAAAATAAAAAAATAAAGGACAACTAAATCTAGCATACAAGTATCCTAGAAGAGGGGACCATGCAGTACAAACCAATATGAAAGAACTGTCAAACCTGATATGTCTGGCATTTGCTGGCTTATTAAATAAAGCACCACAAAGAGCAATGATGTGTGTTAACCCATAGTAACAGGCAATGAAATCTCACCTTTTGCCCATGTACAGCAGCTAGGAAAAGAAATGGCTTAACACACTCTGCACATAATTCTACGCATAATAAATATTAGGTTATAATAAAAGCTGGATTCAAGGTAAGTAACTAAATACATGTAGCGCCCTGCTCCTGTTGAACAGGTGCTGCTTTAAATTTAGTGGGGTCTGAGCTGTTATTTGGCTCAGACCAGAGTGATTAAGGGCTATGTAACCTCTGTTCCAGCCATGGCTGTGCTGAGAGTATCCACCATTGCTCGCCTGGGGGTGTCATTACCACTCCAGGCCAAGGGTGGCAGCAGTAAGGTCAGGGTGTATTGAGTGTCCCCCTCGGCATCGAATCTGTGGGAGTGGTCGTCACGCTGTGCATGCTGTGGAGGAGTACTTAAGAGATAGATGCCATTGGTGTGGGGTCTGTTTGTCCGTCCGTGCCTCATGGCCGGGAATTGCCTGAGGTGCATGTTCTGAAATCCTGGTTCCGGGCCACGTTGGCCCGGGGCTGCGTCTTCATCTGTGGGCCCAGTTGTCTGGGTGGGGCCTGCACTGCAAAAGTGATCCTGTGCTGTCCGTCCTGCGGGAGGAAGCCACTTGATGAAGGAAGCCAGGGAAGGACCTATCCTGGAGAGGGCCATGCAAGAGGCTGGTACCTTGGGGGAAGGCCTGGAAACTTCATCGAAGGATGCAACGTGCACCGAGAGGCTTGACAGTGTCGCCCGTCAGATCTAAAAGTTCTGCAGAAACCAAGCGAAAGAGATCCGGGTGCTGAATCTTGTGGCAAAGGATTCCGAACCAAAGAGTCTCATCTATAAAGGAAGGTCTGTGGCAGAGACTGCACTTTAATTTGTGCGCCATCCTGGTTGCTAGGACAGTGAGAGAGACCTATCGGGGTGAGCAATACCCACTCTGGCTAGAGTGGAGATGAAAACTGTTGCTGGAAACAGGAGTGTTTCTCAACTTTTGATTATGCACCTGAACCTACCTACCCTTCCACACTTCATCCTTCTTTTCTAAAGTTCTGCAAAAATAAATCCAAGAAAAATAAGTACATTGTGTGGACATTGAAATTCCTCTCCTTTTACTCTAGGTGGGGAGAACATAGAGGTAACATGCCACCCAAAATATAACCAGCAGCTCCTGCGGGGGTAGTGCTACATACAATACATATATAGAGAATTTTTTACCTTCCAAGCTATTTTTGTTTTTGTCTATTCAGTTCTGAGATTAACACAGCCTTCAACACAGCACAGCCCTTCCTGCCAGTGCAAGAGACCTGATTTTTTTCTGCTCCAATTATACAACCTCTTAGGCCTCGTACACACGATTAAAAATATTTGTTCAAAACGGTCTGTCCGACCGATTTGAACAAATCTGTCTGCTGGCATTTTGGTTTGCTCGCGTGTACACACGAGCAAACCAAAATCCCCGCCAGCAGACAGCGCGCTGACGTGTCGGTGACGTTGACACCGCCACGTCACCGCACCAGGAAGTAAAACACTTCTGCGCATGTGTCAAAATCATTCGGCGCGTGTGCGAGAAGACATGTCTGCTGGTTAGCGTACTAACCAGCAGACACGTCGGGCGGACGGGTTCCCAGCCGACAGATTTCAAAGCATGCTTTGAAATCTGTCGGGTGGCCAAATCCGTCGGCTTGCCCGTACACACGGTCAATCTGTTTGCTGGGACGGTCGGGCCGACCGTTTCCAGCAGACAGATTTGATCGTGTGTATGAGGCCTTACTGGTCAGTAAAAAAAAGGGGAAGCAGACTGTAGACTGTAACTCTGTAGAGCAGAGTTATGGAACCACTCTGCTCTACATTATCCTATCCTAAGTGTCAAGAAGTTTGCATATGTGTTAAAGTGGAGTTCCAGCCTGGGGGGAAAAAGTGAAAGTCGGAAGCTACAAATACTGCAGCTGGTGACTTAATATAAGGACACTTACAAGTCCAGGGAGCCCACAATGTTAGCACCCCAAGCCGATCCATCCATCGGCTCTGGGTGCAGGCATCAGCATCTTCACTAAGGCAAATAGGAAGTGAAGCCTTCCGATCTTACAGGGAAGTGGGGGCGTATATCTAGTTTTTTTTTGTATAATGTTATTTTATATCAAAATTCAAAATATATTGACAGTGCAACATATCCAAAACAAACAAACGGGGAGAGGGAGGGGGAGTGGAAAGGGGCAGGAGAGGTTAAGGGGGAAGGGAAGGTGTGCCAGAAGGGCAGCAAACAGAAAGAAGGAAAAAAAAAAAAAATAACATACATAACATAGACCGAGCACAAGCAAGCGACTCATCAGAGATAGTGCTCAAAAAACAATAAAAATAAATAAATAAAAAAGGGCAGGAGGGTGTTAAGACCTGCAGTGGTTAGGGTACTGCGGCCTTCTTTCCGTCTCCCAAGATGATTCTTCCGAATGGTTAGTGTTCCCCATCCCCAAGCATGAGCCAAGACTTCATGAAGGGTGTCCAGATATAGAATGACTTTATTGAGAGACAGGTTACTTATATACAGCAAAAGAAATACTTGATGTAATCAGATATACAATTACATCCTCCTCCCACATCATCATACAATGGGGTTACTAACGAGACCCCTTTCAAGAGACCTATTGTAGGACACAGACGGCTGTCTCCGGTAGAATCCACATGAGTTAATTACTGGTCCTTTGCCCAGACAAGGTGTTTTAAAACTTCTCACCTGCTAAACAATAGAACTTCACACAATGAACACTTCTTGAAAGACAGACTACAGATCATTTACATGACACATTGAGATATTGAGATCAGTTTAAGGAATAAACCAATTATCTCCAGGTAGAGAGCACCCTAATTTTCCCAACATTAGAACACCCCTCTTCCACACAAGGTCTACCTGCCGTTACATATCTCCTGATAGCCCCGATCTGGGGGGCCAACATATCCAAATTTCACCCAGATCGGTCCAGGGGTTCTTAAAAGACAAACAGAGTCTGAGAAAATCCAGAATAAAGTCTATTTTCTTCACAATACTCCCCTTAGTTCCATGGGTCGGCATATCCGCCTAGACCCTGCCGGGTTGGCTAGGGGATGTCCGGGTCAAAATTATACTTCCAAGTCGGTTTGGCGGGAAAGCCCATCCGCATTACCGTTCTGCTTGCCCGGGCGGTATTGCAGTGTAAAATTGTAAGGCTGCAAAGCAAGACTCCAGCGCAGCAACCGGGGATTGTCTCCAGAGACTCGGTTGAGCCAGATGAGGGGGTTGTGGTCAGTGAGTAGGGTAAATGCACGGCCATAAAGGTATGGTTGTAGCTTCTTTAAGGCCCAAACTAGAGCAAGGCATTCTTTTTCCACGGTGGCATAGCTGACCTCCCGAGGTAATAACTTGCGGCTGAGGTATGCCACTGGGTGCTCCATGCTGTCTTCCCCCACTTGGCTTAGTACGGCTCCCAGCCCAAACATGGAGGCATCTGTATGAACGAGAAATGTTTTGTTAGGGTCTGGTGCCGCCAATACTGGAGCTTCGCTCAAAGCCGTCTTAAGTCTCTGGAACGCTGTTGCACACTCCGGGGACCAGGCTACCTGCTTGGGTAGGGACTTTTTGGTCAGGTCGGTGAGGGGCTTTGCTAGGGTGCTATACTCCGGGACAAACTTTCTATAATACCCTGCGGTGCCTAGGAATGCCAATACCTGCGTCTTGGTGCGGGGCTGGGGCCAATTGGCTATGGCCTCTACTTTTGCGGGTTCGGGGCGCTGTTTCCCAGACCCTACTCTATGCCCTAGGTATTGAACCTCTGCCATGCCCACATGGCATTTCTCAGGTTTCAGGGTGAGGCCGGCTTCTTGTAACCTCCCAAATACCAAAGCCAAGTGCGTCAAGTGCTCCTCCCAGGTGCTGCTATAGATGGCAATATCATCTAGGTAGGCACATGCGAAGTCCTGCATTCCCTCCAGAAGTTGGTCCGCCATCCGTTGAAATGTAGCCGGGGCATTTTTCATCCCAAAAGGCATAACCCGAAATTGGTATAGCCCGAATGGGGTGACAAATGCCGACTTAAGGATGGCGGCCGAGTCTAGCGGAATTTGCCAATACCCTTTGCACAGGTCCAGGGTAGTTAGGAAGTGACCGCTGGCCATGCGATCGAGCAATTCGTCGATCCGTGGCATGGGGTATGCGTCAGTGATAGTCCGGTCGTTCAGTTTCCGGTAATCAATACAGAAACGAGTCGTTCCGTCTCGCTTCGGTACTAAAACTACCGGGGACGCCCAGGGACTTTGGGAAGGCTCAATAATTCCTAACTCCAACATTTCTTGGATTTCTTTCCACATGCTGGTCCGTACTGCTGCCGGAATACGGTACGGCTGCTGCCTTAATGGGGTCTCCCCCTGCGTCTCCAACCGGTGTACTGCGGCGGAGGTGTACCCAGGTCGGACCGAGAACAGCCCATCGTGTTCCTGCAGCAGTTGTTTTGCGTCCGTCTGCTGTGTGAGATTTAGTTTCTCCCCTAACCCAACTTGCTCTAGGGTACCTTGGTTAGCTGCCAGCAGGTCGGGTAAAGGGAGTCCTTCAGTATCGTCAGTGGACGGGGCACAGATAGCGGCCACGTCCTCGGAGCGCTCGTAGTACGGTTTCAACATGTTCACATGAAAGGCTCGTCTGATCCTTTCATCCGAACATTTGGCCACAATATAGGTGGTGTCGCTAATCTGTTCCACCACTTTAAAAAGTCCCTGCCACGCTGCCTGTAGCTTGTCCTTTTTGGATGGTCGGAGGGCTAAAACTTTTTGCCCTACTTCCAGGTTCCTATCGCGTGCTCCCCGGTCATACCATTGTTTCTGTCGTTTCTGGGCTGCCTGTGGGCTCTCCCGAACTGATTCGGTCAGTGCACGCAGGCGGTCCCGGAATTCCAGCACGTACGGCAAAACCGGGATCCCTTCCTCTCCTGTGTTGCCCTCCCAGTGCTCCCGTATGAGGTCCAGGGGTCCCCGGACTTTTCTCCCGTATAGGAGTTCGAAGGGGGAGAACCCGGTCGACGCCTGGGGCACTTCCCGGTAGGCAAACAGGAGATGGGGTAGAAATTTCTCCCACTGACCGCAGGACTCTGTGAACGCTGTGAGCATCTGCTTAAGCGTGCCGTTGAATCGTTCACAGAGGCCGTTGGTCTGGGGGTGGTAGGGGGAGCTAAATAACGGTTTCACCCCGCAGCTCTGCCATAACTGTTGAGTGACATTTGCCGTGAACTGGGTTCCCTGATCTGAGAGTATTTCCCGGGGGAATCCTACTCGAGAAAAGATCCTGACTAGAGCCTCTGCTACCATCTCCGCTTCAATGTTGGAGAGTGCCACAGCCTCAGGGTACCTGGTTGCATAGTCCACCACCGTGAGGATGTAGCGCCTTCCAGAGACGCTGGGTTTGTTGAGGGGCCCTATCAGGTCTACTGCCACTCTGTAGAATGGTTCCTCTATTATAGGTAGGGACCGTAACTTGGCCTTGGGGTGGTCCCCCCGTTTCCCTATCCTTTGACATGTGTCGCATGTCCTGCAGTACGTCTGCAAGTCTTTTGATATCCCTGGCCAGAAGAACGTCTGGGTAAGGCGGTCCTTAGTTTTCTTGATACCCAGATGTCCGGCTAGAGGGATATCATGGCTGAGCTTTAGAAGCTCTGCCCTGTATTTGCGGGGTACAACTAGTTGTCTTTTTATAACTTGGGCTGCCCCACTTCCCACTCCCCCTGTGACTCTATATAGCAGTCCCTTGTCCCAGTGGAAGCCCTCTTGGGCATTACCTTCCTTAGGGGTACCTACGGCCTTCCTGTAACCTGCTAAGATGGGATCTGACTGCTGGGCTTGGCCAAAGTCTTGTGGAGTGCCCCAGAAGGGGATAGGGTCAGGGCATACTACGGGGTTTTCGGTTCCTACCTGGGGTTCCTCAGAGTGCGTCTGTCCAGCTCGGCGTGCTTGCGTCCTGGTAGTCACAGGGCAGGTTCCAGCGGGATCTGGGGTAAGCAGCTGTGAAGTTAGGCACCCCAAATCGTTCCCCAACAATACTTCCGCAGGTAGGCCCGACATAATGCCTACTTCCATCTGCTTGGCTCCGGTGCCCCAATTTAGCTGCACTTGGGCTGTGGGTAGTTTGTGGATGGCGCCTCCTGCCACTCTTACTGCAACAGTCCTGTTGGTGCGCGCCTTCGCAGATACGGTGTGAGGTTGCACCAGAGTGAGGGTGGCCCCAGAGTCTCGTAGTGCCTCAGCCTCCTTTCCATCTACTGTGACCCATTGTCTGTGGTGCACCCGGTTGTCCCCCTCGGTTTGTGCTAGGTTCACCTCATGTAGTACGGTCCATTGCTCAGCTTCAGGGCTGTGGTCTTCCAGCGGTTCATGCTGATAGTGATGGGCGGCTGCCCTTGGTGGTGGTGGCCGCTCCCAATTGCCTCTGCTCCGCTGAGGGCAATGTATCTTGTAGTGCCCTGGCCGATTGCATTGGTGACATACCAATGACAGTTTCTGGTTAAAATTAGGTGGTGTAGTGGGTGGTCCTGCGATCGGTCGGTGGTAGGTCACAGGACTAGGCGTTGGGGTGCTGGACCTTACCAGGGGGCGGTTTCCACTAGTCTCTCCTCTTCTTCCCTCGTGATGCTCGTCTGCCAGCTTGGCCGCTTCCTCGATTGTGGCCGGCTTCCTGTCCCTGACCCAGTCCTTGGTGTCTGCAGGTGTGTGGTCAAAAAATTGTTCTAGCAAGAAGAGTTGTAGCACCTCCTCTAGCGTTGCGGCTTGGCAGCCTTGTATCCAGTTTTGGGCCGCCCGATACATCCTAAAAGCCCATTCGGTGTAGGGGTCTCGGCCCCCTTTACGTAATGCCCGAAACTTTTTCCTGTAAGTCTCTGGGGTCACGGCATACCTGGCTAGCAGAATGTCCTTTACACTGGCGTAGTCGTGTATGGCTGTGTCAGGAACTGCTCGGTATGCCTCTGCTGCTCGGCCCGTGAGTTTGCTGCTTAGAATCGCGGCCCATTGCTCTGATTCCAGACCCTCCAAAGCACATTGACGCTCAAAGTCTTGTAGGTATGCGTCAATTTCCATTTCTCCATCCGAAAAACTTTTAAACGCAGCATAGTTAATCTTTCTCCGCTGCCCTCCATTTATAGATCCGGCTGAGGAAGCGGTGTCTCCTTGGTTTACGCTTGCCTGTTGTGCTCTGCGTTCTGCGCTCACCTGCTCCAGGACTTGCGTCACCATCTCTGGTGTGGGATTTGGCCCATATAGGTTTAGCCTCCACATCACCTTCTGTTGGAACTCGGCTTCCTCCTGGCTGACATTCGCCATGTTGCTGGTTTGGTCGCCCTCCATTAGTTCTGCTATGAGGGTAGCTTTCTTTTTGTTGCTTGTCACCTGGCCTCGGGCTTCCAGCAGATCCTTTAGCGTAGACCTCTTTAGTCTCTCGTAATGCTGGGCCATTCACTTGTTGTCTTTATGCGTCCCATTCAACCCCGCTGCTTGCAACCAGTTGTTAAGACCTGCAGTGGTTAGGGTACTGCGGCCTTCTTTCCGTCTCCCAAGATGATTCTTCCGAATGGTTAGTGTTCCCCATCCCCAAGCATGAGCCAAGACTTCATGAAGGGTGTCCAGATATAGAATGACTTTATTGAGAGACAGGTTACTTATATACAGCAAAAGAAATACTTGATGTAATCAGATATACAATTACGTCCTCCTCCCACATCATCATACAATGGGGTTATTAACGAGACCCCTTTCAAGAGACCTATTGTAGGACACAGACGGCTGTCTCCGGTAGAATCCACATGAGTTAATTACTGGTCCTTTGCCCAGACAAGGTGTTTTAAAACTTCTCACCTGCTAAACAATAGAACTTCACACAATGAACACTTCTTGAAAGACAGACTACAGATCATTTACATGACACATTGAGATATTGAGATCAGTTTAAGGAATAAACCAAATTATCTCCAGGTAGAGAGCACCCTAATTTTCCCAACGTTAGAACACCCCTCTTCCACACAAGGTCTACCTGCCATTACATATCTCCTGATAGCCCCGATCTGGGGGGCCAACATATCCAAATTTCACCCAGATCGGTCCAGGGGTTCTTAAAAGACAAACAGAGTCTGAGAAAATCCAGAATAAAGTCTATTTTCTTCACAGAGGGCATCCCGCCCGCCCTGGACATTCGGTCCATGTGGGCAGGCATCCCCCCAAAATGGTGAGGGGTGGGATAGCCTCAAGCCCCAATTCTTATACAAATGCTATCAGAACCCCCATAATAATACCAATAGGCATCTTACAACATCGCATGCCAGCACCACAGTAAACACAATTTATAGAGAGAAACTAACACAAAGAGAGAAGGGATACAAGGAAGGAAGAAGGAAACCAAGAAAAAGAAGAGATAGAAGGAAAGAGAGCATGAGAGGCGGAAGCATACAAACCAGCCCTCAACGCCGCCATAGGTGAGATGTATCCGTGTTCAAGAGGCTTCCAGGTAAGTCGACCGATGGTGCGCCTGAACGAGTCTCCCAAAGGACGGATCTGCCAGGACAAGCAAAGCTTCATCCAAACTGGATGAGATTGCAGCAGTATCATGGACATGGGCCTGTATATCTGGTATTAACAGGTATCCGCTTCCTCCTGAAAGGTGCCAAATGTGGCAGCAGGGGGGGGGGGAGCAAACAAGCAGAGCTTCTTCTTTTTTTTTTTTTGGGTGGAAAAAAAAAACACTGTATGATTTCAGTTTTAATAGATTTCTGAACATTTTCATCATAAGTGCAGCCAAAAATGTAACTGTAAAATAACAGCTGAAATGCACATATATAAATTGCTGTACCAGCTCACAAATTTGTAACTCATTTCAAGCCGATTTCTAATCTAGGTATGCTTGCCAGATACAACATTCTGACTTTTTACTTACCTCCACTGCAGACACAGCTGGAGAGTCGTGGCTTTAATAGAATAATAAAAGAAGGAATAGCAGCTCAACAAAAAGCTTATATCTATGTTCTCCCCCTCCAATCAGCAAGTACTGTAACTGCTCTGTGCAAAGCAGTTGTTTGACTAATAGTGCTGCTTTTTTTCTTGAATAATAAAAAAAACACCTTGAGCCTTAAATTAAGAAAAGCTTTATTGGCGGAATAAAAAGGACGAAGCATGAAATAATGAAAATTAAAATAACGAATATAAAATAATCAGCATAAAATTAAATCCTGGTAAAATAACAACATTGAAATAATAATAAAACAAATAACATAAGGTAATATTAAAATCGTCATTATTTATACAGAACTGTGCAAAAGTTTAAGGGCTCATGTACACTACAACTTCTAAAGTTGAGTTTTGGAGTTTTTGGCATTTTTTTGCCAAAGCTCCTAAACTCAACTCCTTAAAAGCCTATACTGCATGTTCATGCAAACATACTTTTAGGCATTTACAAGAGTTTAGAAGCTGCTGCGGTTAGGGGAGGAATGCTTTGACCGCCGGCCGCAAACCACTGCAAAATCATGGTAAAATCATGGCACGATTTTGGCATGTTCTGCATTTTCCCGTGCGCTTAGGTGAGTGTGAAGAAATTCTGTAAAGTAAGAAAGCTTTCAAATTTTTTTTTTTTTAACTGTTTATTTTTAAATTTACAAAATGCAAAGTGAATGAATAGAAGAAGAAAAGGCTAAATCATATCAATATTTGGTGTGACTACCCCTTGGCTTCAAACCAGCATCAATTCTTCTGTGTACACTCACTTTTTTTTAATTAACTCAGCAAGTAGGTTGTTCTAAACATCTTGGAAAATTAACCACAGATCTTCTGTGCATGTGGGCCACCTCAAATCCTTCTGGTAGACAGATTCTATGACGTGGATATCGGGGCTCTGTGGGGGCCAAACCATCACTTCCACTAAGTTCTTTAACCTGAAGATAGTTCCTAATGACATTGGCTGTATGTTTTGGGGTCCTTGTCCTGCTACAGATATGTGGGGCCAATCACCTACCTGATGGTATGGCATGGCATAGTGGTTAAGTATCTGTCTGTAATTCACAGCAAACAAAAAAACTTCAAAGCTGAAATCATCCTAGTGATCGAAGATGTGGAAGCATTTCCACCTTCAATGCTAGTAGGTACAAAAGTACCTAATCCCTCAAAAAGCTCTTCTCCAAAATGTGAACAGGACTAGAGTTGAGCGAGCCCGAACTGTAAACGGTAAACGGTACGGACTTTGGGTTTTTCCCGAACCCGAATAATTGCTGAAAGTTCGGGTTCGGAGTTTGGGGGAAAAAAAATGCGCGGAGGTCCCCCCAAATTCAATAACCAGACCCTTTAGGTCTGGTATGGATATTAAGGGGAACCCCGCCGTATTTTTTTTTAAAAAAATGACGTGGGGTTCCCCCCAAATATCCATAACCAGACCCTTCAGGTCTGGTGTGGATTTTAAGGGGAACTCCACCCCAAATTTAAAAAAATGGCGTGGAGTTCCCCCTAAAATCCACACCAGACCCCTTATCCGAGCACGTTGACCTGGCCGGCCGCAGAAAAGAGGGGGGGACAGAGTGCGGCCCCCCTCTCCTGAACCGCACCAGGAAAACTACTATTTACACTTCCTTCGTGAAATGATAGGGGTACAGTGTACCCCATCACCATTTCACACAGGGGGGGCAGGATCTGGGGGTCCCCTTTGTTAAAGGGGTTTTCCAGATTCTGATAAGCCCCCTGCCCGCATACCCCCACAAGCACCAGGCAAGGGTTGTGGGGATGAGACCCTTGTCCCCATCAACATGGGGACAAGGTGCTTTGGGGGCTTTCTGCGGTCGGCCAGGTCAACGTGCTCGGATAAGGGGTCTGGTGTGGATTTTAGGGGGAACTCCACGCCATTTTTAAAAAAAATTTGGGGTGGAGTTCCCCTTAAAATCCACAACAGACCTGAAGGGTCTGGTTATGGGTATTTGGGGGAAACCCCACATCATTTCTTTTTTAAATTGATGGCGGGGTTCCCCTTAATATCCATACCAGACCTAAAGGGTCTGGTTATTGAATTTGGGGGGACCCCCACGCATTTATTTTTTTTACTAAAAGTCCATGTCCCATTGACTTCAATGGGGTTCGGGTCCAAACTTTTTTTTTAAAGTTCGGGTTCGGGTCCGAACCCGAACATCCAGGTATCCGCTCAACTCTCAACAGGACCTCTCAAAATCCCTCTAACACTGCCACGTCACTCTATGAGATCGTCATGTGTTCAGCATCAGTTAACAGCTGTATAGCAACAGCCCGCACATTTTCTTGATCGTACATCACGGGACACAGAGCGCATAGTCATTACATATGGGTTATATGGAGTACCTTCAGGTGTGGACACTGGTGTAATCAACTTCACAGGAAGTTCCTCCCTATATAACCCCCTCCCACTGAGAGTGCTTTAGTTTTTCCGCCAGTGTCTTAGGTGTTGGTCACGTCTAGCTGTCCCTCGGAGGTCTCGGGACCCAGGATAGCTAGCCGGATCCGTCCGAAGTGCTTCAGAGCCAAAATGTACGGTACCCGGGCCCTGCTGGAGTGGGGTTGTGCCTATAATGCCTCTCCTTGGAGGGCTGGATTCTGGGCTCCAGTGCCTTAGTCTCTTCCAAGAACTAAACGCTACTGATGCCAGGATGCTATATAGGTCCAGGGGTGTGGGTTCCTTAACACAGGACCCCGGTCCCTGAAGGTCCAAGACAATACCCACGGAGATGGGGGAAGGCTGGGCCTCTTGCATTTTGCAATACCCTGCGGCGTGGAGCAGGTAAGAGGGAACCTGCGGGACTTGGTTCGACAGTAGGTATCCCCCTGGGGGTTCTGGGTTGGCTAACAGTATGCTTGTGCATCAGCCACTATCTCCACTATGTCTGTTGAGGCAGGATGGGATTATAATGTTTACCCAGATAATATGTAAATATATGTATACTTGTGTAAGTTATATATTTGCTACTCACCCCAGGTCTGCCTGTTAACACTGATACTGCAACCCCACATGTTTTAAAGAGGAAATTTGCTGGTAAAAAACTCCTGTTTCTTAGGAAGCCCATGGGGACAGCTTCCTCGCTGTGTGTGCACTACAATAAGATTAGTGCTTACCTGGTGTCTGTTGGTGCTGCATAACGCTGGTCCATGTTGTTCCTCTGCTCTGCTTCCTCCATGTGGGTTCAGCGTGGTGCGCGCGATCGTGCGCGCGATCATGCGCGCGATCGTGCGCGCGTGTGTGCGCGCGCATACGCGCGCGCATGCACGCCGCCTTTTATAGCGTCGGCGTGCGTCGGGGGGGCGGGCCAGCAGCGTCAGGGTCTGTATAAAAACTTTTTCTCTGGCTGGTCTTTTCCCTCCTGGAGGCAGAGGAAGAAAGGATACAGAGCGTGCAGCTGGGTCTTTTGGCCACACAGGGACACCTAGTGGCGGTTTTGTGGATCTTCAGGTCTAGGACTTAGGTCCACTATTGACCAGAAAAAAAAAAAAAAAAGTTTTTTTGCAAAAAGGGACTCAGCCTTAGATCCAGCAGTATCTGAGTCTACCTTGGACTCCGGTTAACGGGCATTGGTGTGTCAATACTCACAGGCTTCCTCGGTATTGTCACCTCCCAGGCGGGTAAAAAAAAAATTTTTTGAAAAAAAAAAAAAAAAAAAGAGAAATATAAAAGAAAAAGAGAGAAATTAGTTCTTTTTCATTTTTCTCATACCTGCCCTCATATTGGTTATTCCTAGCTACAACAGTCAGGTGTTGGCTATAGGGGTGACCCAAGGTTGTACAATGGCTCCAAGGGGATCTGGACCAGCCAAGGCTGCTAAAGGTACCAAAAAGCAAAAGGGGTCTCCATCGGGGTCAGAGGATTTGGGCCAGGCTTCTACGGCCCCACCCTCGCCAGTCAGGACACCGAGTGGCATAGTACAAGAGCCATTGGGGGTGCTGGGGGCAGAGGCGGCCCCCGATCCACCCATTCCCGTTTACGTGACGGAAGAAATGCTAGCAGCCACCATGTGTGGGCTAGAGAAAAGGTTAACTGCGTTGTTTTCCCGTCCTTGCCCAAGTAGCAAGCGGGCTAGATCCCCCTCACCCAGTGTGGGGTTTTCAGATGCGGAGGTCTCCTCTTCAGAGGAACGGGACCCACAAGGGGATCAGGCAGACCCAAGTCCCGACGGTTCAGACAGGGAAAATTCCACTATAGATGAATACTTTTCGGCCTCTCAAGCGGAGGGCCTGTGGATCCAGTCTTTGACAGATATGGTTCGCACTGCCTTTAAACTTCCAGTGCCAGAACTAGTAGCCCCGGAGGTATCCTCATTGGGTTCTTTAAAGGCCCCATTAACTGGTGCATCTTTTCCAATGCACCCCCTTCTGCGGAACGTGATTTACCAAGATTGGGCTCGACCTGATAGAATCTTTGTCCCTCCTAAAAGATTCTCTATTCTCTACCCTATGGAAGAGGAATATGTAAAGAAATGGGCTCTCCCTACAGTGGACGCAGCCATTTCCTGCGTGAATAAATCCCTGACTTGTCCGGTTGAAAATGTCCATATGTTCAAGGATCCGGTCGACAAGAAATTCGAGACACTACTGAAAGCAGCTTTTACCTCAGTAGGTGCCATGGTTCAGCCAGCAGTAGCAGCCATTGGTGTTTGTCAGGCCTTGAAGGATCAGGCAAAGCATATATTGAAGGACATGCCGGCTCAGCATACTCATGAATTAGCAGAATTCCCTAGGGCTCTCTGCTTTGCAGTAGATGCTATTAAGGACTCCATCCAACAGGCATCTCGTTTATCTCTACTGATGGTTCACATGCGTCGTCTTTTGTGGCTAAAGAACTGGTCAGCAGAGGCACCCTGCAAAAAGCTTCTAGCAGGGTTTCCCTTTCATGGGGGAAGACTATTCGGGGAAGACCTAGATAAATATATCCACACCATATCAAGTGGAAAAAGTACTTCCTTACCGGTCAAGAAAAGACCGCGTGGGCCCACGTTTAAACGACAGGCCATTGCAGGCTCGGCCCCTTCGACTTCCCGTCAGTATCGACGGCCTCCCGGGCGTTCAGCAGTTAGTAGCCGCCCACAGGGACAAGCCGCGGCAAACAAGAGGCCCTGGTCTCGCAAGCCGGCTAAACCAGTCATCAAATCGGATTCATGAAGGGGCGCCCCCACTCTCTTGGGTGGGGGGAAGACTTCAGTTTTTCTCCGAAGTCTGGAAGGCCAGAATTCCCGACTCTTGGGTTCGGTCCGTAGTAGCCTCAGGCTACAAACTAGAGTTTCGAGAAATCCCCCCTCCTCATTTTCAGGGGTCAAGTCTTCCAAGCGACCCGTTAAAGAGGGCCTCTCTCGTAAAGGCGTTGGATCGCCTCTTGCTCCAAGGAGTAATTGTAGAAGTACCAACCCAAGAAAGGGGTCTGGGATTCTACTCCAACCTTTTTGTTATACCAAAACCCAATGGCGACGTCAGGCCTATATTAGACCTCAAACGCCTAAATCGCTTTCTAAGGATTCAGACCTTCCGTATGGACTCTATACGTTCAGTGACAACCAGCCTGCATCAGGGCGACTTCCTAGCATCTATAGACATAAAGGATGCATATCTGCATGTGCCAATTTACCCAGCACATCACAAGTTTCTTCGTTTTACGATAAACCAAAGTCATTATCAGTTCGTAGCCCTCCCTTTCGGGTTGGCAACAGCTCCACGGGTATTCACAAAGGTGTTAGCCCCGGTACTAGCCGTCCTAAGGACAGAAGGCATCTTGGTCCTAGCATACCTGGACGATCTCCTGGTTATCGACAGTTCAGCTTCCAACCTCAATCATGCAGTAGTCCGCACAGTGCGGCATCTAGAAGAGTTCGGGTGGATTGTGAACCAAGAAAAATCAAGGTTACATCCCACAAGACAGTTGGAATATCTAGGCTTTCGGTTAGATACAGAATGCCAGAGGGTATTTTTACCTCAAGAGAAGATCAGGTCGTTGATTCAAACGATTCAAATAGTCTTAGGCAAAAAGAAGCCGACTATTCGCCTATGCATGCGACTGCTGGGGAAGATGGTAGCCGCCTTCGAAGCAGCGCCCTACGCCCAGATCCATACCAGAATTCTGCAAGCAGCTATTCTCTCTGCTTGGAACAAGTCCATACAGGCATTAGACCGTCCATTAGTTCTTTCTCCAGAAGTCAGGCACAGCCTGTACTGGTGGCTGATCCCTCAAAAATTATCAAAAGGGAAAACCTTTTGCCCCATCTCGTGGAAAATAGTAACCACAGATGCCAGCCTAACAGGTTGGGGGGCAATCTTAGGAAAACGGACCCAGCAGGGACAGTGGTCAGAGGCAGAAAGTCTGCTTCCCATCAATGTCCTAGAGATCAGAGCTGTTCGGTTGGCCCTGGTCGCCTGGACTCTCCCCCTGCAGGGTCTGCCAGTAAGGATACAGTCCGACAATGCCACGGCGGTGGCATACATAAACCACCAGGGGGGCACAAAGAGCCTGGCGGCTCAAAGGGAAGTAAACCTAATTTTTGCATGGGCCGAAGCCCATGTACCCTGCATCTCAGCAGTGTTCATCCCAGGGATAGACAATTCTCAAGCAGATTTTTTGAGTCGTCAACAGTTACTCCCGGGAGAGTGGTCTCTTCACCCCCAGGTATTCCAAGAGATTTGCCAAAGATTCGGAGTTCCCGATGTGGACATCATGGCAACAAGATTCAACAAGAAATTGGACAAATTTGTATCCCGAGCCAGGGACCCCTCGGCCTACGGGACCGATGCGTTGGTTTGCCCCTGGCACCAGTTTTCTCTCCTGTATGCGTTCCCTCCACTACAGATGATTCCCCGCCTTCTACGAAGGATCAGGGTGGAGCGCAGGCCGGTGATCCTGGTGGCCCCAGCCTGGCCCAGAAGGGCTTGGTACGCACTCATCGTGAGGATGTCAGTAAGGGCACCGTGGCCACTCCCCCTGCGCCCAGATCTGCTGTCTCAGGGCCCGATCTACCACCCTGCTTCACAGCAGCTAAATTTGATGGCTTGGCGGCTGAATCTCTAATTCTTAAGGGCAGAGGCCTCTCTGCCCAAGTCATATCTACGTTAATTTAAGCTAGAAAGCCAGTCTCTAGAAATATCTATTACAGAGTCTGGAGAACCTATGTGGAGTGGTGCGAGTCTCAAGGAGGGCATCCTCGCAAGTTTTTTATTGACAGGATCTTGCGATTCCTCCAGGTTGGCGTTGACAAGGGGTTAGCTCTTAGTACTCTAAAGGGGCAGGTGTCTGCCTTATCGATATGGTTTCAAAGGCCTTTGGCCACACATTCGCTTGTGAAAACCTTTTTGCAGGGGGTCTTGCATGTAAATCCCCCTATTAGAGCTCCCCTCTGCCCCTGGAATTTAAATCTGGTCTTGTCAGCTTTACAAAAGCAGCCGTTTGAACCTCTGACAGAAATCCCTCTTGTGCTGCTAACCCGAAAGTTGGTTTTCTTGGTGGCTATGGCTTCGGCCAGAAGGGTCTCCGAGCTGGCAGCCTTGTCTTGCAGGGAACCGTACCTGATTCTGCATAAGGACAGAGTGGTTCTGCGGCCTCAGCCTTCTTTCCTTCCTAAGGTCATATCCAGTTTTCACTTGAATCAGGACCTAGTCCTACCATCCTTCTTTCCTACTCCCCAGTCCAGAGAGGAAAGATTGCTTCATACTTTGGATGTGGTCCGAGCCATGAGAGTTTATCTCAAGGCTACAGAAAAGATTAGGAAAACAGATGTGCTTTTCATTCTTCCGGATGGCCCCAAGAAGGGTCAGCCGGCTGCCAAGTCTTCCTTGGCTAGGTGGATTAAGCAGCTGATTTTTCAGGCCTATGGTCTGAAGCGCGTTCCACCGCCCTTATCAGTTAAGGCCCATTCTACGAGGGCCATGAGTGCCTCTTGGGCGGCACACCATCAGATCTCTATGGCACAGGTTTGCAAAGCGGCAACCTGGTCTTCCGTACATACGTTTACTAAATTTTATAAGTTGGACGTCACAAAGGCTGCGGACGCAGCATTTGGGCAGGCGGTCCTACGGGCAGCAGTATAGAATCCTCTGGCCCGGTTCACGCCCCCTTTTTCTGTTGGTGGAGCTATTTTACCTCCTGATATAGTTTCTGTTTGGCTATTTTTAGCCTTACGGTCTCCCTCCCCTCATAGAGCATTGCTTTGGGACATCCCATATGTAATGACTATGCGCTCTGTGTCCCGTGATGTACGATCAAGAAAAAGGGATTTTTAATAACAGCTTACCTGTAAAATCCTTTTCTTGGAGTACATCACGGGACACAGAGCTCCCACCCCTCTTTGTGGGAACATTGTGTAACCTCAGAGAAATTGCTTGCTACAAAACTAAAGCACTCTCAGTGGGAGGGGGTTATATAGGGAGGAACTTCCTGTGAAGTTGATTACACCAGTGTCCACACCTGAAGGTACTCCATATAACCCATATGTAATGACTATGCGCTCTGTGTCCCGTGATGTACTCCAAGAAAAGGATTTTACAGGTAAGCTGTTATTAAAAATCCCTTTTTTTCTTGGCAAATCAATCACCTGTTTAAAGTGAGGAGGAACATTTAGATCAGGGATATGCAATTAGCGGATCTCCAGCTGTTGCAAAACTACAAGTCCCATCATGCCTCTGCCTTTGGGTGTCATGCTTGTGGCTGTCAGAGTCTTGCTATGCCTCATGGAACTTTTAGTTCTGCAACAGCTGGAGGTCCTCTAATTACATATACCTGATCTAGAGTTTCATGTAGGCCTTCATGTCAGCTGTGTAATTCTCACAAAGTTGTGTTGACAAACCATCCCAGAGTTAGCCCTCGCCAACTTACAGTTAAAATCAGGTTTTCCCAATAGGCTCTGCAAATACCTAAGATGTTGCTTCTTTACAGATAGGCCGCTTACACATGGCAGAGAACCTCGACGGGCGGAACACATCGTTCCGCCCGTCGAGGTTCTCGCCCGGCCGTCAGATTCGGCGACCAGCCCGTCGGGAAGGGCGACGAGCCATTCATCCCGACGGGCCCTCGAGCAAATAGAGAACCTGCTCTCTATTTCGGCTCAACGGCATTCCCGACGGGATGCTCGCCGAATCCGTACACACGGCCGAGGTTCTCGGCAGAATCAGGATGCCAGCGAGGTTCTCGCTGGTTTCTGCCGAGAACCTCGGCCGTGTGTACGGGGCTTTAAACCCTGCAAAATTACCTGCCACACATCACTTATTTTGGAATCCAGCAACTTGCTTTCCCTTTTATTGAGTCAATTTAATTTATTAAAACGATCATCATGGTGGCCGAACTCTCTGGCCGCGTACACACGATCGAATCTATCTGCTGGAAACGGTCTGACAGACCGTTTCAGCAGACAAATTCGATGTACGGGCGGACAGACAGATTTTTCCAGCAGACAGATTTTAAAGCATGCTTTAAAATCTGTCTGCTGGGAATCCGTCCGTCCGATATGTCTGCTGGTTAGTACGCTAAAAGTGCGCGGAAGTGTTTTACTTCCTGGTGCGGTGACGTGGCGGCTTTAACGTCATCGCCACGTCACCGCGCTGTCTGCCAGCGGGGATTTTGGTTTCATCGTGTGTACAGCGATCAAACCAAAACAGCCCAGCAGACAAATCTGATCAAATCGGTCTGTCAGACCGATTTGAACAGATTTATTTGGTCGTGTGTACGCGGCCTCTATCTTGTCAGGATATAAAGGCACCCTAAATCTGTCAAAAATAATCTCAAAATGGCTGACATTGGGGAGTGCCCACTCTACCAACACAGAAAAAAGTCATCCAGATAGTGTAGGATTGCTCTTCCACCCAACACTTGCCGTACAACCCTTTCCAAAAAATGTGCTGGCATCTTAAAATAAGTACAACATATGGAACCCATAGGCAATCACCAATCAATATAAAAGTCATCACTGAGGCCGCGTACACACGTCCGAGAACCTCGTCGGGCTAAACCCATCGTTCCGCCCGACGAGGTTCTCGAGTTCGTCGACCAGGCTGACGAAAAAGGCGTCGAGCCATTAGTCATGATGGCCCATCGAGGAAATAGAGAACCTGCTCTCTATTTTGGCTCGACGCCTCGCTCGTCAGTTTGCTCGGCGAAAACGTACACACGATCAAGTTTCTTGGCAGAATATGGATCCCAGCGAGCTTCTCGCTGGATTCTGCCGAGAAGCTCGGTCGTGTGTACGCGGCCTCAGAGAGCATTCCAACAAAATTTGAAAACTGAGTAATACCGAAAGCCAGTGAAAAGCCAATTTTGTATCAGCATTTGCCATCAAAATGCCAAATCCATCCTTTCTAACCATGACCACCTCCCTTTAAAAAAAAGCCTAGACTACCTTGCTCAATTTTTCATCAATAGCATCATTCACTGAAGAACCCTTGGATATGAGAGGTTATGAATCAGTTAAAATGTGTCTGTTTCATTCCTTTAAATGAGGAGAACCCCACAAATCAGGATTCGGAGGAGGCAGATACAGCCCCCTCATTATGTCTAAGCTGACCTCCTTTGCTAACTTATCTCTCACCATCTGTGGGTGTTGCCAAGCCCATAACCAATACCTCACTGCAATACTGCGGAATGAACTAGGAATTCTAAACCCCTTTGAAAAACCTTCCTGCAATAAAATTTCCTGTCCAGGTATTCATTCAGCCAAGCCAGCTTCTTGCTTAGCCTCACTGGAGTCAATCCATTTTCCAGAGGACTGAATGTCTTTCATTCTAAACCTGGATCCCTGTCTGTGGCAACAGGTGGCTTGATCCCCCACATCCAAAGCTTTCATGCTTAAACCTGCATGATGTTCCTCATGCATAATGTTCGTGATTGATTTTACAACACACTTCTTTTTTATGGATTGCCGTTTAAACCGCTCCCACGGATCCTTCCATTGTGTTGCTATGGCTATTTTATGGCATAGATATGTGAATTGTTCAATTTTAGTTACATGTGTTGTTTTTGGAAACTAGGTCTTTCCTAATAATATTAAAATTACCTTGTTGGACTGCTTCATGAGTTTAGGACAGCAAATGATACTACAGGAAATTATGTAGGCAGGAAGTGGAGGGAGGGCAAATGACTTGAACAAGTCATGCATTGGAAGACGAAGGAACAGTTGTTTACAGGACTCTGATGCCTCGTACACACGACCGGTTTTCCTGACAGGAAATCGGCCGTGTGTATGCTCCATAGCAGTTTTCCCGACAAGAAAACTGCCCGCAAAAAAATTAGAACCAGCTCTCTTTTTTCCTATCATGATTCCCAGCGGTCTCTTTCCCGTTGCGAAAACCGCTCATGTGTATGCTTTTCTAAAGGGGAAAAAAACGCACATGCTCAGAATCAAGTATTGAGATGGGAGCGCTCGTTCTGGTAAAACTAGCATACGTAATGGAGATAGTACATTCGTCATGCTATAACGGACTGAAAAGCGTGAATCATCAAACTTTTACTGAAACGAGGATCAGCAAAAGCAGCCCAAAGGGTGGCATCATTTGAATGGAACTTCCCCTTTATAGTGCTGCCGTACGTGTTGTACATCACCGCTCTTTGGTCGGGAAGGATTTTGCCTGAACGTGTGTTTGCAAGGCAGGCTGGAGAGGAATCACGTCTAGAAAAAAAAATGTTTTTTTCCTGACAGGAAAACCGGTCGTGTGTACAAGGCATGAGAAGGAAGGAACCATAAGTAGACTCCATCGTAGGAGGAACCAAGTTAAATAGCTGTTTAGTATACTTTTTGGTTACATTGTCCATGCTAATTTGCTAGGAAGGATTGATAGTTTGGGCATATGTATATTGTAGGCATGTTTTGTGATACTTTGTATGCAGTGAATTGTTTTTCCTTCGGTTTTATGTGTAGTTTTTCTGTTTAGTAAAGCGCATAAGTTTAATTGCTTTCTTGCCTATACCACAAATTAACCTTATTAGAGCAAAACATTATTAAAGCAAAACCTTATTAAAGCAAAACATCCATGCAAGATGTTAAAGGGTCGCTAAAGGAAAACAATTTGTTTGCTGAAATGACTGTTTACAGGGTATAGAGACATAAAAGTTAACTGATTCCTTTTCAAAATGATTAAAAATAGATAAAAATCAATCATATAATGTGCCTGCAGGTTAGTTTCACTTTTGAACTGGCTTCATGTTTCTGCAAAGTAGAAATAGACACACAGAACAAAAACAAACAAATCCAGGGCAGTGTTTTGTTTTCAAAATTAATCTGATTGGTTCTGGAAAGTTTTAGACACACAGTAATGACAGCTTAAACCATCCTGAGAAAGCTCCCAGTATGGTGGTTATAAGGAAACAGACAAGCAGGAAGTGTGGAGAACAGAGCAGGATTACAGCAACTTCTAAGCAAAAACGAACAATAATGACATGAAACCAGTACTGCAGTAAGGTAAATGAAGCTATTTAGCTAAAAAAAAAAAATTCTTTTAGTGATCCTTTAAGGTCTGTCCAGAAGACTGGGAACCCTTTTTTCCTGCCATCAAAAGCATCCAAAACCTAATATCCTTGTAGTCTCAATCTAAGCTGAAATGCACCAGCATGCAGCGTCATACCAGAGCCAAGCCTTCGTAAGTCTAATGAGCCTCCATGACCATCTCTATATGTATAGCAGAACAGCCCAAAACAATGTTCTGGCACCTCCTGCCCAAAACACTCCCTAAAAGAGCAAATGCTTAGAGACAGTTGTTTAGCAAATGAGGAATAAGAGCAAAGAGTCAGTGCTCATCATCTTCTTACTACAATGTTTTTTTACCCTTTCCCCATTTGTTAATGGGAAATTTTTCAAGAGGCAGCAGAGTAAATATGTCAATGCACTTCCTGCAGCATATCCCCCCCTTAACACCTGGTATTAAATGAGCCCACAAACGCCCCTTTAAAGCAGACATACTGTTAGTGCTGCTCTTTGCATTTTCCTAAATAGGGAGAGTCTTGTCCTTTTCTTTGGCTATTTTCCCTCCTGAAAACTATGCTGGAGAAATTAGGCATCTGAAGGAAACCAATTCTCTTGCTAGCCCACTCAAGCCCTGCCTTTGACCATCCCTTTGTGCTAAATCTGACCTAAAAGTCCCAACAATACCTTCCAAACCACTAAACCTTGCAGCCCTTACACTATTAGTGTTGGGTGAGGTGGAAGAAACCACAAGGCTCACTGACCATTGACACTCCGAAGGATGACCAGCTGAAATGCTTGGATGCTTCTGTGACACTCACAGACCCCAAAGGCTCGGTCATTGCAAAAATAGGCTCCCATGATTCTAAAGCCTGCAGAGAAGGTGGTAAAAGATTGCTGCTGCCCTAATGTGCAATGGTCCCAGAGCATGCCCATTAGAAGGTGAAAAGTCTCCCCTCCCTTCCAGACTTTGCCCTAACAAAAATTTACCGCAGAGGTGATCAAATACTATCAAAATAAAGCTCTATTTGTGGGAAAAAAGGACATACATTTTGTTTGGGTACAACGTCGTACGACCCCTCAATTGTAAGTTAAAGCGACGCCGTGCCGTATCGCAAAAAATGGCCTGGTCATTAAGGGGGTAAATCCTTCTGGTCCTTGCATGGTTAAATAAATACATACCTGGATTAAAAATTGGTCTTTTATATTGGCCTACATTTACACTTTATTAGTATTGTTTTTATTGCATTGCAGATTTACTGACCTATTTTAGCCATATTAAAGTTTACTCAGAGCCAGCTAATTAGCTTCTTTGAAAGACTTTACATGTTTAGTATTTACACCCAAAATAAAAAGGGAAAGGGAAATGCTTTCTGTGGTATAAATGAAAGAGCCTGTAGGCTGTGATGTTTCAGGTATTTCAAGAGCAATATGTTCAAGTGTTAAATATAGGCCTTGTTGTAACACATAACTCTGCAATGTTGTTAGATGAGGGCACTGCATATTAAAAATGGCCTGGATTTATGTATAGTGTTATTAGCATATAGTTAGGCAGATAACTAGAGGGAGGGAGGGGTGGACAGACTGTTTAAATTGATGAGAAGGAGCAGTAAGATATAACAGCAGTAAAAAGTGACTAGAAGATAGATAGAAAATTGAATAATACATTATAAAATGCACCTATTATAAGTAAAAAAAAAAATACAGGCTGTCATTGCTGGTCTCCGTATAAAAGAGTTAGTGTCCCTGTTGTGTCTCTTTTTAATAGAATTACATGGAACAATCAGCAAGCTAAAGTTTCTTGTGCATCCTCCTATAAAGTATTTCCTGAATGTGGACATTTTGCAAATACGTTGGTATGAGCATGCACAGGTAAATGCTGATGCACAGCATGTAGCCATTCACTTGTATGTCAGACTGTATGCAGCACCTGTGGCTTAGAGCTGGAAAATACCTGGAATTTTACGCCCAGCATATTTTCAGCCTTCCATGTACATCAGGCCTTATGTGGAAAAAAAGGGAAAAAATTGCGCTTGTCTAAATCTAAGAGTGAGTAATGTGACAAAAATTTAAAAGGTGATGTAAATATAAATGTAGCGCTGGTGATAATATAAATCACTCAGACTAAACTGAGTGACTCAAAAAAAGTAATAAAACTAGAAAATCCATATATGTGAAATATATAAAAGAAATGAGTGACAAAAATGTCCCTCAATGTGAAACGTAGATAAACGCTGCAAGGTAAAGTAGATGGATTGCGGTTACCGAATCCAGAGGATCTACCTGTCAGCGATAGCAGATAGCAAAGGCATGGAAGCTCCCAAAAGGATCGATTCAGCTTGTCTGACGGCTCTGACGAACCACACACTCGGCCTAGTAGGAACCGGACAGTCCTGGACTGGAGAACTCTTGATAGGTGAAAGGCGATTCAAAATGGAAGGAATGGGCCCAAAAGAAAAGGAGGGGGGGAACCCCTTGCTTCCAAAAGATGTCGAATGGTATGACAAAACGACATCCACAAGTAGTGTAACAAAGCACAATGATGAAGCTCCAAAAAAAAAAACTTTAAATCCAGCAAGTCATGCAAAGAAAAAAAGAAAATCAGTGCTCCATAGTGTAGGTCAAAAATGATGACATGGATTTTATTGTAATAAAACCAACAAGGTAATGACATAAAAGTGATCACAAACACAGGATCAATACCTTCCCTTCTGACAGAATGACAATCTACCTTGTTTACATAGGCAGATTGGTGTTCTGCCTGTGTCCTGTGTAATTGGCAGGTACCAGCGGACATCATGTTCGTGGTACCTGCTGTTGGGCTCCCGCTGTGTGTGAAAGTGTCAGATCACGTACTAAGTATGTGATTTGGCGCCACGCCGCAGTAAATGTATGTTGGGCGGTCAAGGGCAGATTCATCCCAATATTATCCTTCTCCTGCCCTCCTGAGGAAGCAAGATTGCAAAATGAGTCCATATGACGTCCTTGATTTTGTGCGGGTGTATCTGAATGATACCTGCAGCTACAGGCATCATTCAGACATTGTCTTTTTCAGCAGGTGCTTCCCTATAGCATAAGAATGATCATATCGGCTGGTCCACTGCTTGATATTTCTTACAGGCTCCGAGAGGGGAAGTGCCTACCTTCCGTGACCCTCCGGTGCTTCTACGACTCACCGCTGCCATCGGGGAGTTGGAGACAGGATCCGCTGGCCCTGGATGTTTACCATAGGGAATATGATTTCCTGCGTGCCAGATGGTCGCAGGAGACTCTATGATCATTGTAACGTCACGCCCCGGCGTCTGCATTCAAACAAACGGCGCCGCCTCGGCTACGAAGCTGAGACCGTTTTTTTGTGGGGACCTATTGACCTGAGATGTAGGGTTTTATTGACCCCATATATCACTGTAAAGAGGTCCTGTCATGCCATACTCCTATTACAAGGGATGTTTACATTAGTTGTAATAGGAATAAAAGTGATATATATTTTTTTAAGTATCAAACTAATTTTTTTTATGTAAAATTAACAATACATTTTCTTTCATTTTCTTTAAATTGCCCTTGTGTGCTCACACGCAGAAGCAAACACATAGAAAAACAGTGTTCAAACCACACATGTAAGGTGTGGACACGACCGTTTTTCATGACGTGAAAAATGCAATTTTTTTAATTGGTCATTAAAAACGATCGTGTGTAGGCTCCAGAGCATTTTTCTGAACATGAAAAATGAGCATTAAACATATAGAACATGCTCTAATTTCGTTGTTTTTCATGTCATGAAAAATGGTCGTGTGTAGGCTTTAAAAACGGGGAAAAAAACACGCATGCTCAGAAGCAATTTATAAGACAGAAAGCACTCATTCTGGTAAAACTAGCGTTTGTAATAGAGATAGCACATTCTTCAAGCTGTAACAGACTGAAAAGCACGAAAACTGAAAAGCGCGAATCGTCTCTCACCAAACTTTTACTAACACAAAATCATCAAAAGCAGCCCTAAGGGTGGCGCCATCCGAATAGTGCCGTTGTATGTGTTGTACGTCACCACGATCCACTTTCACGTCCACGATCGTTTGTATGCAAGGCAGGCTTGACATAAAAAAAAAACGTGTTTATTTTCCATGACATTAAAAACTATCCTCCTTTTCTGGGGTCCCCTGGCAAGGCTCCTCCTCCTTATTTAGTGCCCCCCACAGAGAGCCGCATTCCATGTGGTCACTGTTGCAGGTGTGCTCCCGAGTCCCGCTGCTGTGTCCATTGACACATACCGCAGGATTTTGCCACGCCCCGCGTATCTGTGTCACTGGATTTGATTGACAGCAGCAGGAGCCAGTGGCTCCTGCTGCTATTAATCTATCCAATCAGGACCCGAGACAGAGGCTTGAGCTGCTGGGCTCATTCTCATTGACAGATCAGGTAAGAAAGAGGTTTTTCACCTTAATGCATAGAATGTGTTAAGCCTCGTACACACGACCAGTTTTCCCGGCAGGAAAACTGCCAGGAGAGCTTTTGGCCGGGAAAACCGGACATGTATGTATGCATGCTTTCTCACAGTTTTCCCGTCAGGAAAACAGCCGGGAATCCCATCTGAAAAATAGAGAACTTGCTCTCTATTTTCCCCGTCGGGATTCCTGGTGTTTTTTCTCCCGTCAGATCTACTACTTACCGATGGACTTTTTACCGCCGAGAAAACCGAGCATGTGTACAGGGCTTTAAGGTGAAAAAACCTTGAGACTTTTCAACTCCTGTAAGTGATATTCAAACAAATATAAGTGCTTCAACTGTTCAGGTGCCACTCCCCCATGTGCAGCCTCTTACCAGAGAAAAGATCACAGAGTGTTTTGAATAAAACAGATTACTGGTTACAGCTTAAAGCGGAGTTACAACCACAATTAGCATTTTTTTAATGTATGTATTTTCATCCTGCGTTTTCATGATATAAATCCGGTCACTAACTATTTTACAATCCGCCTAGTTATTCAAAAAAGATAGTTTATAAAACTATGTCTACAACGTTCTCATTTTGCTTGTGGGCATTGTGAAGCCTACAAGCACTTACTTCCTGGAAGTCTTGGATGGGGAGTGATAATTGGACAGTGCACTGCATCCTGGGAAATGATGACACACATTTCCCAGGAGCAGTAGAGGGAGATGATGTCAGAATCCTAGGTGATTCCAAAGGCAGATTTTGTGGGACCGCCTAGCAACAGGCATTTCCAGATGAGTAAACATTTTTTTTTCTTCCTTTTTTAGGTCTAATGAGCACAATAATGAAAAACAAAAATTAGGATTGGAAACCCCACTTTAAAGGCTCTTTTTCTGTACTGCTGTCTACCTTTCTATTTTTGTCTAAGGAGTCTGTTAGTCTGCTGATTTATTTGACTTAGGCTGCATTCACACAGGGCATAAAAATAGAATTTTTTTTTAGACAGTTTAGATGAGTTTAGGAGAGTTTTGCATTTTTTTCTGCTAGAAAACTCCAATCAGAAACGCGAACCAGATGGTTTTTTTTTCTTGCCTCTAAACTTTGAGCTTAAACGATGCCTGCAATCATCCTAATGTACATGGACACTTAGGATAACAATGAGCTGTTTCTACAGGCAAAACACAGAACTCCTGTAGCAGCAGCGATTTTTAAGCCCAGTGTCCTGTGTCCTACCCCTCTCTCCCTGAACTGTTTGTTGTCCTGAGCAATAAACTCACTTTTGTTCAGCATAAAAGTGACTGGTGCCCATTTTTCTATACTGACCACCACACACCATGCCTAACAACCTGCACCCTGAAATGTCAGCTCCCCCTGCCTCTGTGGGTCACCACAATGCCTCTGGAGGTCAGGAGAGCACTACAAACTCTAAAGAGTATACACAGCGCCACCGCAGGACCGGCCAGCATGCAAGTTGATGTCAGAGAACAGCTCCAAACCCCAAATAAGCATCCTTAGGAAAGGAGAAAGGGTGTTTAAGAGCATTAAACATAAAATAAACGTATGTCTTCTTAAAGAAGCAATATTTCAATATGCGTTCTCCTTTCATAATGCTTTTTTATTGCAATGGATTTGTAAATAACCTTTAATAGTATTTATAATGAAACGTCCCGCACTCCGCTTGAGTGCTTTCGTCATATACCAGTCCTCCCAGTCTAAATATAGATATCAGATATTCCAACCGCTATCAACGACAAACAAGGCGATACTTGCTTGACTGCTGAACATGAACTGTTTATTAGAACCAGAATACAGTCTTTTTATACACTTTTAACACAATGTGTTAGATAACAAGGTAGGGCTGGCTCCTGGATACTCCCCCCTCCCCACTAGCAAGAACTTAGCAGACAACTATATAATTAGCATGTTAATTAACACAGCACTTAAGGCAGCCCAGGTGACCAGACAGTCCGTCTTTGGAGGTCAGCTCTTTCAATGATCATGTATTGTTCAGAATTGAACAAACTACACGATCAGACATGTCTGATGAGACTTGTCTGACGGACCGTTTTCATCAGACAACTCTGAACTTGTCTGATGGTCTGATGTGCGTACACACCATCGGACCAAAATCCGATCAGACCAGAACACCGTGACGTAGAACACAATGACGTGATGAAAAAACTAAGTTCAATGCTTTCAAGCATGCGTCGACTTGATTCTGAGTATGCGCGGGTTTTTGGTCCGATGCTTTTGTGTACTAACCATCGAACCTGTCCGACGGACATGTTCCATCAGACAGGTTTTAAAGCATGTTTTAAAACTTTGGTCTGACGAACAACGGTCTGATGGGCCGTACACACCATCGAACTCGTCTGATGAAACTGGTCTGCAGACCAGTTTCATCAGACATGTCTGATCGTGTGTACAGGGCCTTGACTGTCCCATTTTAAGTAATCCAATATTTTCTCAGTCACCCTGTGCCAGGATGGTACAGGGTGACTTAGACATAAAAGGGTGCATGGGGGTCTGAAACAAGAGTTTCCCAACCTTTCCAAGGGATTCTGGGTTCCACGGGCCCTCCCGTCACAGTATTTGTAAGAATTATGATGGGTATTTACTACGATGGCAACCGGTAAGCGGGAAAACCAAACATGAACGTTATTGATGGATAATGCTTCTGTATATATGATATGCTTGGAATAGCTTTACATTTTATGAATTTGTAATATTTGATGGAAATACTGAAAAATAAACAAGTATTGATTTTATTATATGGGATTGTGTTAAAAAGTCTGCGTATAGCACTTATAAGGCTCTGTTGCAATATTTGCACTTATTGATGGAATACAAAGAGCGGGCAGAGAAAGGAAGGGGCATTCACTGGCAGCAGATAGTGGAAATAACCAGATTCATGGCAATCATGAAGCAGAAAAGATTGGGCAGAAAATGGCTCTAGCAAGGCATAAGTAGAAAACCTTGCCTGTTACTGAAGAAGTAAGTGTTAATGGAAGCTGCAGAAGGCTATAGCACTCTCCCTGGGACACAAATAAGGGATTATTGCAATTGACCGTCCTGTTCTATTTCCATTCCAAACTCCTGAGGATCATTTGGGGATTTGGGGTGATAGAAAAGGACAGCTGGTTCCTGGGTTAATTTGGATATCCAGAAATAAACTATAACGAAGTGGTGTTTTTTTCTCTTCTTTGGAAGGACAGCACCAATATCTCTTTGAAGCAACAATGGGATTTATTTATATTCTAAATCCCCCTGCATCGTTTTAGGCCTCGTACACACGATCGGACATATCCGATGAAAACGGTCCGCGGACCATTTCCATCGGATATGTCCGATCTGGAGTTTGATCCGATGGCGTGTACACACCATCGGATCAAATTCCCCGCCGGCGGACGGCGCGGTGACGTGTCGGTGACGCGGCGGTGACGTTGACGCCGCCACGTCACCGCTACGTCACGCACCAGGAAGTAAACACTTCCGCGCGCATGCGTCGGATCCATTCACAGGATACGACGCATGTGTGGGAGGATATGTCCGCTGGTTTCCCGTACTAACCAGCGGACATATCCGACGGACAGGTTTGTAGCGGACAAATTTCAAAGCATGCTTTGAAATTTGTCCGATGGACAAATCTGTCCGCTAGCCCATACACACGATCGGAGATGTCTGCTGAAACGGTCCATCGGACCGTTTTCAGCGGACATATCCCCTCGTGTGTAGGAGGCCTTAGACAAACCCAAAGAAACACTTTTACAATATGCATTTAGTCAACTATGAGTAAGGGACCTAAGTGAAATCAAAGTTTGGTAAATTTTATGTCCACCTATGAAGCTTTACACAAATTATAAAAATGCTCATTTTGTATTTTGATGTGGACAATGCTAATTATTTTAACGTGGAGTGACTGTAGGAAGGAAGTGGCTAGTAAGAGCTTGCAGAATACCAGCAGTGCTGCAACAAAGGAAGAAACAATGGAGAAGACAAGTATTTTATTTGAGTACAGTAATAGTAATTGTTTATTGTACACAGTGCTATGGTAAACTTGCGTTAAACCCTATGCACACTGGGAGTTTAGCCCCAGTCCATGGGGCTCTGACATTTATCTGCTGGCAGAGGGCATAGGTGAATAGTTCCCAAATGTGCCTGATATCAAGGGACTGTTCCTGATTTGATACAAAGTCCTTCTGTCCCTCTATTCTCCTCTTTTGTCCCTCATTTGGGCCTGATATACAGTAAAACCTTGGTTTGAGAGTAACTTGGTTTGAGAGCGTTTTGCAAGACAAGCAAAATGTTTTCATACATTTTGACTTGATAAACAAGCAATGTCTTGATATGCAAGTATACAAGAGAAGAGAGGCACCTCTAAGGCCGCGTACACACGATCGGTCAAAACCGTTGAAAACGGACTGAAGTTCAGTTTTATCGGTCCAAACCGATCGTGTGTAGGCCCCATCGGTCAGTTGTCCTGCGGTCTAAAAACGTGCTTTAAAATTTAACCGATGGACGCCTGACCGATGGGTCAAAACCGATCGTTATTATGCAAAGGCATCTGTCAAAAGGCAGCACATGCTCAGAATCAAGTGGACGCATGCTTGGAAGCATTGAACTTAGTTTTTTTCAACACGTTGTGTGTTTTACGTCACCGCGTTCTGACACGATCGTTTTTTTAACCAATGGTGTGTAGGCACATCAGACCGTCAGTCGGCTTCGTCGGTTAATCCTTTCGGAGCGTTCTCGTCGGATGGACTGATCGTGTGTACACGGCCTTAGTGTAGCAATATGGTTACATTTAATGAAGGTACAATATTTAGCAACTCACAGGGTTGATGATTAAAACAGGCACATCTAAATATGCAGGCACCCGGGGTAAAGCTGTCCACATAGACCATCCCCCAGCACCGCCATCTGCGTCATCCCTTCCACACTGCACTCCACAAGCAGTTCAAGCCTTGCTTTCAGATCGCTCTACTGCAGGGTAGTCTTCCCGGTCACGATTGCAGACTGACATCGGTACGGAGGACGGTCTATGTGCACAGCTTTACCCTACATACTTAGATGGAACTGTTTTAATCATCAACCATGTAAGTTTCTAAATGTTGTACCTTCATTAAATGTAACCATATTGCTACACTTAAGCCGTGTACACACGATCGGTTTGTCCGATGGACTGTTTTCATCAGACAAATCAATCGTGTGTGGGCCTCATGGGTCTTTTTTCTAACGGCGTAAAAAAATAGAACGTGTTTTAAATTTTTCCTACCGATAAAAAAATTGTCTGTGTGGAACTCCATCGGTCAAAAATCCACGCATGCTCAGAATCAAGTCGACAAATTTTTTTTTTGGCTCGTCGTAGTGTTTTATGTCACAGCGTTTTGGCACGGTCGGAATTTAGTCTGATAGTGTGTATGCAAGACTGATGAAAGTCAGCTTCATCGGATAGCCGACGAAAAAATGTTGATACTATCAGAAATCCGATTGTGTGTATGAGGATTTAGAGGAGCCTCTCTTCTCTTTTATACTCTGTAACTCATGCTGGATTTTGTTTCTAATCCCCTTTTGGAGGCTGCCATTTGTAAATGGACATTGCTATAAAAAATGTTTCTATTATTTCTTATGAATACAAAAATTTGCTTTGATATACAAGTGCTTTGGATTACAAGCATGCTTCCGGAACAAATTTTGCTTGCAATCCAAGGTTTTACTGTATATAGTTGTATGCTAAATGCACTATTTAGCTTTCAAAAAGTGTTTCCTAGTGCTAAACCTTTTATCCAATTTCTAAATTGCTGCATTTGTACATTTCAAGAGCCAGTATAAAGGATATATTAGTGGTGAAAAAAAGCACTTGTGGGTTTAAAGGATCACTAAAGGAATTTTTTTTTTTTAGCTAAATAGCTTCCTTTACCTTACTGTAGTACTGGTTTCATGTCCTTATTGTTCGTTTTTGCTTTGAAGTTGCTGTAATCCTGCTCTGTTCTCCACACTTCCTGATGGCTGTTTCCTTATAACCACAGTGCTGGGAGCTTTTTCACGGTGGTCTAAGCTGTCATTACTGTGTGTCTAAAACTTCCCAGAACCAATCAAATTAATTTTATAAACAAAACACTGCCCTGGATTTGTTTGTTTGTGTTCTGTGTCTATATCTACTTCACAGAAACATGAAGCCAGTTCAAAAGTGAAACTAACCTGCAGGCACATTATATGATTGATTTGTATCTATTTTTAATCATTTTGAAAAGGAATCAGTTAACTTTTATGTCTCTATACCCTGTAAACAGTCATTTCAGCAAAACATTTTTTTTCCTTTAGTGACCCTTTAACCACTTAAGGACCCCCGCACGCACATATACGGCCACAGAATGGCACGTACAGGCACAAGGGCGTAAATTTACGTCCCCGCCTAAGTGCGGTTCGGGGGTCCCATCGGGACCCCCTCCGCGGCGTGCGTGGGTCCCCCTGGCTCCGGGAGCGATCCGAGATCAGCGGGCGGATGTTGGCGCTTACCCGCCCCCCCGCGATCGCTCCCAGCCAATGGGAGCGCGCTCCCATCCTGTCAGTTCCTCCTCCTGTGTTTACACAGGAAGGAGGAAATGATGTCACCTCTCATCGCAGCGCTGTTTCCCAGCACTGCTGATGAGAGAAGACATCACAAGTAAGTGTGCACCAACACAACACTGACACACACTCACATAGGCATATTAACCCCTTGTGATCGCCCCCCCCACCCCCCTGTCACAGTGTCACTGAATGCAGTGATCTAATCACTGCATTTAGTGTCAGTGTGACAGGCAGTGTAAAAAACAGTTAGTGTTAGGTTCAGGATAGCCCCCCCACCCCCCCTAATAAAGTTTTAACCCCCTGATCACCGCCCTAGTTAACCCTTTCACTCCCTATTGCCAGCGTCACTAAGCGATCATTTTTCTGATCGCTGTATTAGTGTCGCTGTTCCCGCTAGGTAGCTATTTTTTTTTATTGCGATTTTTTTTTTTACTAAAGACATGTGGCTAAATAAATTTTGGCCTAAATGTTTGACTAAAATTTAGTTTATTTGATTTTTTTTTTAACAAAAAGTAAAAAATAGTGTTTTTTTTTCAAAAATGTCGCTCTATTTTTGTATATAGCGCAAAAAATAAAAATCGCAGAGGTGATCAAATACCACCAAAAGAAAGCTCTATTTGTGGGAAGAAAAGGACGCAAATTTTGTTTGGGAGCCACGTCGCACGACCGCGCAATTGTCTGTTAAAGCGACGCAGTGCCGAATCGCAAAAACACCTTGGGTCATTTACCAGCGTATTGGTCCGGGTCTTAAGTGGTTAACTAATCATTTTTTGTATAATTCTCCTTTAAGGGGGTGTGTCAGGGGTGTGTGTTCTATGCCTACATACTTTTGCCAATAGGTGTCCCTCGTTCCCATCTGAAGAAGTTGGGAGGTATGCAGGTGTCCCATTCAGCCCTGCTTCCATCAAAAACGAATGCCCAGAATGCAAAAAGTTTGTGCTCCAGTCATTTATTCAGGGATGAATACTGTCCTAAACCTTTGTATCGTCCGATGCACCTGTGTCCTCTGCCCACAGCTAAATATCAGAGCCCCATGCACAAGGGTTAAGCACCCAATATGCATTGGGCATTGGAGTCCTTTCACATGATCAGGTCTGTACCATGTATGTCAGTTTTGCAGGTGGACCTGATCAGAAGCTCCATGCAACTCTCTGAACGGGCGGATCCAAGTCTGTCCAGGTCCAGAAAAAAAAAGGTCCTTAACATGACGGATTGGATGTAGCCTGATGTAAGCCGGCAATGGAGTCTGTTTACATTTGGCCACCCATAGAGCTATGGTGGGTCGGACACAAATTGAATGGGCACGCATGTCAAAAAATGACATTCGTTCTGTTTAGCTAAAAATCAGATCACAGATTCCCTGCTGATCGAAGCTGACCCCACTCCATGTGAAAGCTTGTTATATCATAGCTCCCAACTGTCCCTGATTTGGAGGGACTGTCCCCGATTTGGAGCAATGTCCCTCTGTCCCTCATTCCTCCTAATTTGTCCCTCATTTTGGTCTAAACCATATAGATGTATATAAAATTCACTTTTTATCTATAAAAACGTTTTTTTCCAGTTCTAAACCTTTCATCCAATTTCTAGAGTGCTGCATTTGTAAATTCCAAAAGCCAATATAAAGGAATAGTAGTAGTAAAAAAAAGCACTTGTGGGTTTAACCAATCTTGTTTTTTTGTACAATTCTCCTTTAAGGGGGAATGGCAAGGGGTGTGTCCTATGCCTGCATACTTTTTCTGATAGGTGTTCCTCATTCCTATCTCAAAAAGTTGGGAGGTATGGTTATATGGTTATTTAGCTCAGTGGTAAATGCATTTCTGTGACTCCAGTCCAGTCCAAACTATAGTTCACGGCTTCACAGCCCACTTTCATTAACCACTTAAGACCCGGACCAATACGCTGGTAAATGACCCAAGGTGTTTTTGCGATTCGGCACTGCGTCGCTTTAACAGACAATTGCGCGGTCGTGCGACGTGGCTCCCAAACAAAATTTGCGTCCTTTTCTTCCCACAAATAGAGCTTTCTTTTGGTGGTATTTGATCACCTCTGCGATTTTTATTTTTTGCGCTATATACAAAAATAGAGCGACATTTTTGAAAAAAAAACACTATTTTTTACTTTTTGTTAAAAAAAATCAAATAAACTAAATTTTAGTCAAACATTTAGGCCAAAATTTATTTAGCCACATGTCTTTAGTAAAAAAAAAAATCGCAATAAAAAAAAATAGCTACCTAGCGGGAACAGCGACACTAATACAGCGATCAGAAAAATGATCGCTTAGTGACGCTGGCAATAGGGAGTGAAAGGGTTAACTAGGGCGGTGATCAGGGGGTTAAAACTTTATTAGGGGGGGTGGGGGGGCTATCCTGAACCTAACACTAACTGTTTTTTACACTGCCTGTCACACTGACACTAAATGCAGTGATTAGATCACTGCATTCAGTGACACTGTGACAGGGGGGTGGGGGGGGCGATCACAAGGGGTTAATATGCCTATGTGAGTGTGTGTCAGTGTTGTGTTGGTGCACACTTACTTGTGATGTCTTCTCTCATCAGCAGCGCTGGGAAACAGCGCTGCGATGAGAGGTGACATCATTTCCTCCTTCCTGTGTAAACACAGGAGGAGGAACTGACAGGATGGGAGCGCGCTCCCATTGGCTGGGAGCGATCGCGGGGGGGCGGGTAAGCGCCGACATCCGCCCGCTGATCCCGGATCGCTCCCGGAGCCAGGGGGACCCCCGCACGCCGCGGAGGGGGTCCCGATGGGACCCCCGAACCGCACTTAGGCGGGGACGTAAATTTACGCCCTTGTGCCTGTACGTGCCATTCTGTGGCCGTATATGTGCGTGCGGGGGTCCTTAAGTGGTTAAAGGAAAAACAAGTCCTTACATGGGTCTTCACCATCAAAACAGACACAGCCAAAACAATACTGAGCCACCTGTCTCTCTCTCTCTCTCTCTCTCTCTCTCTTCAGCAGTGCCGCTTCTTAGGCCCCAAATGTTGGTCTTTGGCCTTTGATTGGGCCCTTGGACCATATCACCCAGCTCTCCTGGCTTCCGTAGTTCTCCTGGCTCTATAAGCCTTCAGTTGCAGCATCCTACTGCATAGACAAATGCTCTGGCCTCCCAATAGGGGCGCTATTGCCCCCTAGCCTGAGATCTCTTGGCAGATCTATCTTCTGGATAGGGCACACCTGTCTCCTAACAAGAGCACTGAACTATATAGTCATTATAATGCCTGTGCACACCTGCACACTCAGCCTGCTGGTCTTGTGCAGGACATGGACACTGGTTTGGAGATTTCTTCCATACCAAAGCACTTTATCAAAGAATAGGAGGGGATGTAATCTGCTAAAAAGTGGCCAACATCGCTTTATTGTATAAAAATACAGATTTTCCCCTGAGGGTGGGACTTTAACCTCCCTGGCAGTGTTCCCGAGTCTGACTCGGGGTTAGATTTCTGTGCTACGATCGGTAACCCCGAGTCGGCTCGGGCTCGCCTCGCAGCATCCACAGAGACTGTTTACTTACCTTCTCCGTGGATCCAGCGATGCATCCGCGCTGTGTGAGCGAGCGGGTGCACGCTCGATTCACACAGCGTCCCTGTGCGCCGCAGATCTCTGTTCCCTGCGACGTTACAACGCACGGGGACGAAGAACGGCGCCAAATTCAAAAATGTAAACAAACACTATACATACAGTATACTCTAATCTTATAGATTACAGTACTGTATGTAAAAAATACACACACCCCTTGTCCCTAGTGGTTTGCCCTGTGCACTACATGTACTTTTATATAATAAAAACTGTTCTTTCTCCCTGCAAACTGTAGATTGCCCATAGCAACCAAAAGTGTCCCTTTATGGCAAAAATTGTTTTAGAGCAGCTAAAAAACAGCGATAATAAATCAGAATCACTTGCAGAATTTAGCGATAGCAATTTGTGGGGAAATTCGTCATAAAAAATAAAAAAATAATGAAAGCAAAAATTCTGCAACTGAGCAAATTTCAGTGATTTTGATTTGATTACATTATAGAATAATTTTTATTATAATTATATTATTATTTGTTATAATTTTTTATAATTATTTATTATATTATAATTAATAAAAAATAAAAAAAAATCATACCCGGGATGCCTATTAGACTCTTGTTTGGACAGATTTAAGTGAGTTATTCCTAAGAATTACAAGCCTACAGTATAAAACGCCAAATTCCCTTGCAAATAATGGTACCGCTTTCAGCACCTAAAATCTGAAAGAATCATACCGCCAGGGAGGTTAAAGGCACAGATTGTGACAACAATATATTAAAATTCAATTTTAATAGTATAAAAAAAAGTAGTATACAAAAATATACCAAAGTATATATATATATATATATATATATATATATATATGAAAGTTAGAACTAGAGGTGCTAGACTAACATGGAAAGTGGCAGCATCAAAACTTGTATATGAAATAACATGAAACAAGAGTGTTGTTAGAGAAATTATGCTGGTCACATATACATAACCCTCCACATTTCGAGTGACTTAGACTCCTTCTTCAGGACTAGGGATGAGCCGAACACCCCCGCGTTCGGTTCTCACCAGAACCGTCGAACAGTCCGATCGTGCGCACAAACATTTAGAACCTCATTGAAGTCTATGGGACTCAAACGTTTGAGTTCAAAAACGATAATTTTAAAGACAAATTTTCAAGTTATTGTTGGAAAACGTCTTTCAGAACCCGGGTCTTGCCCCAGGGAACATGTATCAATGGAAAAAAGTCTTTAAAACGGTCGTTTTTTCAGGAGCAGGACACCTGAAAAAACGACTGTTTTTAAAACTTTTTTTCCATTGATAGTAGTATCAATGGAAAAAAAGTTTTAAAAACTGTCGTTTCGTTTCACTCGAATTTGACGCGAACGATCGTTTTTGTTCGAAATTCGACGAACGATCGAACAGACGATGTTCGAGTCAAACATACGTTTGTTCCGAACGCGAAGCTCATCCCTATTCAGGACTGGTCCGTAATGCAATTTAGTAAAGCTTATGGTCTAAAATATATAAAGAAGCATATTATACCTCCATTAAACACTAGATGGCAGCAGAAAATTGCCAGTGAGAGAACACATGTTCACAATTACGATACTTACAATGCTGAAAGTCCCATGGCAACCAAGAGGTTCATGGGATAATGGACAGGAAAAAATTGGTCAGAGGACCAAAGGTGGTGAGAAAGTCCCAGGGGGGTTGGCAGGTGCAGAAGAAGGTCTGGTCAAAAAAATTTGATCAAGAGACCGCAGGTATGCATACTGGGACCAATTTTGACTTTGCCTTTACAGTGATGCCAAATTGGTCCGAGTATGCATACCTGCAGTCTCTTGCTCAAATCTTTTTGAACAGACCTTTTTCTGCAGCTGCCACCCCCCCTGGGACTTTCTCAACACCTTTGGTCTTCTGATAACTCTTTTCCTATCCATTATCTCATGTACCTCTTGGTTGCCATTCATGGGACTATAAACAAATAGGAAAAGGTCTGATGTCACCCGCAACCCACCTCCATTCCAATATTTGCAATAAAGGAACCCCACCCCGGTCTTTAAATTGACAGAGTAAATGCAGTCTCAAAATGTGTTAAAATTGTCATGCAAACATAAACAACATGAATCATAGCCAAGCCACTGAAATGATACATACAGTAAAAAAAGTCATTACACGTATCATGGTATAAAATGTAAATTGCAAAATACAGAGGCATGAAAAGTATCCCAAAGCGTTTCGCAAGACAATGCTTGCTTCATCAGGGGTATATATACATACTTATATCCTATACTACTTTTCTTTTATTCTGTTATGAAAGCATTTATTTGATACATATACATTCATGTTTCAGTTGACATTATTAATGGATATTGGGGAACTTTGGTGACACACACCCCCATCCTGGCCATGTCTGCCCCTCTGTTTGTGTTCTGTTAGGTTGGTTTTTACTCTGCCTACTTTGGACCTTCTTGACTAATTGTCACGATACCATCTCTGTGTTGATACTTGTTTGGTTCATTACACCCCCTACAGATGTACTACACACACATCTACCCCTGATGAAGTGAGCATGGTCTTGCAAAATGTGTTGGGATACTTTTCACGCCTGTGTACATTTTATACTATGATATGTGTACTGATATATATATTTTTTTTGTTTCATTTCAGTGGCTTGGCTATGATTCGTGTTGTTTTTTTTTTTTTTGCATGACGATTTTAATACATTTTGAGACTGATTTACTCTGTCAGTTGTTGGTTAACAACTTAAAGTCCTGGAGTGATTTCCTGTATTTTGATTCATGGGACTGGCAGCATTGTAAGTATCGTAATTGTGAACATGTGTTCTCTCACTGACAAATTTCTGCTGCCATCTAGTGTTCAATGAATGTATAATATGCTTCTTTATATATATATATATATATATATATATATATATATATATATTTTAGACCATAAGCTTTACTAAATTGCATTATGGACTATCCCTGAAAAGGAGTCTAAGTCACTCCGAAACGCGTAGGGTTTGTATATGCGACCAGCATAATTTCTCTAACAACACTCTTGTTTCATGTTATTTCATATACAAGTTTTGATGCTGACACTTTTCATGTTAGTCTAGCACCTCTAGTTCTAACTGTGTTTTGTTGTTTTTAATACATTTTTACCTTGGTATATTTTTGTATACTACTTTTTTGTTCTACTATTAAAAAATACAATTTTAATATATTTTTTGGAAGAATCCCCATGTTGAACGGAGGAACCCCCCATATCCACACACAAGGAGTGAACCGGTTGGACTAATATCGGAGGAGTATAGTCCTGGGAGGAGTGAATACCAGCTGTGATCGGAGGATTCTGTGACCCATGCCTGTGACCCCTGGTGGGGTTGGCTATCTGGTGAGTGGGGAACCCTGAGGGGAGCACCGGGACCACACCGTCGGATGTCTGGCATTTAGAAGCACCCCCTTCACAGCAAGATCTACACACTCCCCCCTTTATTTATATCACCACTGCATAGGACTTGTATATGAGAGACTCCATCTCTGCAGCCCTCTGGTTATTTGCCTTATGCATCACAGAAGCCCTATCGGACTAGTACCACCACTACTAATATTGGGTTGAGTTGTGATATTGTATCTATGCGTATCCAGTGTGGCACTAATGTATGGTGACCGTTATATAATATTGGGCTCTGACATTTATTTATTTATTTATTTATTTTTTGGCTGTATCTCTATACCCCACATACCTACTGTGCACACCTAGTGGGTTAACAGGTGATAGAGATTAGATTTTCAGCATCTTGTTTGTTCTATTATCAGCCTCATTGTCCTCCCTTATTGTGCATATTAGACCACGTTATACTGCTACATAGCCTATTTGAGGCACATCTAGTTATAAACCTCACTCACGCACCCTACTGTACTCGACACACATTTCTTCACTGTTCTACTGTTTGAGCACATATGGTTTTATAAGCGTTTTTAGGTAGCGCCACCACCCCATTTCTCATACTATCTACTCACACCTACCTCCTCATTGAGGGGTTAGGTTTTAGGGGGGCAGCAACCTATTATTTGTAGTTCTAGCGCAGGTTCTCAACCTATACAATTTTAATATATTGTTTTCACAATCTGTGCCTTTAAAGTCCCACCCTTAGGGGAAGATCTGTATTTTTTTACCAAACCACTTTGAAGTCCCCAAACTCTGAAACCCATCCAGGAATAATAAAATCCAGAGCAAGTGGTAAAAACAGCTATTTTTGACCTTTTCCTTTAATAAATATCCCCCAAAAATATCTAAAAAAAAAACATTTTTTTTCCTCAGTTTAGGCCGATACGTATTCATCTACATATTTTCCGTAAAAAAAATTGCAATAAGCGTTTATTGAGTGGTTTGCGCAAAAGTTATAGCGTTTAGAAAATAGGGGATAGTTTTATGGCATTTTTAATATTTTTTTTTTACTAGTAATGGCGGCAATCAGCAATTTTTATCGGTACCACAACATTGGCGGACACTTCTGACACTTTTGACACATTTTTGGGACCATTGGCATTTTTATAGCGATCAGTGCTATAAAAATGCATTGATTACTATAAAAATGCCACTTGCAGTGAAGGGGTTAGCACTAAGGGGCAAGGAAGGGGTTAATCATGTTCCCTGGGAGTGATCTAACTGAAGGGGGGGTGGACTGACATGGGGAAATGACAAATCGCTGTTCATACATTGTATGGTCATTTCCCCCCCTGACAGGACCGGGAGCTGTGTGTTTACACACACAACTCCCGGTTCTCACTCTGTAACGAGCGATCCCGGGTGCCCGCCGGGCACGCTTGTCTGTGGCAGGCGGGGGGCGCCGCTATTGGCTGCTCGGCGAGATGACGTATAGCTAGGTGATCTCGCCCAGCAGAGCCGACCTGCCACCGTATAACTGCGGCGGCTTGTCGGCAAGCAGTTAAAGTTGCATTTAATTTAAAAAGTTTCAAAATCTGAAATCTGCTGGCTTTTAACATCCGTCATTAAAGCGGGATTCCGGGCATAATTTTTTAACGTTTTTTGCAAGCTAAAATTAATCATATTAAATAGTCCCTAAAACATATAGCTCCCCAATAGTTCCAGAAACGATTGCAAACACTTGCTTTATATCCTCCAGCTCATGTTGTGGCCGTATCCATCATATGTGTGGGCATGTGAAGCCCAGTTCCTTTTTCTTCCTGGTTTTCAGGGAGAGGTGCCTGCTGGGTGATTTTTAGGCACAGTAATGCCCAGAGACACCTGGGAAATGAGTGTCATCATTTTCCAGGAGGCAATGGGGTCTTAGGACAGAAAGTTGAACCATCTAGGACCAGGAACTAGGCAGTTTACGAAATCTGCCTAGTAACAGACAGATAGAAGTGAGTACAAATGTATTTTATTTTTTTTACATTAAAGGCAAGCTGTTAATAGAAAGTTAATTTTTGAGTGGAACTCCGCTTTAAATGTGATTATACATGTGTGCAACACTGGCATGTTTTAATTTTGTTACATAAAATATTGTTATAAAGTAATAACACTATTATTATTGCCTTAGAAGGCAATACACTTGTGAGTGGGATATCTCAGCTGGACACTTTGGTATATCATCATGACATCATATATATACAGTACATCAGATAAAGGGATTGCCAGCAAGATATCAGTGCAGATTCTGTATACAGTAGGTGACCGCGATATTGTGTCAATCTCGCTCCCTTTCTCAGCGAGATTGACCACCTACGAGCCCCATCGCGGGAGCCAGCATCGAGCGGCATTGTCGCGACGGAGACAAAGCCGTCATAGAAGCGACGGGGATCCGACTTGAATTCCCGTCAAATCTACATACGGCGTTTGGTATTTATCATGAGGGGGAACTCCACGCCGGATTTTTAAATAAAAATCCGGCATGGGTTCCCCCACATACCAAACGCTGCATGTAGATTTGGCGGGAATCCAAGTCGGATCCCCGTCGCTTCTATGACGCGCTCGCTGGAATGTGCTTTGTCTATTCCAGCGAGCTGCGAGATGTCGACACCCTGTCGAGAATCAGCGCGATGCTGTCGTGCTGGAAACACATTCTCGGTGACAGGTACTGTATATATATACAGTACACCCCTCACATTTTTGTAAATATTTTATTATATGTTTTCTAGGGCTGTGACTGATTACAATTTTTGTGTTCGATTAATCTTTCTTTTTTTTTTAATCGATTAATCGACTAATTTCGATTAATTAACACACATACAGATACAACTACTTTTAGCTGATCTTCTTGCATTGCAACTCTGCATAGCCACTGGTAAATGTGGTGGGGGCAGCATGGGGGCAGATGTGTATTTTCTTGCAGTATGGGGGCAGATGTGTATATTACAGCATCTACCCCCATGATTTAATATACACATCTGCCCTCATGCTGTAATATACACATCTGCCCCCATGCTGTAATATACACATCTGCCCCCATGCTGTAATATACACATCTGCCCCCATGCTTTAATATACACATCTGCCTCCCATACTGCAGTACATTACAGCACGGGGGCAGATGTGTATATTCTTGCAGTATGGGGGCAGATGTGTATATTACAGCATGGGGGCATGCTGTAATATACACATCTGCCCCCATGCTTTAATATACACACCTGTCCCCATACTCCAGGATTAATATATACATCTGCCCCATAATGTTACCACACACAGATGGTTGTCCTTTCTTACCTCACTATCAGGCAGGCAGACCACTATCAGGCAGGCAGACCCGTCCGCAGAGTAGCTGATGGACACATGTGCGCAAGGGAAGATGATACAAGCAGACGGGCGGGTGATGATGAAGTCAGAGCGCCGCTACTCGGCTGGTGCTGGGTGGATCAAGATGGCCGTGGCTCCGGAGCTAGGCCGAAGCCGTGGCTTTTCCTATGGGCAAGAACGCGCAGCTCACTCTGCGGATCGTCCTCGATCAAAATTATTTTATTCGACCAAAGAAATTAACGATTAATCGACCAATTAATCGCTAATTTCCGTAGCCCTAATCTTTTCATGTGACAACACTGAAGAAATGACACTTTGCTTCAATGTAAAGTAGTGAGTGTACAGCTTGTATAACAGTGTAAATTTGCTGTCCCCTCAAAATAACTCAACACACAGCCATTAATGTCTAAACCGCTGGAAACAAGTGAAAAGCTCCAATTTGGGCCCAATTAGCCAGTTTCCCTCCCTAGTGTCATGTGGATCGTTAGTGTTACAAGGTGACAGGTGTGAATGGGGAGCCGGTGTGTTAAATCTTTTGTTATCGCTCTCACTCTCTCATACTGGTCACTGGAAGTTCAACATGACACCTCATGGCAAAGAACTCTCTGAGGATCTGAAAAAAAAAGAATTGTTGCTGTAAAGATGGCCTAGGCTATAAGAAGATTGCCAAGACCCTGAAACTGAGCTGCAGCACGGTGGTCAAGACCATACAGCGGTTTAACAGGACAGGTTCCACTCAGAATAGGCCTCGCCATGGTTGACCAAAGGAGTTGAGTAAGTGCCGGTTCACACAGGGGCAACACGACTTCCAGCACGACTTTGCGAGACGACTTCAGCGTGACTTAGAGTGACTTACAACGCGACTTTAAGTGGCCTCCAGGACAGGCCACTTTGCCAGTGGCCAATCAAACAATAATCAGCTCTGTGGGAGGGAGGGGTTTGCCTGAGAAAACGATTTTCTCTTCCTGTAAAGTTGCTTCAGTTAAGACAGTAATGCGACTTTGGAGGCTACTTTCATTGAAATCAATGGGTACAAGTTGCCTACAAGTTGCTTTGAAGTAGTACAGGAACCTTTTCTGAAGTCGGAGCGACTTCAGTAGTGTACATTAAGACGGCTCTCATTCACTTAAATGGAATTTCTCGTGTTGTGCGACTTGGGGTGACACAAGTCGGATCCCAAGTCGCTGTAGTGTGAACCAGCACTTAAAGTATGTGAATATTTCAATCGTCCAATCATGTAAGTAAATTCCTATATTTTTTTATTTCTACTGCACAGGTATTCAAGGTGAGCATAACTTCACTCGCTATTGCTCAAGTGTTAACTTTACTAAATGAACACTCTTTACCTTTTTAGTAAATCCACTCCTATGACTCCAATTCTCATATGCAGCAAATAACCACAATAATACATTGCACCATGCAATTTCTAGCTTTATGTAACATTTTTTTTTTATACCATTTTTTTTTTTTCAAAGAGATAACCTGCTATTTCCAATCATTACTTGAAATATACTGTAGAAAGTGTCAGTTCTGGAAACTGCACATTACACATAAAAAGGCTAACAAAATTGGTGTACCATGTTAGGCAGAAATAAATATGCAGGCATAAAAGACAAAATGTATTGTCTAAGTGAATCCTTTTAGTAGAAAACTAACAAATGTTTAAAAAATGCAAGGTTTAGAGCATGGGTCTTCAAACTACGGCCCTCCAGTTGTTCAGGAACTACAATTCCCATAATGCCTAGTCATGTCTGTGAATGTCAGTGTGTTACAATGCCTCATGGGATGTGTAGTTCTACAACATCTGGAGGGCCTTAGTTTGAGGATCCCTGGTTTAAAACCATGGGCTACCTATATGCAGGTATTTATTGCATTGTAACATAGTCCTCTATGGTCACAAGGATTCCTATGTTTCCCTTTATCCAGGTCCGGACCTCTTCTAGCTTTTTTTTTTTTTTAATTCTTTCTTCTTTCCTTCTTTTCTCTTTTCTTCCATTGTGTGTTTGACCACCCCTACGTTTGATGATGTAGAGTTTACTTACCCAGTGTATTAATAGTTGGGTGGTCTCCAATTGGTATGTGCCTATCTTGTTAGGATATTGGGAGGAAGAATGTCGATCCCCTAATGAAGCAGGGTTTTTTTTAATCTTTTCCCGGGGCCGGCGGTGCGGCGGGCCTCATGATTGACGATGGATTTACATTAGGTGACATTTTTTATTTTTTTAATAACGGAATTGTCAAAAACTGCCTTCTGTCTTCTGCCTCTGCACAATGTACCCCATAGGGGGCTACCAGATTCCAATGAGCCCTTGCCCACAGACCCCTACAACTACCGCCCAGGGTTGTGGGGAAGAGGCCCTTGTCCCCATCAATGTGGGGACAAGGTGTTTTGGGGTGGGGGGCTCAAAGCACCCCCCCCCCAATGTTGAGGTCATGTGGCCTGGTATGGTTCAAGAAGGGGGGCACTCACTCATCCCCCTCTTAACTGACCTGCCAAGCTGCATGCTCGGGTAAGGGTCTGAAATGGATTTGGGGGGCCCTATGCCATTTTTGGTGTGGGATTCCCCTTAAAATCCATACCCAACCCCAAATGTCCCCCAAAACAGTGGCACTCTTTAACAACTAGCTATTCACTATGCAGCATGCAGTGCATTGTGGGGCGCTAGGTGGCCGAACATCTTGCCAAGCGCCCTGCAAACTCAGGTTTTCGCCGATTGGGTGAACAGGCAATGTTCAGGCTAAACTTTTGCTTGGTTAGAACTGTTCACCCAACTATACTTTAAAGCAAGTAAGCACAGACCCTAAAGAACAGATCATTCCAATCCATGTGCTTTGTGGCGCACTGGTAAGGTAAATTGTGGTTTAGCTCATAATACAGTTGAACTTCATATTACGAGCATAGTCCGTTCCAGGAGTATGCTCATAATATAAAGTACTCACATATCAAATCGAGTTTTCCCATTGAAGTCAATGAAAATGAAAATAATTAGTTCTGCATTGACTTCAATGGGATGCAATACCGAATGTGGCCAGAGGTGGGGGCGCCAGAGAGCGGCGCAGGCAGGTACTGCAGGCCAATGTTCGTCTTTTCTCGGCTCCTGCGCCACCAAATTACCTCAGGCCAAATGAGGTACTGCAGGCCTATTTTAGTCTCTGCTCTGCTTCTGCGCCCCCGTACCTCAGGCCAAATGAGGTACTGCAGGCCTATTTGGCTTGAATTCTGCACGTCTTGTGAGTCAATTAAAAAAAAAAAAGTTGCTCGCAAACCAAGTTACTCTTAAACCGAGGTTCCACTGTAAATGGCATGGAATGAACCATGTATCATGCATTACTGTGTTTTGTGGTGAAACATGCATTTTACCACGCATTACTGCAATGCACAGATGTGAATTTGGCCAAAAGGAGGAGACTCAAGAAATGATGGGGATCACTTTATTCATTTGACTAAGTGAACATTCCCTATTGCTTCAGTAGCTCAACCTCATTGTCTCATCTCTAGTGTCCATAAATAACAAGAGCCTTAGGCTCAACTATATATGTGTAAACACAAATTGATGATCTTGGGCACTGCAACAACTGAAGCTGAATGTAAACAGCTTACGTAGGTCAGTTGTGCATGAACAAACAATACTTGTGCATCAACAAACAGCAGCTCACATTCTTTTCAAAGCAAGCAACTAACTCCAGCAGTATATAATTTAATTCAAGGTGGAAAATCACCCATTTAGTCAGTCTACTCATCAAAAGAAAGCTAAAGTGACAAAATGTTTTTAAGATTTCTGAATGGCTTAGTATACTGACTTCACTTGTTATAGCTGAACTTCAGAGAAATATAAATTAAAATAATGAAATAAAAAAAAAAAATAATGCAACATTGTAATCATTTACCACTTTAAGATTGGACCTATTTTTCAAACTTGTTGGGCCAGATTCTCTTTTTTTGTTTACAAACTTTTATTGTTGAAGGTAAGTGGTGGTACAAATCCAAGAAATTAAGGCATATATATAGAGAAGGGTAAGACATATACAAAGTCAGTCTGTGTACAAGGCCTAAGACAACTCGTGAAGACCATAGTCAGTTATACATGTTAGGAGAAAACTTAGGGCCTGGAGTAACAAAAAACAGTAACAACTGGGATATGAGACGTTTAAAGAGATTAGATAGGGTTAAAGAACTGTGAAGAGTGTTCGAACCAGGGAGACCATTTGTTGTCATATTTGTGGCTGGTATTTTGTAGGATATGAAATATTTTTTCCATTAAGATAATGTTATTAATTCTTGATTTGAGTGGAGCTATAGGTATCGTAGGTGATTTCCAATGGAGAGCTATCAACCAATCTATGGCAACGCATATTGTGTGTATCAATCTCATATAACAAGTGTGGAGACCCATGATTGGGGAAAAAAGAAGGCAGTTATGTAATGTTAAGGTAATGTTTTTGTCAGAGATTGTGGATGCAAAATTCTCCAACTGTAGCCAGATACTTTTAATTTTGTCACAATACCAAAATACGTGGGAAAATGAGCCCAATGAATTACAGTTTCTGAAGCAAGACGGGGAGGACAAGGGGAATATTGAGTGAAGTTTGGTGGGTGTATAGTGCCATCTTGTAAATAGTTTCAAGGCCGTTTCTTTGATAGAAATGGATTTAGTGCACATATGTAGATTATTTATACAATTGTTCCAATTAACTGTGGAGTATGTAAAATTCTCTTCTTGTTCCTATTTGATCATGTATGGAAGTTTGTTTACGTCTGAGTTGTTAATTAAGTTAGAGTAAAGTTCGGAGATGAAACCTCTTTTTCTGGGTGAATTTAGACATAGATTTTCGAAAAGGGTTGGGGGTTGGGTGTTCAGGGTCTGGAAGTGTGTATCGAAGAACTGTTTAATAAGAAGGAAATTGTAGTACTCTGAATCTGGGGCATGATATTTTGTGTTGGGCCAGATTCTCAGCTGAGATACGACAGTGTATCTCCAGATACGCCGTCGTATCTCTGTTTCTGGCCCTGGGTATCTATGCGACTGATTCTTAGAATCAGTTACGCATAGATTTTGCTTAGATCCGACTTGCGTGAGTCACTTACACTGTCGGATCTAAGTTGTAATGTTACGCTGGCCGCTAGGTGGCGTTCCCGTCGATTTCTGCGTCAAATGTGCAAATGAGCGTGATACGCCGATTCCCGAACGTATTTGCGCGCCGTCGTCGTAGTTTACGTAGTTTGCGTAAGCGTAAGGTTATCCCTGCTATATGAGGGGTAACCTTGCCTAGGTCTGGCGTACACCATGTTAGGTATTGACGTCGGGACAGCATCGTTTTTTCCGTCGTTTACGTCGTTTACGTAACTCGTTGTGAATAGGGCTGTACGTTAATTACGTTTACGTCGAAACCAATGTATTTGCGGCGTACTATGGAGCATGGGCACTAGGCTACGTTTACGGCCGGGGAGCGCTTAATTTAAATACAAGCTGCCCACTTTGAATTACGCAGGGATACGCTGGGCCATTTACACTCCGCCGCCGCAAGTTACAGAGAAAGTGCTTGGAGAATACGGCACTTGCTCCTGTAAGTTGCGGCGGCGTAGTGTAAATAGGAAACGCTACGCCGCCGCAAATATACCAGAATCTGGCCCGTTGTCTACAAGTTAAAATATAATTTTTTTGCCAGAAAATTACTTAGAACCCCCAAACATTATTTATATATATATATATATATATATATATATATTTTTTTTTTTTTCCTAACACCCTAGAGAATAAAATGGCGGTTGTTGCAATACTTTCTGTCACACTGTATTTGCGCAGCAGTCTTACAAGCGCACTTTTTTGGAAAAAATACACTTTTTTTATAAAAAAAAAAAAAAAAAGACAGCAGTAAAGTTAGCCCAATGGCACTTTTATTCCTATTACAAGGAATGTAAACATCCTTTGTAATAGAAAAAAAGCATGACAGGACTACTTAAATATGAGATCTGGGGTCAAAAAGACCTCACTTTCATATTTACACTTAAATGCAATGGAAAAAAATGTAGTTTGAAAAAAAAAATGCGTCTTTAAGAGCTATGGGCGGAAATTACATTTTGACATTGCTTCAGTGGTATGGAGCCGAGTGGGGGGCCATCTTCCCCTCACTCAGCTCCATACCTAACAGGGAAGAGGAGGTGACTCCCCCTGCCGATTAAAGTGATTTTGCGGTGAATCCACCACAGAGACCACTTTGATCTGAAAGCGGACCGCCCGCTGAAGAAGAGGATACTGGGGTTATGGCAGCTAGCTGCTACCATAAGAACGATATCCCTCTTCAAAGTGCCGCCATATTTTGAAAGTGGTTAATACATCATTAAACGTATTATTTTAAAATGCAAATTATTTTAAAAGCTTCCTGCAGTCTACTGTACAGTTTGTACAGCAGAGCTCAGAGATGGAGAGGAAAAAACGGCACAAGCAGCCAATCAAGTGTGCTGCAATGCAAGAGTGAGCTTATCAGTGTGCTGCTTATCCCATCACTTTCCAGTCACAAGGTTAGGGAGGGGACCTAGCAGTTAAAGTGAAATTGAAGCAGAGGAAAATGAGGTCCCCTCTCCTGCTAGACAGGGCTGCACTTTGGCACAGAGCTGTGTAAATCTTAGATCTGTCTACACAAATAGAAAACATTTGAAGTGTTTAGCTATTTGCCTGGAGTTCAGCTTTACATATATAGTATTAAAGGAGTGAAGAATATATTTCTCATTCCAACATTCACGTGCTGTCTAGTTTATATGCTGTTTATTTCAGTATTGCGTCCACAAGGCCTGTTTCTATTTTCAGTAGTGCCTCACATATTTCCCCTAAGAAAACATATACAAAAATGTATAACCGAATATTCCAAATACTGAATTGAATTTAAGGGTTTGTTTAAAACATGCAGGAAGAACAAAATGGAATTTTTCTTTTTAAGAGAGTTAGGAAAAGTTAACACTGAAAGTACATTCTGCCATCCTGCAGAATATATGAAGATTATGAATTTGAAGGTTTAATTGTCCTTAAGCAGAATCATTCACATTTGAATAAATCTTACTTTTGAGTAACCATGACTGCACAATGTTAATTTAGAAATAACCATAATTATCTGTCTTCTCCACCTAAAAAAGTACACGAAGAAGCTACTTACTGTATGCTAACTATATATATACTTGAACAAATGACACATAAAACTGACATGGTGTATTCATTTTCATGTTCTAAATGATCAAAAATGCAGATCTGTCTATTCTGGTCACCTAATGATATAAGTTCTGACGAAATGCATTGGTAAAGAACTTAAAGTGGATGAAAACCCGATTCATGAAATTTGAGCTGGGCACATATATCTGCAGTGTTTTATCTCTCTTCAAAGCACTATGTCCCGTAGCTTTCTACTGGTCCGTTCTTCTGTTATCAGCCTGATAACCCCTGACAAGTTTTGCGTCACATATGATAAAAGCAGCCTGAGTTTTGTGTTGGGGAAGATGCTATAAATAGATTAACAGAGCCCTAAACTATTCAACAAACAAAGCTAAAAAGTCTCTACCTATGAAGAGAGGGGGTGTGTGCCTTTCCTCCAATCAGCTGTCTTGGCTGTATGCCCAGGCTTCACTGCAGTGTTGAATAGGGAGAGACAATCTCCTAACACAATATGCACTTTCTAAACAGTATATAATGCTGAAGACAGCAAATATACATGTAAAACGTATGTAGGGAGATATGTTTCATCCCCCGTGTATCATCTGAGGCTGGTTACCTCACTGGGCATATGTAAGGATTTGGAAGTAAGAGTGTGGCGCTAAATATGAAAAAATTACTGAAATGTCTCTATAACACTAAGTGATGTATACCTAACCGGGTAAAAAGTGGAAAAATATTATTACTGTTAAGGTAATAAGTCCACATTAAAAACAAAAACAATACATGTGAAAATGTTTATCACAATGAAGTGAAGAGTAACGCTGAAGATAACGTATAGCCGTGTAGACCATCACATGGAAATTCCTTTCGGGTAGGTATGGTATGACTAAATACGCTTACCGGAAACGGTGGATGCGACTGTCAGCGACAGCAGATCAGTTGAGCATGGATAATCCCAATGGCAAGTAGACTCAGTTTGTCTGAAGAATCTGGATGATATCGGCCACGATCATAGCCCATGGACCCGGCAGTCCACGGTTGGGGATCCCTCTGTGGGTGGTATCCTGGATGTATAGAGGAAACACATGGATGCACTAAGCAGGCTAGACACTGAGCCATGAGGAGGTAGAAAAGAACAGTCAAAAGACCTGCATAGCAAGAGTGGGGGCACTCTAATACAGGAGGTGTATTACTGGCCAGATTACCAGGTAACAACAGAGGAGAAAGGGACTAAAAAGAAAAGGAATGCAGCCACCACATCTAAGGATTGATTTTTCAAGCTTCTCCATTGTGCCTTCCATTCATCCCTAAGGGGTTCACCCATTTGAATCTGCCCAATATCATGTGAAAACAGCGGAGATCCTTTGGCGTTCTGTTTACTCTATACATCCAGGATACCATCCACAGAGGGATCCCCAACCGTGGACTTCCGGGTCCATGGGCTATGATTGTGCCTGATATCATCCAGATTCTTCAGACACGCTGGGATTATCTATGCTCAATTGATCCGCTGTCGCTGAGTTTTTACCCGGTTGGATATATATCACTTAGTGTTATAAACATTTCACAATTTTTTTCATATTTAGCGCCACACTCTTACTTCCTATCACTTTAGAATTCTAGTGACATTCTCATGTAGCAGCTGACTTCATTATATTTTTTTATTTAGGACATAAGCGCACTAATTATCTTTATCCACATATGTAATAATTTACATGCACTTTAAGGATCTGACATCATTGTACACACTGATCAGCGTGACACCATCCTTATTTTACTGTGTCCCATTTTATGCTTCTTCTGTAAGTATTTACAATTTATGGTAACCTTTTGAAACTTTTGAACCTTAAAGAGGAGTTCCTCCTGGGGAATAAAACATTTAAAGTTAGCAGCTACAAATTCTGTAGCTGTTGACTTTTGATATATGGACACTTACCTGTCCAGGGAGCCCATCGTGTGGGCCCCCTAGCAGATTTTTGGATTGACTCCCGGGTGTTGCCACCACCATTCCTGGTAATGGAAACCTTTTGGCTTCACAGCCGGTTCCCTACTGTGCATTCAACCAGTGGTTGCAGATTGGGATCAAGCAGAAGCATAGTAGGTACAATCCAAGGGTTGGTAACAAGTGATAGCGAAGATATGCATGGCAGCTGGACAAGAGCAAATATTGGCTGGAGGGAGCACAATGTTTTGGCAAACAGGAATAACAAAGGCATGGTTTTAATAGGAAGCTTATGTGAGGAGCCAAGGGTTCCATGTTCAAGACAAACAAGGTTCAAGGCAGGATTATTCAAGGAATGGTTCAGGCTGCTGTTCAGCATTCCAGGTGGCTCAACAGATTCAACCCAAGAACCTCAAGAAGTAAGCACAATGGGGGTTATTTGCTAAAGGCAAATCCACTTTGCACTACAAGTGCAAAGTGCACCTGAAATTGCGCTGTAGATCTGAGGGGGACATCCAAGGAAAATAAAAAACAGCATTTTATCTTGCACATGATTGGATAATAAATTCAGCAGACCTTCCCCTCATTTCAGATCTACCCCTCAGATTTACAGCGACTGCACTTCCAAGTGAACCTTCAATGCACTTTGCACTTGTAGTTTGCACTTGTAGTGCAAAGTGGATTAGTCTTTAGTAAATATCCCCCAATGTGTCTTTCCTCTTCTGCAATAAGTTCTCTTGGCTGATGATTGCCTCTACAGTCTTCAACGTTGCCCGTTTCTTTGTGCTTTTTTAAAAGAGCTTGAAAGGCACATAAAAACTTTAGTCTGCTTTGAAATCTTTGCCTAGAAGAGACCTTGCTGATGCAGCATAACTGCCTTGTATCTTGTTGCTGTGTTCAGTCTTGACATGGTGTATGTCATGTGACATACCTCACCTCACCTTAGTAGCATAGTTCCTTACCCAGTTTTAAGCCTCCTTAACAGCTGCTTCTGTTTCAGTCAATGGGCCAGATTCAGGATGGCGAGCGGTTCTTTGTGGCGGCGTAACTTTTCCTATTTACGTTACACCGCCGCAACTTTACGCGCAAGTGCTGTATTCACAAAGCACTTGCGTGTAAAGTTGCGGCGGCGTAGCGTAAATTGGGCGGCCTAATTCAAATTCGGCGAGTAGGGGGCGTATGCTATTTAAATTAGGCGCGTCCCCGCGCCGAACGTACTGCGCATGCGTCGACCATTGAAAAATCCCAGTGCGCATGCTCCGAATTATGATGGTGTTTTTGAATTTTCAATTTTCAAATTTCCCGTGGTCACGACGTCCATACTTAACATAGGATGTGCCTGTTTTTTGGTACTTTATCTTTACGCCGGGAAAACCCTTACGGAAACGGCGTAAAGTCACTGCGTAGGGCAGGTGTACGTTCGTGAATTGGCGTATCTCGCTGATTTACATATTTTCGCCGTAAATCAGCGGGAACGCCGCTATCAGCCATTTTAAAATTGCAATTAAGATCCAACGGCGTAATACAACTACGCCTGTCGGATCTTTACTGCAAACCGGCGTATCTTGTTTTCTGAATACAGTCAGAGTTATGCAGGCGTATCATTGATACGCCGGCATTACTCTACCTGAATCTGGCCCAATGACTTTGTTTCAACCTACATATGAAATTGATGATCATTAGCAACAGCTTGGTATAATTGATTAATCATACACCTGATTCTTATCCTAAAAAAATCCTGACTGTGCAAGTGTTCAAAGTGTGCAAGTGTAAGGATCAATGCTGGTTTGACAAAGGGTAGTCACACACCTACCTAAAACCTTTAGGCCTCGTACACACGAGGCAATAGATTTGTTCAAAACTGTCTGTCCGACCGATTTGAACAAATCTGTCTGTTTGGATTTTGGTTTGCTCGCGTGTACACACGAGCAAACCAAAATCCCCGCCAGCAGACGGCGCGCTGACCTGTCGGTGACGTGGCGGTGACGTTGACGCCGCCACGTCACCGCACCAGGAAGTAAAACACTTCCGCGCATGCGCCGAATCCATTTGGCGCCGGTGCGAGACGACATGTCTGCTGGTAAGTGTACTAACCAGCAGACATGTCGGGCGGACGGGTTCCCACCCGATAGATTTCAAAGCATGCTTTGAAATCTGTCGGGTGGCCAAATTCGTCGGCTCGCCCGTACACACGATCGAATCTGTCTGCTGGGACGGTCTAGCAGACCGTTTCCAGCAGACAGATTTGATCGTGTGTACGCGGCCTTACACATTACTGTACTAAAGGCAAATAGGTTGCTCAGTGAACAATGTTCACTTTGCAAGGGAATTTTCCACAAAGCTTAGTGAATGTGGTAACATTTCACATTGCAAAGAAAACCTAATCATGGTCAAAAAGAATAACAATGATAGAACTGTGTAGCTGACTTTCAGTAGCACTATGCTGCAGGCTGTACAGATTAAAACAAGTCCCTGTGTAGCAGAAGGAATTTAGTGGACTTTTCTTCTTCAAGACACCAGCCAATGTCCCCTTTAGCTTACACCCAGTACGCTGACTTCTAGCACAAAGAGGGGGATTTTAACAACAACAGTCTCACTCACTAGGATCCCTTTAGGGGGTCTATACTCACAAGGCCCTGGCCACGGATGACCTTCCTCCGTGATACCAGACAAGATTAATGGACGTCCCCCATCAGTCAGCTTGCAAGAGAACCATGGGTTCAGTATTTTAGACCCTTAGGTAAATACAGTTACCAAGCATGCCTTAGGGCACATCCCCTTCTAATTGGCCAGGGCTGTACAGACATCCATGCTCCCAGACATTAGTTCAGTGTGAAACTTTTAAGACAGCATGAGCAGCACCAGAGTACACTGAGAAGACCTCACTAAACAGTCACAGCTCTCTGTTAAGCAGACAGCATGTCATTTTGCCTAGCTGTCTTCCTGTTAAGCAGAGCAACCAAAAACTATATACACTCAGGCCCGGATTCACAAAGAGTGGGCGCACATTACGCCGCCGTAACTCAAATGACATATGCTACGCAGACGCAGCACGGAGAGGCAAGCACTGAATTCAGTAAGCTTTTGCTCCCAACTCTGCGCCAGCGTAGCGTAGAATTCTATGGCGTAGGCCGGCGTAAGTGGAAGTAGGTGGAAGTGGGAGTGACCCTATGCAAATGATGGTCCGAGCATGGTGCAGTGTTTTACGCCCGGCATATCACGAACTGCGCATGCGCCGTGACGTAGTCGTGACGTTGCCGTGACGTGAACGCATGAAACAGCACCGCATGCTCACAACTACACTAGCACAACTGCCTAAGCTACGCCGGATCACTACATACGCCGTGAACGTAAACTACGCCCAATACGCCGGCCTGTGTTCTCTGGGGCAGACCTTTGTATGTCTATTGTTGGGTTGCGCCTCATCTATGGGGAATAACTTTACGCCGGACGTAGAACTTACGCAAACATCGCATAGCCTGCGTCGGGCGCACATACGTTCGTGAATCGCAGTATTTCCCTCATTTGCATATTTGAATGCCTAATCAATGGGAGAAGCAACATGCGTCCAAACCATATTTGCGCCCACGCTATGCCGGCGTAAGCAAGATACGTCGGCGTAGGCTGGCCAGTTTTTATACGTATGTTGGTTTGTGGGTACGGCTCACAGAAACGCCGGCACACATTTGCACTTTCCGGTGCAAATTTCAAGTTACGTCGGCGTAAGTGATAGAGATGTGGTAGAGGGCGCTCTCACAAGGTGAACATTATAGTATAATACACATATATTTATAAACAATCATGATACAAACAATGTGGATTGTGATTAGCAATAAAGTGCAATTCGTGCAATATAAAGTGCATTAGGATAGAACCAATAAGTCCTAATAATGAAAAATGTCTGGCAATGAAGAGCAATGCAGTCCACAAAATCCAAGGGGAAAAACAAAAGCTTCCTCAAATGATTCCGCAGCTCCTTCACCAAGAAGATTAGTTCACCCCAAACGTGCTCAGAAAAAGGTTGCGCTTACCAGATGGACATGACCTCTTACCGAAAAGAAGGTCAGTATCACTTATGCAGAAATATGCCTGCATTCATTTGGAATTATCCTCGCTGACAGGCAAGACGAATCACTCCATTGAAATACACATGGGATATAGAAATAGAGAGAGAACTTCCATAGTGCGATCAATTTATTAAAATAAAGGTAAAAACAAAAATAAGGCCAAATGGCCACTTACATAAAAGGTGCCCTTTCCCGGCACTGAGGCTGCAGGTATGTCTCTAGTCTGCGGATCAAAAGTGCCGCACTCGCGTGGGGTGAACTCCGCTCAGTTAGCTCTGACATGCAGTGTATTCCTCGGTGGTTGCGTGGCTGTATCGTGACGAGACAGACCATGGGGAGAGAGGGCATCCAGCATACACGTGACCAGGCTGCGCCGCCCCCGACGTACGTTTCGTTTGGACAACATCTTCAGGGGGGCGTGCCTGGTCACATGTTTTATGCTGAATCATGGATGTAAATCCGGAAGTATGGTATTTTGATGGGCCAATTGGCACCGCAATCTCAGTGTCAGGTTAGGTTAACATATCACAATACATAGGAGCGTTCGCACTGTTTATGTATATTATAGCCGCGCCCCGCTACTGAGTCTATACCCTATATTTTAGACTTCTGGACCATTATATTCTTATAATAATATCTTGTTTAAAAACCATGCATAAAATAATAGATTATGTAGCAATTACACATTCAAATTACATGAATCTATCAAAAATAAAAAAATTATTGGCTACCATGAATACTTGATACCAGCGATGAAAAAAAGTAGTAGTCTCCAATGAAAATTAGATACATTAAAAAATAACTTTGTTAGTTGTGGGACAACATATACGAACATACCACCCTAATACCCAAATCCCTAATTATGAGGTTAGGGTAGATTTATTTGATGTTTATAAGAAAAGAAAAAAAGGTAGAAAAAAACAATTAAATAAAAGGAGGGAGGGGCCTGAAGGGGATAATCCTATAGGACATAAGGATTAGATAGGTAATACCTATCATTGAATGTTACAGGAAAGATGAACTCAATTGTGAGATGAAGGATTGATAAGTAGTTTTAATCATTAGAGAGGAAACAATTTAAGTCCAATTCGATGTTTAACTCATATGGCTGCATACTTTGATTTTATACAACCACATAGTTTCATTCTGGGAGATCATTCTTCTCATATGTGTCCCTCTCCAGTGATTGGATATCTTGTCTATGCCATAAAATTTACAAAGGCTGGGGTCACTATCGTGATATTTTTTTAAATGTCTTGATACACTGTGGTTTGGAAACCCTTTTTGTATATTTGCCAGATGTTCATTTATTCTTACTCAGAGTTTGCGTGTCGTACGACCCACATATTGGAGGGTACAAGGACATTCCAATATGTAAGTCACATGATCGGAATTACATGTAATCAATGGTTTGATTTTAAATCTTTCTTGAGTTACATTAGACTGGAAATGCGTTCTTTTTTTTGTAGCTCCCGGTTTTCTAGTGGTATGACATGCTTTGCACCTTGTGCAATGATGGAAGCCAGACCCATCCAGAAACGTAACCAATTTCTTTGGGGGCTCTGGTACGTTGCGTGCAATCCGATTCCTGAGACCTGGGGCCCTTCTGTAAATAAATGTTGGTTATAATGTTAGAGTGGATTTTAAATCTGGATCTTTTAGAAGGAGTGGCCAGTGTCTCTTAAAGATAGTTTCCACTTGTCGGTACTGTCGATTGAAGCCTGTGATGAAAGCTAATTGCCCATAAAAAGATTTTTTTGGCTTGGTTGTCAACAAAGCTTCTCTTTCCATTTGTGATACTTGATTTACTACTTTGTTTAGAGTGTCCCTTGCATATCCCTTTTCTAGAAATGTATTCATTGAAATATCTGCTTGGTATGTAAAATCTTCTTTAGTTGTACAATTCCGCCTTAGTCTCATGAATTGGCCTTTCGGTACGGTTCCTATCCACCGTGGGTGGTGGCAGCTGGTGGTTGGCACAAATCCGTTTCTATCGGTTTGTTTGAAGTATGTTTTTGTCTCATACCTAACTCAATGTTTCTTTATGGTGAGGTCAAGATAGTTTATAGATTCCAAACTACTTTCAGCTGTGAACTTAAGTGCTTTGTGAATCCGGGCCTCACTGTTTTTTTGCACAGGAAAGAGGGTTAGGGTCAGGACACCCTTGTTGCAATTTCAATAGACAGACACCAAGACTTCAATAGAAAGACACCCATACAGGGAAAGGCCCCAGCAAGGTGCGACTTCTGCACATGCAAATTTGCTGTCCCCTACGGCAACAGTATCTAACAGTTCCTAACACAAAGTTCAACAGTCCCCTCAGCTTCACTACAATGTCCACTTGTAGCTCTTCAGCCCCTTGAGTTCCTGGTCTCTCACTGGACTCTCTGATTCACTGACTTTGAATCACATGAGCTCCTTAAGGCTTTTGCATTGGTATCTCCCTCAAGCGTCACCCACACTTCTCTGCTGGGTCCCTAGCTTGGCACTCAAGATAGCTTTCAAGCTTTACCCCTGCTAACTGGCTAAGTCCCTGGCTTGACACACAAGGCTCTGCAAATCTCACCTCTGCTGGCTGGGGCCCTGGCTTCATCACTGCCTGAAGTTTCCAGATTCTCCACCTTGCCCGTTCAGTGAGAATACTGCTCCGGTACTTGCTTCAGTTACTCACTGTGGTCCCTGGTAAAGGTGGTTGTTCCTTTAGTGGCGACCGCTTCCCTTCTATTTCCGACCACGACAGGTTCACCGGCCAGCAGAACCTTCACTTTTGGTTGGACTGCAAGCCGCAGTCCCAACTCTGCGCTGCCCTCTTACTTCTGGATAGGCCCTCACACAGCCTGGCAGCCAGATGCCCCAATCTCCGGCCTAGCAGCCCAGGGCAGATGACACATGTCCACCCAGACGGCAGTCCGAGTAGCACAGAACAGAAATCACCTGACTCCCCCCAAATATATTGTTTCTCCCAGCAGGCTGAGGTATTCAAGAAACCCAGGCCCATTGGCTGAGATATCCCATATACCCCTAACTTGACCTTGAAATGTCCTTCTCATATCTAATGCCACCAAGTGGCCGGCTACCTTGTTGCAGAAGAGAAAAAGTACAACAAGGCCAAAGAGAAATCAATGTATCTCTAACAACTATTTACAGTAGCTACTCCTGACAAGGAATTTGGTAAGGAGCTCCATGACTAAACCCCAGTGAGCTACATCAAGGCCAATAGTAATTGTGCTATAATGCTAACAAAATAGCAGCCGTCGATTAGACATCTATAATTACAATTATGTACAGCCTTCAAGAAAATGGCTGACAGTAAATAGTATTCAAACCCTAGGGAAAGTGCCTGCTGGAGGTCAACTACCTATGGGCTCCAAGAAAATGTCCGCCGCCTCAATGATGATGAATGATGTAATGGCTAAGGCGTAAGCGGTGACAGCGTGGACCGGAAGTGGCGCAGGAGAAAGACCGGTACTTCATTTTTGTACATGTGTAAGGTGTTTTAAATGTTTTTAATGTGTGAGTGCAATTCTTACTAAATACATTTGCCATATTATTCATCATACTACACTATGGGAGCCTTTTCTCTATGTTTGCTTTATTGAGAGTTACTGTATGCATTTTGGCCTCATGAATATTTAAAGATACCTAATATCTGTGGAGATATTCTACCAAAGGAGACCCCTGTGGACAGAGGTTAAAGTGTCCCGATTACTGGGAGACGTTATTTCTTGAGGATTGGATTGATATATGCTCTTATTTCACAAAGTGGAGGTGAGAGTTCTGGGAGACTAGAGGGGGCACAAGGTATTATAGCATAGAAAGATTACTATATGTCACAGTGGAGTGCGTAACTTACTGCTATGGATGGTCACTAGCACCATACGACTGAACGCACTTTCTCCATTGTGCACTTATTGTATATTGCATTTTGTATACTTTGATTTTACACATTGTGTATTATTACACTTCAACATGCCATATACAACTGAAGGTTCACATTTATGTTGTTTTGGCAGCACTACACCACATAATTTATTTACTTTATCTTACACTGTTTGAATAAAGATCTAATGTATGCTAGGTCAGATATTGTATGTGAAAAAGTTAACAATTTCCATGGAGAGTACTTAAAGTGGTTGTAAACCCTTTACAACCACTTTTACCTACAGATAAGCTTAGATTAAGGATTACTTGTAGGTGCTTGAAATATCTCCTAAACCTATACGTTTTAGGAGATATTTACAAAAATGTTGGCACCGATGTCTACAGTGCATGCGCCGTAGACACCGGTGCAGGCGCACTTTAGCAACGGCGAACGTGCCGTTCTTAAAGGAAACCGTGCCGTGACTGGTGGCTCCCGTGTGCCGTGACGTCATCTAAGCTTCGGCCAATCACAGCGATGGAGCCACGATACCCGGAAGTAACCCCCGGGGGGTAGAGGACGAATGCGGGGGCTTCGATCGGAGGTATTACATAATGAGCTAGTATGCTATGCCTTTGTCTTGCAGGTGGTGTTTCTATTTATTTGGGTTTAAGTTGGGTTTACTTCCTCTTTAATATATATACACACAGGGCCAGATCCACAAAGATCTCCCGCTGGCGTAGCTTAAATGAGTTACACTACGCCGCTGTAAGTTACAGCGGCGTATCCATATGCTCAAACAATTCCGGCTGTAACTTACGGCGGCGTAGTGTAATTGTTGCGGCGTAAGGCCGCGCAATTTAAATAAGCCAAATGTGGGCGTGATTTAATGTAAATCAGCTTGACCCCACGTATTTGACTTTTTTTTAACGGCGCATGCGCCGTCCGTGGAGATGTCCCAGTGCGCATGCGTGAAATCACGTCGAAAATAGTAAATTTTCGAGGACGGATGCGGGGGCTTCGATCTGAGGTATTACATAATGAGCTAGTATGCTATGCAGACCAGCTCATTATGCCTTTGTCTTGCAGGTGATGTTTCTATTTATTTGGGTTTAAGTTGGGTTTACTTCCTCTTTAATATATATACACACAGGGCCAGATCCACAAAGATCTCCCGCTGGCGTAGCTTAAATGAGTTACACTATGCCGCTGTAAGTTACAGCGGCGTATCCATATGCTCAAACAATTCCAGCTGTAACTTACGGCGGCGTAGTGTAATTGTTGCGGCGTAAAGGCCACGCAATTCAAATAAGACAAATGTAGGCGTGATTTAATGTAAATCAGCTTGACCCCACGTATTTGAAGTTTTTTTTAACGGCGCATGCGCCGTCCGTGGAGATATCCCAGTGCGCATGCGTGAAATCACGTTGAAAATAGTCAATGGAAACGACGTGAACGTAACTTGCGCAAAACCCTATTTGTGACCGGTTTACGCATACGACGTGAATGACGGAAAATTCTACGCTGGCCCGACGTCCATACTTAAAGCGGAGTTCCACCCTTAAAACCACTTTCTTTCATCCCATCCAGCATACTGGCGTCAGCGCCAGTATGCTGTTTTTTTTTTTTTTTTAATCCATGTACTTACTTTATAATAGATCATTTAATTTTGGGCGCACCGCGGTGTATGTCGCCGCTATAAGGCGTCACGCCTTCCGGAAACAGCCGACTAGCATTCGGCTCTTCTCGGCGCCTGCGCACAGACCCAGGAGCTGACTGCGCAGGCGCCGTAAATAGCCGGTCCTAGTTCGGCTTTTTTCGGAGGGCGTGACGCGGCTATATACGGCGCCTGCGCAGTCAGCTTCTGGGTCTGTGCGTAGGCGCCGAGAAGAGCCGAACGCTAGTCGGCTGTTTCCGGAAGGCGTGACGCCTTATAGCGGCGACATACACCGCGGTGCGCCCAAAATTAAATGATCTATTATAAAGTAAGTACATGGATTAAAAAATAAAAATAAATAGCATACTGGCGCTGACGACAGTATGCTGGATGGGATGAAAGAAAGTGGTTTTAAGGGTGGAACTCCGCTTTAACATTACGTACGCCTCTATACAGCAGGGGTAACTTTACGCCGGACATACACTTATGCAAACGACGTAAAATCACTGCACCGGCCGTACGTACGTTCGTAGATCGGCGTATCTAAGCGCCCCTAGCGTCCAGCGTAAATATGCAACTTAAATACGATGGCGTAAGCCGTCGTATGTAAGCAAAAACTGGTGTATCTTGTTTTGTGGATACAAAATAAAGATACGCCGGCTCAGATTTGAATTTATGGCGGCGCATCTGGAGATACGCCGCCGTAAATGTCTGTGGATCTGGCCCACAGTATTTTATCTATCTGTCTATTATATAATATTCTTTATTTGTTCATTAAGTAAGAGTGTTTTCGTGCCAACATAATAACAATTTTCTATTTCAATATAATAATAATCCCAGACTCATATTTGAGAAGCTGCAAACAAATAACAGTCCAAAAATGTGTTGCTACTCTGGAAACAGAAAATGTCAGAAAGCTAGCTGTATTATAGAGTAAGCATTGGAAATAAAGCGCTGAAAAATAGTTGCAAATAAACAATTAACATTAATTATTCACATTCAGGCAGAATAATTAAAGAAAATGTGATGTTCGTTTGGTTGCATATTTGCATCAGTTGGTAAAAGCCTGTTATTATTCTTCTTTGTAAATGGAGGATTGTATAGGGAAAATAATGTAAATTGATTACTGAAGACTCATATAGGAGCTGTAAGAAAGTGAAGTGGGTTGCAATAGTTTCATATGAAACCAGACCTGAGGCTACAAGGCCATCATGCTTTGACCCCTTTCCTGACCACTTGAATAAGAAAATCAATAAAGAACTGTATAGTCTTGTAATTGTAATTCAACGTATTAGTATGTGAGCATTTCAGAATGAGAACACTTATGCTAACTGCGTTGCAAAAAATATAAAAATGATTCCTCCAACAAGATCATATGACACAGGACTAGATTTGTGTGGCCTTGTAGTGTTGGGTGACAGAGCTACATGGCCAATGGAATGGCAGAACCAGTTATATGCATACGATAACTAGGGAATATAGGAAAGATTATAAAGGTACATAGTTATGGAGGATCAGAACAGCTTCAACCATCCTACAAGAAAGCCATGTTTATAACCAGGGCTGTCTTAATGAGAGGGCACACCTGGGCACTGCCCAGGGGCCCCAGCTGCATGGGGGGCCCCAGCTGCATGGGGGGCCCCATGATGGCACTGAGAGTGATAGATACACATTAGAGGTAGTCTGCCTCCTACCTACTTGATGCCTGTTTACCTTCACTGTTATCATTGTAGGGGCCCCAGAGCATTACTTTGCCCAGGGGCCCATGATGCTATTAAGACGGCCCTGTTTATAACCCTCACTGCTCTTATAAAGTTACTTAACCCATTACCTACTGGGCACTCCCCCCCCCTTCCTTCCCAGGCCAATGTTCATCTTTCAGCACTCACACTTTGAATGACCGTCGTGACCGCAATAACCTAACCTCTTACTGCAAGTCTCCTTCATTAGAGAACTTTTTTGGTTGAAATGTCTGTGTGAATTTTATAACACGTGAGTACAATGAGTGAGGATTTGTGAGCACTTTTTAATAAATTGGTTTTACATACTTCACCATTGGAAGCATTTTATTTATTTTTCATGTGGATTTGATTGATTTGTGATCACCGTTAGAATTGTCTATCAACCCGGGTGGGTTATCAAGCTATTGTGCCGAACATGTGAATGTGAGGCATATTGTTTTGGTGAGTTTTTTTCCTTTGGGAGTGGATTCACAAGCACATGAGGTGTGGTGGAAAGTTTGTATCAAGATTTCTTCAAGAAAGATACCATTTATCGATCAATCACTGCTCAATCACTTGAAGATTGGTGTGATTTATAGACACTTTTATATGAATTCATTTTCTTTTCAACTTTCTTTATATGTTTATGGATCATTCACATGCACTATTAATTCACTTTCACTTGTTAATTTTTATGTGCTAATTTTTATTTGTTTATTTATGTTATTTTAATATAATCACTTTACTAGTACTGTTTTATGAAACAGAGTGCTACTATTTTTTTCATACTGTGTCTCCATTGCAACCAAATTCTTGTGTCACTTCTTCCTCCTCAGTTGTTCCTCTTGTGGTCTATTACTTACAGAAAGTGGTAAGTTACATACCTTTCTATCCAACCTTTAAATTACAGCATTTGTTCTAAAAATAAATAAAAAAGGCTAGTATAAAGGTAGCAACCAGTTACCAGTAATATTTCTTCATTTAGGACATACTCACATTAGGCGTAGTTCCCAACCCTTACCCTGTTGGCGTGAACTCACATTGTGTCAAACACATATACACAGTGCCGATCCTGACCTCCCTGGGGCCCTAAGCAAAATCACATGTCACATTAAAGTTGAGAAGTGGGGGGGGCAATGCCGACAGTGACATGTCACATTAAATATTAAAGTTGAGAAGCAGGGGGAGGGGGTGTTCCTCTATCGGAACTGACATCTTACATTAAAGTGAGAAGGCGGGGGTGCTGACTTCTTACCTCTTCTCCCATGCAGCCAGCGAGTTGAGAAGCGGGGTGAGGGGCCAAAAATGACTTCTCACGAGGCGGGGCCTCTAGTAATTTGGGGGGCCCCCTGCAGCTTTGCGGGGCCCTAAGCGGCTTGCATAGTGAGCCTATAGGGTGGATCAGCCCTGCATATACGCCATCACTTCTGCCATAGAACAAAGCAATAACATGCTTGAGTTCCACTAAAACATCCCTAAGCCTATCTCTTTAAGTGCACAAAGGCACGGTATGCTGAACAGTGCCTGGGCACAGTACGGAGCAATCACATTGGTCAAATGAACTGGCCTTTGGGGGCAAATGTGATCAGGTATGGTACAGATTGCTTAGCTTGAGTACGCCCTAGTAATTTAATTACATAAGGGGCTGATATGAAGTTTTTGGAGATACGAAGGGGCAGGGCAGTAGAAGTCAAAATTAGTTTTTAAAGCGGGGTTCCAACCACAATTAGCATTTTTTAAATGCATGTCCTTTCATCATGCGTTTTTATAATAAAAATCCAGTCACTTACTATTATACAATCCGCCACCGCTCCGCATAGTTATTCAAAAAATATAGTTTATAAAACTATGTCCACACCGTTGTCATTTTGCTTGTCGGCATTGTGAAGCCCACAAGCACTTATTTCCTGGAAGTCTTGGATGGGGAGTGATAATTGGACAGCGCACTGCATCCTGGGAAATTATGACACACATTTCCCAGGAGCATTAGAGGGAGATGATGTCAGAATCCTAGCTGATTCCAAAGGCAGATTTTGTGGGACCGCATAGCAACAGGCATTTCCAGATGAGTAAAAAAAAAATGTTTTTCTTTTTTGGGTCTAAAGAGCACAATAATGAAAAAAAAAAATTGGGATGGAAACTCCACTTTAATTTCACCTGACAATAACTGTGACTCTGTTGATCATATTTACTTTTGTTTTTTTTTAGTAAACACATCCTCTACTTATATGATTTTTTTCCATTGTATTTATTTATTTTTACTTTTTTAATTCAAGAGTAACCAAAATTGCTAGATTGATGGTGTCATACTGCTAGTACATGCAAAAGATGTGCGACAACACAAACCAACGCAATCAACACCACTAAGGCCAGAAGTGATATGCACCATTCCCAGAGCATGACATACTAATCTGCTTTTGTACAAATTAACAGGAATAATCAGAGAAATTCACAAATGATTCATGCAATATTATGTAAAATGTCACCAGCCACATCAGACTACAGTCTCTTAAAGGTCATGTCGACAATGATTGCACTTCTGTACTCATTAATAAAAAATAAATAAATAAATAAATAAAAAGGGAGCTCTTCATTAAAAGGAACAGAATACAACACTTGTATATGTAGAGTGATTAGGAAAAATCAAACTAACCTGGGTCAAGCTTGGTAATATCAATGTACTACGTTTTCAATATTCCCAATACACTGCGTAATGACTGCAAACATTTTCTAGCACAACCCTCAGACAATGGCATTAACCAGCTTTTTTTTTTAAATACTGTTGTAAGCAGGGAAAGTATCAAGTGTACTCACCTTTAAAGTATCAATGTGAAGCATTCATTGAGGCTGGGTTCACATCTCCGTGCAAAGCGGCTCACAGCAGGGGTTTGGTGCGTCCCTGTTCAATGTTTCAGGCCTGATTTTCGGTCCGAATTTTTGGCTGAATTTGGATCTGAAAAACGGACCAGAAGGCGGACAGGACTCGCTCTGCAGCCGTCCCGGAGATGTGTGAACCGGCTATATTGAGAGCCGGTCACAATCTCCTGCCATGCGAATTGGATGCAGGGAAAAACCACATCCAATTCACAATAGAGTGAACCCAGCCCGAAGGAGTGGATTTATATTTGCATGTTGTTAATGGATAAGCCAAAATTAGAGAAAGTGTGGGGTCCTTCCTATAAATCCCAGGTATCCAATAAATTATTTTCAGCTATAGACATAGGATATGCACAGACCAGACACACCCTAATTATTCCTGCCACCGCAAATGCTGCTGCCTGGCTGATTGGTATGGATCACTCACTATGGGCCAGATTCAGGTAGATGGGCGAATCTTTATTTTGGAGTAACGTTTCTCATTTACGTTACTCCGGCGAAACTTTAGGAGCAAGTACTGAATTCACAAAGCACTTGCTCCTAAAGTTGCGGCGGCGTAGCGGAAATGAGCCGGCGGAATTCAAATTGGGCAGGTAGGGGGCGTGTATTATTTAAACTAGGCGCGATCCCGCGGCGAACGTACTGCGCATGCGTCGACTGTCAGTGCGCATGCTCCAAATTCTGTCAGTGAACGTCAATGACGTCAATCCCTATTCACGGACGTTTTACGCAAACGACGCAAACATTTTTAAATTCGACATTAACATAGGATACTCCACTAGGGGGCTTGTTTTTCTTTACGCCGCGTATCTCTTACGGAAACGTCGGAAAGTCACTGCGTCGGGCCCGAATACGATCGTGAATTGCCGATTCTCGCTGATTAACATATTCTCGGCGTTAATCAGCAGGGAACGCCCCGAGCGCCATTTTTAAAATTGCAGTTCCGATACGACGGCGAAATACAATTACGCCGCGCGTATAGGAACTCCAACCCGGCGTTTCTTGTTTTCTGCTTACAGAAAACATAAACGCCGGCTCAAAGTGAGAGTTAGGCTGGAGTATCACTGATACTCCAGCCTAACTCTACCTGAATCTGGCCCTATGGTTTTAAACTGGATTTACTATATGTCATATGTTTTAGTTTGGCACAGGGCACTGTACTGGTATTTATTGCACTCTATTTGTTGATGTTTGCACATTAATTAATAATCATAGACACATGTACATACTTTTTGTTTTTTTGAGTAACAAGTTCACAGGATCAGTCGTGGTAAAATGTTTATATAAATATAAGTTAGCGCAATTTACTTCACAAATACACAGATATTTATTGTATGTCTCAGAGCAGGTGGAGAACAAAGTTGCATGGGGGGGGGGGCAAGACAATTTTTTTCCAGGGTCCAATCAACATTAAAGATGGCCCTTCTTACAGCAATATTCAATATAATCTTGCAAATAACTTTTAATGTTTTTATAAGCAAACAATATTGTCAGGGTTGACCTTAAGTGCAATTATTATTTTGCGGACACATTATAGTGATAGGTGTGATGGGTCTTACCTTACTGATTACGATAACCAGGAGTACTCTCTGCATATTGCTTTGTGATTGACAGAAAGGTCAGTTACTTCTTTTTAAAGTGGATGTAAACCCGATTCATGAAATTTGAGCTGGGCACATATATCTGCAGTGTTTTCTTATCTCTTTTCAATGAGCTAAATTTTATAGCTCTCTTCTGAACGGTTCCTCTGTTATCAGCATGAGAACTTATGACAAATTCTCAGACTTTTTAGACAAAAGCAGCCTTTTGTCAAAGGAGGTTGCTAAAATAGAATAGCAGAGAGCAGCTCCTATTACAAAACAGCACTGAGAGTCTCTGCCTATGAGGAGAGGGGGTGTGTGCCTTTCCTCCAATCAGAAATGTTAGCTATCTTGGCTGTATGCCCAGACATCACACTCTGTGTTAACCAGGAAGAGGAAATCTCCTAACACGATCTCAACTTTCTAAACAGTATATAAATGTGGATAATAAACAATAAATAAAGAACACAAACAGTCCAATATAAATTGCAGCAGGGCTCTTTGTTCTCATTAAAGCAACAAACGTCTTTATGTGATGACCAACATAAAGGCCAGTAATGTCAATAGAATGAAGGAGAGTGCTGAAACAGGTATACTCTGTGAATAGCAGCGGTGAAAAAAAGGGGGGAGCCTCTTCACAATTCACCAGACATCAGTGAGACACCACGTGATAACAGGAAACCCCTCTTGGGGATGCGCTTACCACAAGGATAAGTGTGAATAGCCTTCAAAATCAGCCAATATCCTTATTCTCCTTAGCTTCTCCTCACACCTGGAATCTACTTGGGCTCATAAAAACAGAAAACACTCCATAGCGTAATACTGTTATTAAAAAAACTTTTATTGCTTCCCCAATGCCCCCTTCATCAAATCTACGTACGCAGTGAAATTTCAATAGCAGTGGAAGTGCGGATGCTCAAAACATGAGTAATAAAATTACCGCCGGCTGTCCTTCCAAACACACAGTTCCGGGTATGCCTCAGGAATACCTCAGTGGAGCGCACACGTCACTTCCTTAGTTGAGTGATGAAACCACGGCCCTGACGTTTCATCGCAACGAACTTCCTCTGAGGGCACCCCCAAGAGGGGTTTCCTGTTATCACGTGGTGTCTCACTGATGTCTGGTGAATTGTGAAGAGGCTCCCCCCTTTTTTTCACCGCTGCTATTCACAGAGTATACCTGTTTCAGCACTCTCCTTCATTCTACTGACATTACTGTCCTTTATGTTGGTCATCACATAAAGACGTGTGTTCGCTTTAACCACTTAAGGACCGCCTCCTGCACATACACGTCGGCAGAATGGCACGGCTGGGCAGATCCACGTACAGGTAGGTCCTGTACTACTACCCAGCCGTGGGACCTGGTCCGAAGCTCCGGGACCGCGGGACTCGCGGACCCGATCGCCACTGGAGTGCGGCGATCGGTCCCCAGAGCGAAGAAGAACGGGGAGAGGCGTGTGTAAACACGGCTTCCCCGTGCTTCACTGTGGTGGCTGCATCGATCGTGTCATCCCTGGTATAGGAGGACACAATTGATGACGTCAGACCTGCAGCCACACCCCCCTACAGTTGTAAACACACATTAGGGAACACATAACCCCTTTAGCGCCCCCTGTGGTTAACTCCCAAACTGCAACTGTCATTTCCACAATAAACAATGCAATTTAAATGCATTTTTTGCTGTGAAAATGACAATCGTCCCAAAAATGTGTCAAAATTGGCCGAAGTGTCCGCAGTCACAAAAGAAACGCTGATCACCGCCATTAGTAGTAAAAAAAAAAGAAAATAATAAAAATGCAATAAAACTATCCCCTATTTTGTAAACGCTATAAATTTTGTGCAAACCAACCGATAAACGCTTATTGTGATTTTTTTTTACCAAAAATAGGTATAAGAATACGTATCGGCCTAAACTGAGGAAATTTTTTTATATATATTTTTGGGGGATATTTATTATAGCAAAAAGTAAAAAACATTGAATTTTTTTCAAAATTGTCACTCTATTTTTGTTTATAGCGCAAAAAATAAAAACCGCAGAGGTGATCAAATACCACCAAAAGAAAGCTCTATTTGTGGGGAAAAAAGGACGCCAATTTTGTTTGGGAGCCACGTCTCACGACCGCGCAATTGTCAGTTAAAGCGACGCAGTGCCAATTTGCAAAAAGGGGCCTGGTCCTTTATCTGCATTTTGGTCCGGGGCTTAAGTGGTAATGAGAACAAAGAGTGCTGCTGTAATTTATATTGGACTGTTTGTGTTCTTTATTTATTGTTTATTATCCATATTTTGTAATTTTAATGGCTGCTATTTTTAATATGTGATTTTGGAAGTATATCACTATATATATATTTCCCTTTATCTATTACTTATATCTTAACCCTCTGAGCACTGAGCGGCACTGAGAGAAGAGGGCAAACTTAGTAGTGCTTTTTTATAAGTATATAAATGTGAAGACCGCAGATATCCACTTCCATTCCCGGCCTATTTTGGCACTTCTCTCCTACATGCATAAATCATAATTTTTTGGTTAGAAAATTACCCCCAAACACTATATATGTTTTTTTTAGCAGACACCCTAGGGAATATAATTCCGCCCATTGCAACTTTTTATCTCGCACAGTATTTGCGCAATCATTTTTCAAACGCCTTTTTTTGGGGAAAAAATGGTTTTGTAAATTAAAAAATAACAAACCAGTAAAGTTAGCCCAATTTTTTGGTAAAATGTGACAGATAAAGTTACGCCGAGTAAACAGATACCTAACATGTCACGCTTTAAAATTGTGCACACTCATGGAATGGCGCCAAACGTCAGTACTTAAAAATCTCCATAGGCGTCGCTTATTTTTTTTTTTTTACAAGTTACTAATTTAGAGTTACAGAGGAGGTCTAGTGCTAGAATTGTTGCTGGCGCTCCAATGCACGCGGCGATACCTCATATGTGTGGTTTGAACAGCGTTTACATATGTGGGCGGGACTTAAGTGTGTGTTCGCTTCTGAGCGCGAGCTACCGGGGATAGGGGCATTTAAAAAAATGTTTTTATTATTTTATTTTTTATTTTACTCAATTTCTTTCATTTTTACACTTTTTTTTTTTTTTTTGATCACTTTTATTCCTATTACAAGGAATGTAAACATCCCTTGTAATAGGAATGGTTCATGACAGGTACACTTTATGGAGAGATGCGGGGTCAATAAGACCCCACATCTCTCCTCCAGGCTGGAAAGCATTAGATCGTGAAAACAATTCACAGATCTAATGCTTTCAGCCGCGATTGCGGCTGTGTTTACATTCCAGGACCCGGGCGTGACGTCATAACATTGCGCCCAGGCCAGTCTACTCTATGGTTTCCATCCGACGCCGGAGGATAATTTCTCCGGGTTTCCGATGGCTAAGGAGAGCCAGGAGGAGCACCGGATGGCGGCGGGAGGGGGGCATCCCCTCCCGCTGCCTATAAGAACAATTAGGCGGTGGATCATGTGGGAACTGCAAAAGTATTACTTCTTTGTCATTGCTATATTGAATTTTATTTTGCATTGCTACACCTGTGGTATTCCTGTTCATAGGCTGATCAAGTGTGCTTCATACTTTCCACCACAAGATGGGAATAGCACCACTCTGGGATATCTGTCCCAGCTCAGGTTTATCTGTGGTCAGTTGTTCAGTTCAGGAAGTCAGTGTGCAGGAGGAAAGGATAATGTGGAGGTGAGAGAAGGTCAGTCCAGAGAAGGCACAAATTGGAACTGCTAAAATCAAAAGGTAAAAGCCATCAATCGGCAGCAAAGACCTTTTTTGAGAATAAAGGTGAAGGATTTCTTAGCCACCGGCAACCTCACCAAGGTCACTGGTTTCAAAAGGGACCAGAAACAAGTAAGCATTATACTGAACCACAGCCTGAGTCCAGGATTACTAAAGCCTATTAACAGTGGATCAGCAGAATTTCTCTCTTTACCCAGAGACTGTATTTTACCTGGATGTTTGTACTGCAATCAAAACCAGTCACAGTAAAAGTTGTGTATCCTACCTCTGTCTGCCTCATTCTTCAACACTGCTACTACAACTGGTTGTACCACCATTAACGGTACTGGCGTCACGACAAATACCATCAAGGGACCCAGCCGCCATAAGCACCCTAAACACCCCTGTCATCACGGGCACCTCAACCACCATCTTGGCTGGCGTTTTGCCAATCACAGAGCGTGCCCCTTCACTGTGCGACCGGCCCAGGGAGGCTTTCTGCTAACCGTGAGTAAACCGATGAACTGTATTATTGCTGTCTCTCATCGGCCCACCGTGCACCTCACGTGTCGCCCCTGCGGTTCTGGGACGTCGCACTTAGGGTGCACAGAATCGCCGGCTGAAGATATGGATATCTGAATGATGCCTGTGGCTGCAGGCATCTTTCAGATATACCCACTGAAAATCCAGGACGCATATGACGTCCTTGGGCTGGAAGTGGATATACATATAAAACCTATGTAGGGAGATTTGGCTAATCTCTGTGTATCATCTGAGGCTGTTCACTTCACTGGGTGTATGGAGGGTTTACATCCACTTTAATCTTTTAATTTGAATGGGGCTTTGCTTGTTTTTTAAAGCAAAAAAAACCCCAGAAAAGTCACCTACATGCTTTATTGAATATCCCATGCTTTCATTATATGTTTCATTATGTTGAGAACGACCACAGTATGGTCAAATATGTGTATATTTCTGTTTGTATCTTATTCTACCCAATTTAACAACCAATCATGATGACATCATTTGGTGATAATATCATTTCAAGCAAAGTCATTTAATCAGACAATAAAATTAGTAAATTCATTTAATTGATCTATTTTTAGAACAGGAACAATAAATATTTTCAGTTATAGAGCCTCTTTAATTCTAATCAGGGCTCCTTTTATAAGCATAGCTAATATGATCAACACTTGTAAAAGGCTGCTAATGCAAATGAAGAACTAAAGATAATATTAGCAATTCGGAAATCAATGCTGAATGTGAAATAAGGAGATTCCAGGTCTGATGTTGTAGAATTTAGAAATTGTTGCATATCTTATAAAAATGCACTAATGCCTTTGATTGACGTTTCCAGTGCACCGAGATATTGGATTGGTCAACAATAATTCAAAATACTTTGACATCCTACAACCGGAGGAGGATCAATACAGAATAAGGCAGAATGTGTTGCTTAAGAGGGATGCATCAGGATTGGAACATAAATCCAGAGTTGCAGCCAAGTTACGTCCAGGGTTAATGCATGCATAATTACTATTCATGAAGGCCTTTATTTTCATTGACCACATAACAAAACCTACATTCCATTAAAAATGGCAGTAAGAAGCCAGTTGCAGCATGGTTAGTGCTACATGACTGCAAAATGGTAGAATCAGGGATCATCTATCAATCGTGCAAATGTATGGCTGAAAATAAAAAAAAAACATTGTAGTGCTCTACGTGAAATCATATTCTACACTAAACCACAAGTTGGATCAACGTGGTCAAGTCTCCTTCAAACAGGCAGCCAGGGAGTGGTAAAAAACAGATAGCTGAGCCATGGTTTTACAACTCCCTGGCCACCCACCTAAAGGCTAAACAACAGCTGGAGGAGGCTGTTGATATGCTGCGGCCGATCTGCTTTGCGTTGTGGCTGCAGCAAATTTAACGCAACAAGTCAAGTTGACAGTCAACCAGGGACGTGCGGTGAGGTCAGTGGCTGGTGAGGCACAGGCCAGTATCAGAGCCAGATACACATAGGTTACATACGCTGCAATCGTTAGAGAAAGAGCAATAATTCTAGCACTAGACCTCCTTTGTAACTATGTAATCTGTAAAAATGAAAGCATCGCCTATGGAGATTTTTAAGTACTGAAGTTTGGCGCCATTCCTCGAGTGTGCCCAATTTTAAAGAGTCACATGTTTGGGTACCTACTGTATTTATTGGCGTATAACACTCACTTTTTTACCCTGAAAATAGAGGGTAAACTGTGCCTGCGTCTTATACCCAGGGGACAGTGGAAAGTTTTTTTCCCTGAAACGTACCTTTTAAAGTCGGGGTGTGTGTTATACGCCTGTGCATGTTATACGCCGATAAATACCGTATTTACTTGGCGTAACTTCATCTTTCACATTATACAAAAAAATCGGCTTAACTTTAGAGTTTTCATTTTTTCTTATATTCATGAAACATTTTTTTTTCAAAATGCGTTTGAAAAATTGCTGCTCAAATACAGTGTAATATGAAAGTTGCAACGACCACCATTTTATTCCTTAGGGTGTCTGCTAAAACAATATATAATGTTTGGGGGTTCTGAGTAATTTTCTAGCAAAATAAATTATGATTGTTACATGTAGGAGAGACGTGTCGGAAATGGCCTGGTGGCAAGGGGATAAATTCCATAAGTAATATACAAATAGCTACAGGTATCATTCAGATATCGGCTTTTTTTGCCAATTTCCTACACCATAAGAACAGGGCTCAAGTCCTGCGGGAACGCGTGGGAACGGAGTTCCTGCACTTTTTTCACAGCAGGAACACAGTTCCCTTTGCCGGACTAGAGCAGCCGAGAGCAGCCGAGCAGCCCGAGCCAATTCCTTCACTAAGCGGCGATGCCCAGCTCGAGTCACTGTCAGAGGCAGGTGAACCTTAGTAATCCTTTATGTTACTGGCTGCTTCCTGTATATGGATCCATCAGGTAGTGTGCGGTTATTCCGTCACTTTCTCCATGCCGCAAAGTCTCCTGGGAGCTTTTGTCATTGTTACCAGGAGACATTGCGGAGGTCTGCCGCGAGTTATCGCGGGATTTAGAAAGAACTTGTAATTATGCATATGAGCGTATCATTTTTAATTTTTTTTGGTGGGGAAATGGATCTTGGGTGGGAGTTCCCATGCTTTTTTCCCCAGGACTCGACCCCTGCAAAAGAATCATCATAGCAGCTGGTCAGCTGCCTGATCGTTTTTATGGGCGGCAAGAGGGGATGTCTACCGACTCGCCTCTGCGATCAGTGAGTCAGAAAATGGATCCGCTGGCCCGGATGTTTGCCATAGAGACTTTATGATTGTCGGAGGCGAGTTATAACATCACACCCGGCCTCTGCATTAAAAAAAAACTGTGCCGCCTCGGCTGGGAAGCCAAGATCGTTTATTTTTTTTAATATTTTAGGCTTCCCAGCCTAGTGGTGAGATGTGGGGTCTTATTGACCCCAGATCTCACTGTAAAGAGGTCCTGTCATGTCATATTACTATTACAAGGGATGTTTACATTCCTTGTAACAGGAAAAAAGTGATCAAAATTTTTATGTATTTCTAAAGTGTCAAACAATTTTTTTTTAAAGTAAAATGAACAATAAAAACGTTTTTTTTTTTTTTTTTAAAGTGCCCCTGTCCTCGTGTGCTTGCACACAAAAGCGAATGCATGAGTAAGTCCCGCCCACATATAAAAACCTCTTCTGTAACTCAAAACATGTAACCAGTAAAAAAATGTAAAGCATCGCTGAAGTTTGGTGCTATTCCACGAGAGTGTGCAATTTTGAAGCGTGACGTTAGGTATCTGATTACTCAGCGTAAATTCATTTTTCACATTATGCAACAAAATTGTGCTAACTTTACTGTTTTTTTTTTTTTTAAAGCATGAAATTGTTTTTTTTTAACCAAAAAAACGCGTTCGAAAAATTGCTGCGCAAATACCGCATTGCATAAAAAGTTACAATCACTGTCATTGTATTCTCTAGGGTCTCTGCTAAAAAAAAACATATATATAATGTTTGGGGGTTATATGTAATTTTCGAGCATAAAAATTATGATTTTTTCAGGTAGGAGAGAATTGGCAGAATTGGCCTGGTTGGCAAGTGGGTAATAAAGGAATAAATAAGCTTACCTGTAGGTAAAAATTAAATCGGAGAGTTTACTACCACTTTAATGGGGGGGGGGGGGGGGGAGCAGACAGCAATAACAACTGACAAGCATTATAATCCATCTCCACTCCATCCAAAAACTAAAAAAAGTTTTGTCTTTAGTTATATTTTCAATGAATCAAAAGGGAAGCTCCACCTATTCAATTGTTTGCCAAATCGATCCTTTAATTTCAATGCTCAACTGAACAAGCTGAAGATAGAAGCTGATTGGTTGCCATGCACAGCTGCTTCAGTTTGAATAAATTCCCCCAAGTACTGTATGTATCCTTTTAATAATTCATAGATAGAGGGCCAGTTCACGCCACATGCAGTCCGGAGCGTTTTTTCAGCATCAAAAATGCATGGAAAGTAGGTTATATGGTTTCCAATGGCATAGTTCATACCAGTGAGGTCAGTTCCAGGGCTTTCCAGTTCGAGAAAAAAAAAAGTAGAACATGCTGCATTTTTTGGACTGTACTGGAGTGTGGTAAAACGCAACAAAAACGCAACGGAATGCACTACAACGCATCTAAAATGCACCGCACCCCAGTACAATGAGGACCAGTTCACACCATAGAAACGCAGTCCAGGTGTGTTCCAGATGCTTTTGTGCATGTGCGTTTCTGTCACTGTGTTTTTGATGCCATCCAGTGCATTTCCCCTCCTCTTTTTTTCTTAACCTTAAATAAGGACATGTGTTCCAGTTCATTTTTGGTGCGTTTAGGTGTATTTTTTATATTTTTTACAGCATTCTATTAGAGTGCAGTGCAGAAAAAATGCAGCATGTTCTACTTTTTTTTCTGGAACTGGAATGCACTGGTGTAAACTGACATTGAAAACCATAGAACCTACTATCCATGTGTTTTTGATGCAGAAAAAAATAAAAATAAAACACACTGGACTGTACAATGAACTGGCCCTGAAAAAATAAACAGGATAAAAGAAGGAAAAATGCACCGGAACACACCAAAAATGTGTTAAAAACGCGCATGCAGAAATGCATCCAGGAACGGATCCGGAGTGCGTTTTTGTGATGTGAACCAGCCCTGAGCCCTGGTTCACATTGATGCTACTTTGAAATTGCGGTACCTCACTTGAAGTAGTGCGATTTCAAAGTAGCAAGGTCAGCGCGATTTCAGCTGCTACTTGATAGATATCTGTGCGGCTTCATACACAGATGTCTGAAGTCGCACCTGAAATGGGCAAAAGTAGTGCAGGATCTACCTTTGCAAGTCAGTGCGACACTGTAAAATCTGTGTCGCACCGATTGGAACAGTGCCATTGCCTCCAATAGGTTGCAACTTGTCATGCAATTTGATCTCTCAAATCGCAAGGCAAATCGCTCCAATGTGAACCTAGGCTAAGAGCCAGTTCACACCAGATTATGCAGTTCTGTGTGCTTTTTTTTCTGCACAGAATGCATGCACAGTGTTTTTCATGTATTCCAATGGCTCTAGTTTAAGGGGGTCAAACTCGGTTTCATTGAGGGCCACATCAGCATTATGATTTCCCTCAAAAAGGCTGGTTGTATCTGTAAAATTAGATGTCCAGTACATCCCCTCCCCTTTACATTAGATATCAAGAGCCACCCCACCATCAGAAGTTGAGTCCCCCACCCTCCCTTGCATCACAGTGCACCCCCCTTGTGTTTGACACCTGTGCTCTCGTTCACACCATGCAGTTGGTTTCTGGTCGGTTTTTGCCCCGGAAGAACCATTGGAATACATGGAAAACATTGTGCATGCATTTTTAGTCTGGATTCACACCTATGCACTTTTTTGTGCTTTTTGCAGGTTTGCACTACAGTTCATTTAACGTGGTTGTAAACCCCACTTTTTTAATTTTACCTACAGGTAAGCCTATAGTAAGGCTTACCTGTAGGTATAAAGAATATCTCCTAAACCTGTACGGTTTAGGAGATATTCCCCTCGCAATGCGCCACTGATTGCAGCGGCGCATGCGCAGGGGGGGAATCCACGGCGAAAGGACCGGCATCCGCCGGACCCTGCCGATTTGAAATCTCCCTCGCGCGCGGGAGTGACTTATCGCCGCTCCAGCCAATCACAGTGCTGGAGCGGCGATACCCGGAAGACACGCCGAGTCAAGATGACATCTCGCTCGGCGTAGAACCAGGTAAGTTCTCTTCTCCTCGTTCAGAGGTAAGTATTTCATAATGAGCTAGTATGCGGTGCATACTAGCTCATTATGGCTTTTGCCTTGCAGGTTTTAAAAAAAAAATGTATATGCGGTTTACAACCGCTTTAACATGGTTTCCTATGAAACACTTTCTGTAGTGCAAAATGCAAACAGCATTAAAAATGCATAGGTGTGAAACCAGCCTTAGTGGAGAAAAAAAACTGCATCAGGTGTGAACTGGCCCTAAATCCTATTGCCCAATTCTGTGTAGAATCGTTGGATCAGATTGTTGCATGCATGGCATTATGTAACACAGAACCAGAACAGAACAGGGCCCAGCATGCATTGCAATTCGTTCTAAGGTCAAAAAAAAAAACCTTGACCAGAATGCATTGCACATAAAAAGATTAGGAAGTTGCATGGTCCCCAAATCAGTGTGCTATAGGGACCAATGAGCTGAGGATGCAATGAAGTGACAGCTCAGGACTACAGAGCCCAGAATGCACATGGTGATGGAACACAACATCTCTGCAGTCAGCAGTTGCTGGGAGGGGCAGCTGGACCAGTCTGCCAGATAGAGGATCCGATAGGGAGGAAGGCTGATCACACACATACACACATACACACAGACTGTATCAGCACAAGGACAGAGGGGGATCCCCCAAATCCAGGAAGGAGGGGGACACACATCGCCAGGATTCTGGACCATCCATGTGATTCCCAGTCCTGCTTAGCTTGCATTCCCTCCTCCTCCTCCCCCACCTGCCTGCCATCGCCTTCCACCTGCTTGGAAAGAAGGATTTTGGATTCGGGGGATGACGGTGGAGAGGCGAGCTGCCCCTAATAGGGGATCCGACATCTGAGACATCTGTGACAGCTGCTGCCACCCTCCATCCATCCATCCCAGGGATTCTCTGCAAGGAGGGGATCTGGGGGGACTCTGCCATGGGGGACAAACCATGCCTGTCCTAATCGGTCACACCGTACCCCTGCGACACACAAGCGACACTCTGCGCCCAACAGTCCCCTTCTCTACAGGCAGGCAGCCCACAGAGGGATAGGTGAGGGGCAGCAGCAGATCCTCCTGCCGGTGTGTGCATGACATCTACACCCTGTCCTAGGAGATGAACAGTCCCAACTGATAGAAGGTGAGTCCCTGGGTCTGTCTTCATGGCCTGCTACAAAATCTGATCCATCCATTTAGGTTATGCAATCCTGATGATTTATTTATTTATTGCTGTGCAATGATCTTGTGCCTATTAAAGATTAAAGAATGCTGGAATGATTATATATGTGTGTGTGTGTGTGTGTGTAATATATATATATATATATATATATATATATATATATATATATATATAAATAAAATGTGTGTTAAATTTAAAGGGGGTGTCCATGTTTGCAGGACCTTGCACTCACGAATATACTTGTACATGTGTGCACAATTTGCCATCAATGGCTCATATATCATTGTGCTGCTGTGCGCAACTGCTTACTGCCTCCCAAGCCACTGTACCAGCACCGTCATGTCTGCACTCCAGCAGCCTCCTGTGTCCTGCGATTTATTTCTGTGCTTTTAGCAATTTGTTTAGAACTGCAAACTGGAGGCTGTGTGTCACATGGGCAGGTAAAGGCTTTATGTTTACATACCATGTCAATATGTTTTGTCAACTAGCTCTGCTTGTCCTAAAACATTTAGGGATAGTATGTTGTATTTGTAACAAATGTTGCAAGTATCTCCTGTAATAACAAACATTGTGCAGAATTCCCTGTGACAACACATGGATGATACATCCCCCTGTCCTGTGTCCTTTATACAATGTGACAAAGTTGAAGTCGTACATCCAGCTGCAGTAGCTGGGGTTTAGTGTCTCACCAGGAAGATTATGGTGGCAGCCATCTTTGAGTGGCCTGGTGTTAAATAATGCCTTGATGTGTCGCTTTGATTTGCCGTCCGCTGCGCTGTTCACCTTATCTCTACGTTTTATGCTGCTTCTCCTTATTCTGTGTACAGTAGTATTAGTTACATTATAATTTGGCTCTTGAGTTGTTATGCAGATTTTCTCCTGTGTCTCTACTTCTACAGTATTTCCTATATCTGTACAGCACTGCGTAAATTGTCAGCGCCAGACAAAAAAAAACACTTCTGTGATCACAGACATTGCATGTGATTCGAACCTCACTTTTGTGCGGATCAGTTGCGATGTCTGTGTGATGCAAATTCAGCCATACAGATTGTATGGCTGAATTTGCATCGCATTCGGACCAAAATCACGCAGGACCCTTTTTCTTTGTCAGCACCAGAATCGAATCGTATGGGTGTTCACAACTATGCAATCCGATTGCTGTCCGAATTCACAGTTCGCACTGCGATTTGCGAACCGATCTGAAGGCGTCATTAAGGCTAGTCACTTGACAGGCAGGTTTGACTGGCTTTCAATGGAGCCGATTTGCACAGACCTAGGGCAGCCGCGGTCTGCATTTAAAAAAGAGTCCTGTGCCTTTTTTTGCATTGACACCTAAAGTGGTTTGCAGAGGGTAGTGTGAACTGCCTGCGAGTTGTATGCGATGCAGGAAGAAAATCGCGCTGGTTCCTGCATCGCAGAAGTGTGAACCGGCACTAATACATAAATAATACATTTTCATTATCCTTATATTTTGCCCATTTTGCAGAGGGCTCTGGGCAGTGTAGCTGTTGGATGTAGGCCCTCTTTTCTGTCCTAGGAGCAGAAGCCTCCACCTTCTACCCACCTTAGATCTTATACAGGTGTGCGTCCATTTCCAGTGGCCGGAAGGCACGGGTGCAGCGCTCAGCCCTGTCGAAAATCTATGGCAAGCTGAAATTCGTTCCAGCTGGTTGAGGTACCCACATTTACAGCCCTACGTGTTTAGGATGTAGGTGCAGAATTGGATGTATATGGGATAAACACACAGGGGACTTGATTTACTAAAACTGGAGAGTGCAAAATCTGGTGCAGCTGTGCCTGGTAGCCAGTCAGCTTCTAGCTACAGCTTGTTCAATTAGGCTTTGACAAAAAAAACTAGAAACTGATTGGGTTCTGTGGCGGGCTGCACCAGATTTTGCACTCTCCAGATTTAGTAAATCAACCCCAGTGTGTCCTTGGCCTTCCTAGAACATGCCGCCCAGATTTACACCCAGCGTTGGTACACCTGTGACTCTGGATAGGATGTGATTTTGCCTGGCATTCTGCTCAAGTTGAATGTTATATATATCATTTAGGCCCTCAACAAAAAAATTGAATTACAATGACATGGTAATCCCGCTGAAGAGCAGGCACTTGTACAGTCTCATCTCATTACTTTGCCAGTCTCCTACAATCTAAAGGCTGCGGGTTTTCTAATCCTTTCCACTGTCTCTCCATGGCCGCCTATCCCTCTGCGCTTTGCCCTCTGCCAGTTTATTTCTCTACCTGTCTTTCTTCTGTTCTTCTTTCTGTCATTCCTGATCTCCTTATCTCCCTGTCCTTTCTACCAATTCACTGCCTTCTGAATAATTACTGCTTTCATCACCTGCTGTCCTATTTTCTTCTTTTGCCCTCAACCGGTGCCCACTTTCAGCGCTTTCTCTTTTTATTTTACTTTGAAGTCTTTTTACCCGATTTATAATTTATCTACAAGATTTTAGCTATTAGCATGTTACCTCAATCTCATTCTTTTGCATGTCCCAATGTTACTGTCAGTTTATGTACTGTTTAACTCATAATTTTTTTATTATTATTAATGAGAGTGCAACAGGAGAAAATCAATTTGATTTATGCTGTCATTTTTCATATCAAAACAGAGCAAGTGATTGATACCAGTATTAACTAAATTCGCAATTACTGTTCTCTATTAACTGATTCTATAACCTTTGTAGATTTGCCTATTATGAGATGTAAAGAAATGTGTGCATATATATATATATATATATATATATATATATATACTGTCCGTAAGGCAGAGCCAATAGAAGTGTATAAAATGCTCAATGTGGATGTTTGTTTTTGTCTATGATTGCATCTATGGCGATTTGCTTATTGCATGGCTTGACAAATTTGCTTGGAATCTAGGAGCCAGCTAAAAAAGTTAGGTATAGCCGCGATTGCTAGAGCGTAAGCAATAATTCTAGCCCTAGACCTCCTCTATAACTTAAAACATGCAACCTGTAGAATTTTTTAAATGTCGCCTATGAAGATTTTAGGATAAAAGTTTGTCGCCATTCCATGAGCGGACGCAATTTTGAAACGTGACATGTTGGTTATCAATTTACTCGGCGTAACATTATCTTTCACAATATAAAAAAAAAATTGGGCTAACTTTACTGGCGTCTTATTTTTTAAATAAAAAAAGTGTATTTTTCCCCAAAAAAAGTGCGCTTGTAAGACCGCTGCGCAAATACAGTGTGACAGAAAGTATTGTAACAACCACCATTTCATTCTTTAGGATGTTAAAATAAAGATATATCTAATGTTTGGGGGTTTGAATTAGAGGGAAGGAGATGGCAGTGAAAACAGACAGGGGAAGCTCCATCAGCGTTGCTGGTTGTCTTGTCATACCAACGGCCACCACAAGATGGCGCCAGATCACAGAAGGAAGCCTAGGCCTGCAGAAGCCCGCAAAGCCGCGGCTTCAGTTACCGGCTGGCGCGGCCTGACGCGATCGCTCAGCGGGGGAGGTGGGGGCGCACGGAGACACAGGATACCCCAGCTGTGCCGCCCCAGCTGCCAGGTAGCTAATTCTAGTCGCAATTGCAACCTGGCACCCGGGGTTTGTCGAACCCTGGCTTATTGTATATGAATTAAACTGGGAAATTAACCTATACTGTAGGTTATGTTCACCTTTTCCAGAAAATAGCCTATACAGTCAAGGGGTTCCAGTAGGTATTAACAACTGTGCAGCTTTATAAAATGTTAATTTATTTTATTTTATTACCTGTAGGCCATTTCAAGGTCTGGCCAAAAAAAACTCCCAGTTAGCAATTCCCACATCCTCAAAAAATCTTTTTGCTCCTGTAGTGCTGGGAGTGAGCATTCACTGGTTTCCATGTCCTAGCAACAAGCCAGGACGTGGTGATTACCAATTGAAAGTTTCCAGCCAGGCTTCTGGTAGCTTAAATGGCCTACAGGTATGATAACAAAATTAATGGACATTTTACGAAGCTGCACAGTTACAATACCTACTGGGGTCCCTTGGCTGAGAGGCTATTTTCTGGAAAATGTGAACTTAGCCGACCATTAAGCTTTTGCAGGCCTTGCTTCTGTATAAGACGGTCTTTACCTCTCTTTTTCGCTTTGAAGCATTCCTGCATGCTCAGCGAGATGGCAGCAGAAAGGAAGAAGTTGTTCCTTATGGGAAATGTTTACCTGTGGAAGTTACTGCTATCAGGTCATTTCTTTATGTAGCCAGCTGTTTACAGTGATGGATGTGGTATGGGATTTGAGAAATGGCCAGTTGAAACAAGTATATCTTGCTTTGTACTGTCATTGTGACCTTGTCTGTTTACTGCTGGTAAGGCTCCATTAAAGCGGATCTCCCACGCCAATTAAATTTTTTTCTTTAAGGGCTCTTTAAATCTCTAATAGCACTACTGTGCTGTACTGACGTTTCCGGTGTCCCTCCGCCGCTCCGCTGAAATTCTGTGCCAAATAAATAGTTATATTATCTTTTCTATCCGTCCACCATCTTAGCTGTGGGCGTTCTAATCATACACGCTGGCACTTCCTCTTTGGGGTGGATGCTGTCCCAGCATCCACCGCTCGATCTCGCGTACGCGCGGTGTTTTAATGTTGACCAGCGGCGGCGTAACAAAGTCGCACGATGTCTCGGCTCTCAGAGAGAGATTAGGGAGCTCCCAGCGTACACAGCGAGGGACAGGAAGAACCAAATAACCCGAGAAAAACCCGACTCCCTGCAGCCTGTGTCTATAACAGGTATTATAACACTAAATTTTTTAATAATCGCCGATTAGGTATTGTTTTGCACAGCTAGTAATATTAAAGTCAAGTCAATTTCAGGGTGGAGATCCGCTTTAATACAGATCTGGTAGTGTGTTCTTCTTTAACTGTTTCCATTGACTTCAAAATTCTCATGCTCACCTATAAGGCTCTGCGTGGCTCAGCACCTCATTATCTGTTTCAACTTTTATCACATCCCCTTGTAACCTTAACTCCTCTAATTATGGTCTTCTGTGTGCCCCTCAAACACGTCTAGATGGGGTCAGTACCTTCTCCTATGCCCTGAAACTTTGGAACTCTCTTTCCAAGAACATCAGATAGTCACCTGATTAAAGCCTCATGCACACTGAGCGTTTTTTTTTTTTTTGCTGCTCCTGGGGGCTTGTTTTTTTCCTGCCTCTAAACTCCCCCGCATGTTAGTCTATGGGTGTTATTTATGCACTGCAAGTTGAAAGTGCACTTGGAAGTGCAGTCGCTGTAGATCTAAGGGGAAGATCTGAATTTACAGGAAGTTCTGCTGATTTTATAATCCAATCATGTGCAAGCTAAAATGCTGTTTTTTATTTTCCTTGCATGTCCCCTTCAGATCTACAGCCACTGCACTTCCAAGTGAACATGTAGTGCAAAGTGGATTTGCCTTTAGTAAATCAACCCCTATGTGTCCATGCACACATAGGCATTTAGAGGAGTTAAAGAGGAAGTACCGTAAATCCTCACAAAATTAATAAAAAAAAAACCTGCAAGAGAAAGGCATAATGAGCTAGTATGCACAGCACACTAGCTCAATATGTGGCACTTTCCTGAGATCGAAGCCCCCAAAGTCCTCCTCGGTCCCGTCCACCACCGTTGCCATGTCCCCTCGGAGCTTCTTCCTGTTATCGCTGCTTCTGCGCTGTGACTGGCTGGAGCGGTGATCCCTGCGAATGCGCGTGGGACCGGAAGATCCCAGCGCATGCACGGAATTACGGTATTAACCCCGCATTATCCAATTGACAAACACGGCACGCTCAGTGCGCCTGCGCCATGTCGTAGACATCGGTGCATTCCTTACTGCAAATATCTCCTTAACCGTGTAGGTTAAGGAGATATTTCTTGCACCTACAGGTAAACCTTAATCTAGGCTTACCTGTAGGTGAAAGGGGGGGTTTACAATCACTTTAAAGGCAGGGGTGTTTAAAAAAAAAACACAGCAAGTGCATCCAGAAGCAGAAGAGTTTTGGCAGGAAAGACGATTGACGCCCCTAATCCTGTGTAAATGTGCCTAAGCAGTAGCACTAGTCATGTTTAGCGCTTGACCCTTAATTTATTTCACTGGCCAGGGCAAATTATTATTCTGGCCAGTGAAATGAATTACCGCCCAAGTGCTTGACATGCCCAAACATGTTACACGAGTTTACAGGCATCAAGTGTTTTTCTGCCAAAGCTCTGCTGCCAGGGTCTAGGAAAGTTAGCAAAATGTCTTGTGTGCATGAGGCCTAAAACTAAACTTTAAGCAAGTAAGAAATAGAGGATTTGCTTTCTCTAGGGGAGAGCAGAAAACGTTAGGCTGGGTTCAGACTGCCGTATGGAGAGGCTGACAGCAGGGGTCTGGTGCGTCTCTGTTCACCATTTCAGGTTCGATTTAAAAATTTTGGCTGAATTCGGACCTAAAACAGAGTAGAGGACTCCTGGACAATAGGCTCCACAGCCGCCCTGGAAATGTGTGAACCGGCTCCATTGAGAGCCAGTCACAATCTTCTCCTGACATGCAAACTGAATGCGGAGAAACCCACATCCAATTCGCAATAGTATGAACCCAGCCCTATATCTGATCATGTGTTCTCTTGGTAGGCAGCACTCCCCCACTGTCCATTGATGTCATCAGGTCCAAAACAGGTCTATGGATGTTGCTGTGGTCTTGATGATGTCAGGGCCCTAGAGTGCAGAAGATGCAGGGACTGATATAGCTGTGGAGAGGAGTGGAGGAGCAGGTAAGTAAATCTCCTTGTATTTTTCCCCCAGGTGTCAGTGCCCAGCCCTCTTTCAAGGTATTATTTTTTATTTGCCTGGTGTTTAGCTTTAAACTTTTTCAAATCAAACCTGAAAAAATGTACCAAAGTTGATTGATTGATCAACTTGGGTACAACCAGCCTGCCAACTTTTACATGCGATTATTGCAAGCGGTTATAGCCACTAGCAAAAATGACTGTCTTCTCCCAGTGCTTACCCTGCCACCCCACTGGAAAAACACAATGGCTCAGGGGGAGAGATTGTCCTGTCAACACTGTCTGTGTTGATGAGGGAGTCAAGAAAATATCGCCCCTACAACCTGTGGTTGCAGGAAAGAAATTTGAACTGTCTGTGCCCAGTCTTAGCTTCCCAATCAGGCTCTAACCACTCTCAGTGTTACTCAGTGTGAGCCGGTGGTAGCGGAGGCAAACATGCCACTCTGCTACACAGCCAGACTGAGACAGGCACTCTGCATGCCTCTGTATGTACACCAATTTAGAGTTGGTCTTAATTACCTCCAGTTTAATTATCTACAAGCTGAAGGTAATTCTTTTTTAATTCAGCGCAGCCGTAGTACCACTTTAAGGGCTCATTTCCACTGGCGTTTTTACAGCCACTTTTCTGGGCGTTTTTTGCAGCTTAAAAACGCCTGTCCTTGTTAGTCTATGGCCTCATGCCCACCATGACGTTTTTGAGCTGTAGATGGCTAAGACGTTTTTAAGCTGCAAAAAAAACGCGGGACCAGTGCGTTCTGAAGCTCCAGCAATAGAGCTGTAAAAACACCAGACATTAACCACTTAAGGACCGCCTACTGCACATTTACGTCGGCAGAATGGCACGGCTGGGCACATCAACGTATATATACGTTGATTTTAGTACCCAGCCGTGGGTCGCGGGCGCGCGCCCGCGGGCGCGCGCCCGCGACCCGGTCCGAAGCTCCAGGACCGGGACCGCGGGATTCGCGGACCCGATCGCCGCTGCAGTGCGGCGATCCGTCCCTGGAGCGGAAGAACGGGGAGAGCCGTGTGTACACACGGCTTCCCCGTGCTTCTCTGTGGCTGCAGCATCGATCGCGTCATCCCTGTGATAGGGGGACGCGATCGATGACGTCACACCTACAGCCACACCCCCTACAGTTGTAAACAAACACACATAGGCACACATCCCCTACAGCGCCCCCTGTGGTTAACTCCCAAACTGCAACTGTCATTTCCACAGTAAACAATGCAAATTTAAGTGCATTTTTTTCTGTGAAAATGACAATTGTCCCAAAAATGTGTCAAAATTGTCCGAAGTGTCCGCCATAATGTCGCAGTCACGAAAAAAATCGCTGATCGCCGCTATTAGTAGTAAAAAAAATAATAATAATAAAAATGCAATAAAACTATTTCTTATTTTGTAAACGCTATAAATTTTGCGAAAACCAACCGATAAACGCTTATTGTGATTTTTTTTACCAAAAATAGGTAGAAGAATACGTATCGGCCTAAACTGAGGAAAAAAAATGTTTTTTTATATATTTTTGGGGGATTTTTATTATAGCAAAAAGTAAAAAATATTGCATTTTTTTTATAGCGCAAAAAATAAAAACCGCAGAGGTGATCAAATACCACCAAAAGAAAGCTCTATTTGTGGGGAAAAAAGGACGCCAATTTTGTTTGGGAGCCACGTCGCACGACCGCGCAATTATCAGTTAAAGTGACGCAGTGCCGAATCGCAAAAAGGGGCAAGGTCCTTTGCCTGCATTTTGGTCCGGGTCTTAAGTGGTTAAAAAACGCTCAAAAATGTGCAAAAACGGTCAAACGCTGCCGCCGCGTTTTTAAAGCTCCAGCTCCAGCTAAAATAAACATGGACAGGCGTTTTTAAGCTGTAAAAAACGCTCAGAAAAGTGGCTGTAAAAACACCAGTGGAAATGAAGCCTTAGAACTACCTGAATTTACTACATGTATCGTTAAAGATACTGAAACTGGCAGCAGGAATTTTTGAATTTGGAACAGGCCATTTAAAAAGACCATGCCGCCATTAAAAGTATCATAAGTGCTTTATTGAATTCACCTGTATGTGCCTGAAAAAGCCATCACACATGAAAAATTTACTTGGGAAAGTGGTATCAAGAGGAAAACTCACCTAAGCTCTACCAGTTTAGTATAGTTGGTGTGTAGAGTAGTCGGTGCTCTGGCTAATTAAGCTCACAAGTGATCCATAGAAAGTTCAGGCTGGCAACTCGACAGCTTCTCCATAGAAAATATTTATTGAAGCATTACAGCAGTAACATCATCCAAAAATACTGACGCGATTCGGCCTTCATCAAAAGCATAAAAATATGACATTAAAAACAGGTATATATAAGGAAGAAAGTGGTATGTGTTGAAAGGCCAGCAACTTGTTTAGAGTCATGTCATTTATTTTTCATTATATTATATTATTTTTTTTGGATCAGAATCCAATATAGTATTTGGAGACAGATATCTAATAGTGTCTTTGTATTTTCAGTTTTAGCCTCTATTGGGACCCTGATAAAATAGGGCATGTTTTAGGGTTATTTCACTATATGCTATAAGATAGTTGCCCATATTCCCAAGGAACAATGAAATATGTCTTACTATGCCGGCTGCAGCGCTTTTTCACTCCAGCACAGTGTTGTAGTATGAATGGTGCCTTTGATGCCAGTGGACAGTATTTTACATGAGGTTCCCATGAGGTCAGATCACAGGGGAACATCATGTAAAAACATAGTGGTGTGAATAAGCCTGTGTGGGCTCATTAATTAATAAGCAAATGATTAATTACTTCTGTTACTTATCTTTTCCTGTGCCTACGGAAGTTGCCATTAGTAACTTGTATGTTAAAAAGTACTGCATAAAGATCGTATGTTTTTTTTGTTACATAAACGTTATTGAATGAGACAGGTCAATATGCAAATACAATGAACAAACAGGTAGAGGTTTGAATAGGCAAACGAGATGCGTACATACTGTTTGTAAGATACAAAATTGGCATTCATAGTTTTTATAGAATGATAACAAAATTTCTGCATCAAAGTCATAAATGTTAGGTTTGGCAACCGTAATTTGTACACAGTGTTTTCAATATAGATGTGAAAAAGGACATGTCAGTTTTATACCTGCTTGGAAGCAGGCGAAGAGGTAGAAAAAAATGGAAGAAGAAAATAAACAGAAGAAAACAGAGGAGGGGGCGGGTACATTGGGAGAGGTAAAGGAGGGGGGGGGGGCGGGGTTAAGACAGTGTTAAGACAGTGATCCGACTTTGGGGGCAACTTCCATTGAAACCATTGGGTACAAATTGCCTAGAAGTCGCCTTGAAGTAGTACAGGAAGCTTTTCTGAAGTCAGAGTGACTTCAGTAGTGTACATTAAGACGGCTCTCATTCACTTCAATGGAATTTCTCATGTTGCAGGACTTGGGGTGACACAAGTCAGACCTCAAGTCGCTGTAGTGTGAACCGGCACTCACTGTTCATGTGTACATACATTTTTTTTTTTTTTGCATGATTGGGTGTTCTTTGCAAAATTAATCTTCACCCAGTTCACTAGGCTCTGGGGAAAATTCCCATGGAAAATGCGACTTCTCGTGCATAGTGAACAACTTGTCTTTAGTAAAACAACCCCAATGTTCGTAAACCAAAGCAAAAAATTGACTGTGATCTTTCTTTTCACATACTTTGTAAAGGGAACAGTCTGATTGGTTGTCATGAGCTACTGTATTTTACATATCATCGCTGCTTTTAGTGCTGCCTTAAGCACAATTAAAGATGTCTGATTCCCTGGTAATAGAAGTCTTAAATGGTATATGTTCTGCATTGTTACTAAATAATTCACAATATCTGACTCATTGACAGAAAGCAGTTGAGGAAGTTCATTTTCCAGTCTGTGTCTATTGGATTTTAGACATAACATAAAAACACTGGGGCAGATTCACAGAGAATTAGATTCTCGTAGAGTATCAGAAATACACTACGCTGCCGTATTTTACCTGGCTCTACGTGGAATCCAGGTAGATTTTGTCCAGTAAACGACGGCGGCGTAGTGTATTTCTCCCGTCGCAATCCATCTGCGCGAGTAGGGGCCGTGAAGCATTTAAAATAGGCGCGTTCCCACGGCGATCGAACTGCGCATGCTACGTTCGCTAATTTCCCGCCGTGCATTGCGCGTAAACACGTCGTCACGTCGTAGTAGCGTCGTTTTCGTACATTCCTATTCCCGAACGAGTTACGTTAAATAAAAAAAAATATTTTAAAATCGACGCGGGAACGACGGCCATACTTTACATGGGTTACGCACTGTTAGACCAGCAAAAAGCTCCTCTAACATTACGTAGCCAAAAAATGACGTAGGCGATTGCGAGGGACACTCGTACCTTCGTGGATCGCCGTAAAAAGTCATTTGCATATCCCGACGCATGAAAACGACGCGAACTCCTCCCAGCGGCCGCAAAAATATCGCAGCGTAGATCCGAAGGCTTACGAGGACGTAAGCCTCTCGGATCGAAGCCCGAAGCCGCCGTATCATGGTTTGAGGATTCAAACTAGTGATACGGCGCGCGAAATTTGAAATTACTCCTGTCTAACACCAGTTAGACAGGCGTAATTGCTCTGTGAATCTGGGCCACTGTATGAAGTACAAATTATGTTAATATTAATCCATAGCAAGCACGAGTTGGCTTTAATCAGAATACTGTACAGAAAATAAAAAGTGTGCAGTGTATATGATTGTCTTGTTTGACTGTGCGGCATTGCTCATCAACTATTTTATTTAGTAAAGCTTACTGAGTAAATGGAAGTTTATAGGTCCAGAGAGTATTGTCATTTTTATAAGAAATACATCTGTGTCTCTTGATGTATACATTCTGTGAGACTGGCCTTTTTAACAATTTAAAAGATGTAGACAGCTGAGAAGAGAGCAAAGACAATCAGCCCAGGGCTAGCCACCCCTTCATGGTAGGTTGGATGTCAGCTTTGTTTGTAACCTCCTTAGTATAAGAACAATCACAGAAAACTGTCAAGAGTTCCAAGAGCCTGCCTATCACCCCATTTGAGTATTTAGTGAGAAAAAATACATTTTGCAATCAACTCCAGTCTTAATACACCCCCACGTGCCACATTTGCAACAGCTGGATGGTGTATGGACACAGAGAGGTTTATTTATTAAAGGAGAAACGGCTATTGACTTTGCAAGGGATTTTTCACTTAGTTTAGTGAATGGGGCAAAGCTCTGCTGATGTCAATAATCCAGTCCTGTGAAATGCTGTTTTGTTTTTTTCATTGTTTTGCACACTTTGCATCACATTCTCTAAGCTAAAGTGAAAATTCCCTTGCAAAGTGAAAATTCTTTTGCAAAGCGCACACCCTATTTAACTTTAGTAAATTAACCCAGGAGAGTGGGATGCAGCATTTGATCTTTCATCAACTGTCAGCTTGAATTATGAGGTTTCTGATCAGCTATTGCTTAGCCCTAATTAGGGTCTTTTTTCCAACCAGAAATAGGCTGATAATACACATGAATTCAGGAAGACTTGAGTGGCTTAAGGAATGCAAATGAACTCCTAAAAAATTAGATTCTTACTTTTAAATTAAACAAAGTTCATTCAGTTTGTATGCAGCTATATATCAAGTTAAAGAGCACTGAGAAACTGCTGAAAGATTACTTTTATGAACCCTGGCTTTAGACAGTCTTTTAAGAAATTAGTTCATTGCATAATTAGAAAAAATCTCTACTTTCATTTCACTCACTAATTGGATGTGTTTAGGGGCTTTTAGTTATTGGCAATGTAATAGTCATGACGTTGCAATTTGCCATCTACTGCCTTTGAGCTAAGGTGGAGCAAGGGAAACCCCTAGCACCAGATAAAACTTATTTTAGAATGTTGTAATCGCTGAGATCATTTACCCAGATGCCTAATTTTATATTTAAAGATTTGTTCATGCTACATTTAAATGTTACTGCTGTAACTGATTATCCCTTAATACAGAAACATGAGTCGGTATCCCCTTCATAACCCATGCTGACAATGAGGTCTGATAACCCCAAACTATGCACACAATTCCATCCTCATTTCTATAAAATGTGCAGTTCCACGATTAGATGGGCAGATTTATAGTTCATGTCTGTGCTAGGCATTGTTGGGAAGTAACACCGTACAGTCCAACTATAGACACAGTGGTAAAAAGCAGATCAGATAGGAAGAAATGCAGAAACATCAAACCCTACTTAGGCCAGGATCTGCAAAACACTTTTATGGACCAGGTCATAAATATGCCTGTCATAAATCAGCCTAGAAGCAAATATGTATCTGTGAGTCAGGTTTTTGACCTGAACTACCAGCACCAAACTCTATACATAATTCATAATTCCTGCTTTGATACAGTTACATTCATTACACTAATGTGGAAATAAATAATCAGTTAGACACCAAATACACATATTACACTTTTTAAGAGAAGCATAAATAGGATTAATATATTTAGTGTCTATCAAATCATAATTTCATTTCTGTTCAATAATATGTTAATTATCAGTTGTTAACCCTGTCATATGGAAATATAGATATAGTAGAATAATTAACATTTGGGAGTGAAAACACTAAAACATCCCTTCAGCACACTTTTTGGACCCTTTAGGGCCGTGTACACACGGAGGGACATGTCCGCTGAAACATGTCCGACGGACCGTTTCCAGCAGACATGTCTCCTCCGTACACACCATCGGATTAAAATCCCCTCGGCCAGGGAACGCGGTGACGTGGCAGTGACGTTGACGCCGCCACGTCACCAAACCCGCAAATAAAATGCTTCCGCGCATGCATTGAATCCATTTGACGCATGCGCGGACAGTTCTGTCCGCTGGTTAATGTTCTAACCAGCGGACAGATCCGACGGAAAGGTTTGTAGCAGACAAATTTCAAATTTGTCCGATGGACAAACCTGTCCGCTAGCCCGTACACACGATCGGAGATGTCTGCTGAAACGGTCAGCCGGGGCCAGTTTCAGCAGATAAATTTGATCGTGTGTACGCGGCCTAATTGGTTTTGGTATGTCTGTAAATGCCCTCTTCAGGGCCCAGGAAAGATTGCTGCATTTGTAGCTCTGCAGTTCTTGCTTAAAGGGGTTGTAAAGGTTTGTCTTTTATTTTCTAAATTGGTTCCTTTAAGCTAGTGCATTGTTGGTTCACTTACCTTTTCCTCGATTTCCCTTCTAAATGTTTTTTTCTTTGTTTGAATTTCTCACTTCCTGTTTCTCCTCAGTAAGCTTTCCACCATCATCCGAGCGGTGGAAATTCATTTAGAACAGCTTACTGAACACCTTACTGAGGAGGAACAGGAAGTGAGAAATTCAGACAAAGAAAACAAAGAAAAAAAACATTTAGAAGGAAAATCAAAGAAAAAGGTAAGTGAACCTACAATGCACTAGTTTAAAGTAACCTATTTAGAAAATAAAAAAATGAACCTTTACAACCCCTTTAACATCAGAACTATTGAGGAACGCTTAAGCCCTGTACACACGATCAGATATGTGATGGAATCTAATCCGATGGATTTTTTCGTCGGATATCCGATTAGGCTGACTTCCATCAGTCTTGCCTACACGCCACCAGTCAAAAATCCGAATGTGTTCAACGCAGTGATGTAAAACACTACGACGCGCTGAGAAAAATTAAGTTTAATGCTTCCGAGCATGCGTCGACTTGATTCTAAGCATGCGTGGATTTTTGACCGATGGACTTCCACACAGACAATAATTTTTTTCTTATATCGTTTTTTTATCTATAGGAAAATTTTACAACATGTTCTATTTTTATTTACCAATGGAAAACAAACCGATAGGGCCCACACACGATCGGTTTGTCCGATGAAAACGGTCCAATGGTCTGAAACCAAAGATCAGACAAAAAGGGTGCTAAGTAAATTTCACTTTCAGTGCCATTTTATTATACTGTTGCCTATTGTCTGTTTTGTAATGCCTTTTCTGCAAATATTTTCTAGCATGATATTTCTCTTCTTTTCATGAAAGTGATATTTGAAATTCATTACTCAAAATCTCAGAATGCTGTAATAAGAAATTAAAGAATCTTTGCCTCTGCAAGAGCTACCTTATTTTAAGACTCTGTTAATTCCTGTCTGAGTGTGGCAGTGAGTGTCAGACAGATGCTGTGATAGGTGTGCGTTTCCATTAATAGTACATGTGGTGGTGCCTACAATTTGTGTGTGCAAATGGTTACCTAACCTGCCCTGTTGATGATTACTCTCAGTCTGCTAGTGCTTAGATTTTTGTCCTGGAAGTTGAAAGAGATGAGGCTGTGAGTGCAATATGAGACATCTAGTATTGGGTAGTATTGTATGACAGCCAAAAATTTAATTTTCGCTGTCTTTCAGGGTCTATATTGAGCAGCTACACTGGAGCAGCACAGGGGTTTGCTCATCTGACAATTATACCATACATTTTTGTCATAAGTGAATGCAAAGTGTTCTTCGATTGGAAGAGATGGACATACAGGGGTGGTAATATCACATTCTCCACCTCATTCAATCAGAAAATACCTTGTATTGATTTAGAAAAATACAACATGTTCTCTGCATGGCACCCATGCCAAGTGGGAGACCCCCTGTTACTATGGTTACTATGCAGCAGGGCAACCAATCAGCTTGGGACCTGGAAGGCAGCAAGGATCAATATAGTAGCAGCGGCTACTACTATCTGCTTCCACAGGAGTCTGTCAGGTACATATTGGTCAGTGCCGGCCCAATGTACCTATGCAAAAAAAAAAGCATTCCTGGAATTCAGCTTTAAAGTCACTATACCTCAGTTTCTATTTTAAAGCCTTCTATAGTTTAATTTACATAGTTACATAGTTTAGATCTTACCAGAGCTAAGGTATCTCTTTTTCATTGAAAAGAGTTTTATTTGAAAATATACCTAAATATTTCCACTTTAGCTCTTTAAAACTTGTTTTCCTCTTTATGCTCCAACTCCTAAATGTTTTGTAGGAATTCGACATTTCTGGGAGTGTCAGATTCTTGCTTCTACTGGCCACAGCTCCTGCTTCCTTTCCTTGGTTTCTGCTCACCGTTGGTTGCTTAAGTTTGCAGTTTCTCGCTCAGCTTTGGATTGTCACTGAGCCTGAAATGCCAGAATTTCTGCAGCAGTGACAGCGTTGGAGAATTACTGTGCAATCACGTAGCTTCAGGATATGATGCATTCACAGGCCCACTGGATGCATTATATAACCCACCAGGAGGCCTTTTCAGAAATGTTGGATACAAAGTAAGTAGACATTCTATAGCAGTGATGGCTCCCTTGGCACCCCATATGTTTTGGAACTACATTTCCCATGATGCTCATGCACTGTAGTTGGGCACCTTGGGAAATGTAGTTCCAAAACATCTGGGGTGTCAAGATTCACCATCGCCGTCCTATAGGAAATATGTTTTAATTATGGTGTGGATTTCTTTTTTACGGTTATTTTTAGCTGTATGAGCTGTTCAACCAACCAAGAGTTGCCTTGAATTGGCCACAAATGCCTATAATCAGTCACCCAAACCTTCCCTCTCTTAACAAAGTTTGTATCAGACTTCACTTGCCAAAGTGATTGGCCATGATTGGTTATTTGTGATCATGCCACATATCTCTGGATAGACATTAATTGTAAATTGTACAATTTTAGCAATATGCATTCATCTAATGACTTCAAAACAAATCAGTAGAGAGACGGTCTGGACGCTTAGTTGCTGGAATCTGCAAGATATATTAGGCAATTTATGGTCTTTCATCTGTAAACTGTGTTGAGTTTGTGCCTGTAATATGGGCCTTAATGTGGAAATAACAAATCTTAAATGACCCGACCCATTTTTGAATAGACTGTAGCCTGTGATAAGCGTTATGTAAAGTACACAGTCTGCCAATATTAATTATACTGGATTTAGCAGAGAGGTTCACAGTCGATGTCCCCGTTTCATTTGACATTGGTGATTTCATGTACGTTCCCTAGTGCTTCTCAGGCCACTACTTAAGGGCAATTAGTAGTTCCGGATTTAGGGATTATTCAAATTTGTTTAAAAAAGGAAATTTAAATCCCTGAGGACTGTTGTTTGAGAACCACTACTTTACTAAATACATTCCAAAGAGCTCTAATGTCTTATTTACACCAAGGCCGCCCATAGATATTGCTCGGCAGACTTGTGGCCAATTTCTTGGTAATATAGGGACTTAGAAGGAAGATTGTTCCATAAACACAGATGATTTTATTATTTTAAGAACATTTTCTATTTAAAAAGAAAAAAAAAAAAAAATTGCATCTTTGCCAAATAATATCAGAACGATACTTTTACGTACAGGGAATGTGCACATATTATTTTATTAGCATTTATTAAAATAAAAAAAAGATCCAGTTCCACAAAATAATGTCTGCCTTAAGTCTGTGACAGCAACTGCATACTGAAATTTACATGATTTTCCTTGGGTAAATCAACAATTGACTTAAAATTGCAAAAAGCTAAAACATTTGTCTATGGTTGCACCCAAAGGGCTGCTTACTACGAGATTTCATTTTTTGTCGGGAAAAAAAATGGGTGCTATTTTTTACAAATGCTGTCTGAGCCTGTGTCTCCCTCCTCTTGTGCCTATTGACTATCTGTGTGATGATTTTGGTAGTCATCTTCTGCATTGGAAATCTGGTGGTAAGTAGGAGTGGTAAAAATGAATTAAGAAAATCGAATGTTTCATTTATACAACAGATTGGTTTGCTTCTCATGAAAAGTTTGCTTTAAGGGCTCTTTCACACGGGTTCACACCGCTCAGATCCGCCTGACAGTTTTTTAGGCGGACCTGAACGGACGCTCTAGTGTGACGGAGGAAAAACCTACTTTTCCATCTGTCTATCGGATCGGATGAACACGAACATACGGTTCGTGTTCATCCGCTCCCCCCATAAGGGAGAGCGGAGGAAAGACAGGGCGGTCCCTGCATAGTTTCCTGGGATTGCACTGTCATCCGCCGGCTCAGCAGGGATCAATGGAGCGATCCCCGCTGAGCAAACGGAGGTGCAAGAGCCCTAAAGAGGAACTTTGTCACTCCTTGAACTCCTTGAACTCCTTGAGGGCAGGGATTGATGTGAATGTATAATTATATAATATATGTAAAGCGTTGTGTAAATTGATGGTGCTATTTAAGTGCCAGAAAAAATATATATATACAGTGTGTATATATATATATATATATATATATATATATATATATATATATATATATATATATATATATATACAAGAGTTGCTGCACTTGAAATTGTTTCTTTATTTTTTAAATATCTTCATAAGGGTTACATACCAAAAAAGTATTTAAAATTGTCAGATGTGGATGATATGACATCCGTTTCGGGCTTACATGCTTACGCCTTTCCTCAGATCAAGTCAGAACACATTATGATGTGTTCTGACTTGATCTGAGGAAGGGCGTAAGCATATAATAAAGAAACAATTTTACGTACAGCAACTCTTGAACTTTTTTCATATATATATATGGTCCGTGGGAAGACCTGTTTGCTGGCACTTGTTGTACACAGGTGCAGTTCTCCTTCACTTCTTTGTGTGTGTATATATATATATATATATATATATATATATATACACACTGTTCGGCACGGTTACTTTTGGGGTTGTTAAATGAGAAGTATGGCCAAAGCTGTGGGTCACAGGCATGCACATAGATATGCACTCCCGTGATTCCGATTCAGCTGACACTGAGAGCCTGAGCCAACCGCTCCCTCCCCCTCTCCAGCCCGGTGCTCCATTGATTGTTCTAGGGGCAGAGAGCCGGTGATTGACAGTACTGCCCACTGCTAAGTGAAAACTGAGAACTGAGCGATCAGCAGTCATGTGATTGCTCGGTTTTTGGTCTTAGAGTGGCAGGGGACATCTGCAGCATTGGATCGACATTGGAGCAACATAGGTGAGTATGATTGTTTTTTTTTTTCAGTCAATAACTAACTGTATTTTATAGAAAATAAGTAGATTTTTGCTGCATACAGTTTGGCTAAGAAGTCATGTATTTTTAGATATCCATATGTAACTTTCCTGAGTAAGCAAGTTTTTATCTTGCGAAACTTGTTGAGAATCAGTACATAGTATCCATCCTATAGAAGTTAAGTTTTGTTGTATTCAATGATGGTGATCTTTGCACAGATACCTTTGAACAATTATATACCAAAGAAGATCTTAAATGTATGTAATTTTTGCATTAAAAAAAAACATTGTATATTTTATCTGTTGGTCGTGCCTCTTTAAAATTTTCTATGTGTAAGGACTCGTTCACAGCAGTTTACATGCATTTTGTTCTGTAAAACACATGTTCGTTGGTGTGCATCCTGAAAATGTGGCCATGTGGCACACAACTGCACATGTATGGTGTGAACAGAATAGATAGAATAGATAACATTTGTTTTCCATGTGCCCTTGTGTTGAGCCTCCATTGATCACTGTTGTTTAACCAAACTCAATGCACTAGATGTGAACCAGTTCTAAGAGTATAACTGAATATATTACATACCAATGATTTTCACTTTTCCATCCTTTTTTCCCTGTTGCCTCACTTTTCATTTTATCTTTCTTATCGTTGTTTCTTCTCACTGGATTATAAAAACTTTACTAGCAGATCTGTGTTCCTGCTTTCCATCTGTTTCATACGTTGTGTTAGCTGAAGCTTGTAATAGCAGATTCCATAACTGTAATGGAAACGATTCTTTTCTTTGTTCAGTAAAGATTTTTGTTTAAGAAAAAATTGACAAGAAAAGTATCACCAATACTTAAAACGATGCCTTCCTATTTAAAAAGAACCTTCAGTAATTTTAAAATTAGGCATCAATGAATTCCCAACATGTCAAATTATACAGCAACAGGATTTATTTTTCTTTTTAAATAAACTTTTATCTTTCATTATCGTAAGCCGTTCTTGAGCTTCAGTTACAGAGGAGGTCCGCCCACCCCTGCAAAATTTCAGGCCAGCTGCTGACTTTTAATAATAGGACACTTACCTGTCCTGGAATCCAGCGATGTCGGCACCGCAGCTGATGTTTCCATCAGGCGTTTGGTGCTGCCGCCACCATTGCCAGTAAGGGAACCCGGTAGTGAAGCATTACGGCTTCACGTCGGGTCCCCGCTGTGCATGCGCGAAGCACCACTGCGCTCTCCTACTGGGCCGGCGACAGCGAAAGGATGAAGGAGTCGAGCCGCTAACCTAATGTGCCGTCTTACGGAAGAGGGGACAGGTATCCTCCCCCCCCAAAAAAGATGTGGCACCGGAGGGAGGAAGGAGACAAATGAGCCGAAGTTCCACTTTTGGGTGGAACTCCGCTTTAAAGCGGAGTTCCACCCTTAAAACCACTTGGTTTCATCCCATCCAGCATACTGGCGTCAGCGCCAGTATGCTTTTTTTTTTTTTTTTTAAATGCATGTACTTACTTTATAATAAATCATTTAATTTTGTGCGCACCGCGGTATGTCGCCGCTATAAGGCGTCACGCCTTCCGGAAACAGCCGATTAGCGGTCGGCTCTTCTCGGCGCCTGCGCACAGACCCAGAAGCTGACTGCGCAGGCGCCGTATATAGCCGCGTCACGCCCTCCGAAAAAACCCGAACTAGGACCGGCTATTTACGGCGCCTGCACAGTCAGCTCCTGGGTCTGTGCGCAGGTGCCTAGAAGAGCCGAACGCTAATCGGCTGTTTCCGGAAGGCGTGACGCCTTATAGCGGCGACATACTGCGGTGCGCACAAAATTAAATGATTTATTATAAAGTAAGTACATGCATTAAAAAAATAAAAAAAACAGCATACTGGCGCTGACGCCAGTATGCTGGATGGGATGAAACCAAGTGGTTTTAAGGGTGGAACTCCGCTTTAAGTGACTTTTTGTAGTGTGAGATGATGTCATCAGTCTGATAAAGAAGCATTTTCTCAGTCTCTTCTCCCTCAGCTGTGCTGTCATTTTGCAGCAAGCCATAAGGTGAGAGGCCGTAGCTGAGGCTGTATGATGCCCGAACAAAGATCGGAAATAAGTGCAGTTGAAAGTATTGTTTCGGGGTAGCTGCGTGACCTCTGTGAAGTAATGTGCACTTGTGTGTAAGGCAAGCCAGATGATGATTTTTTTTTCTTTCCTGCAACCTACTGACTGGGTTGATGGGGGAATGCCTTCCATAGAGCTATTGTGTTCTGCCAGAAGAGGGAGGGGCAGCGCAGAGAGCCTTCACGACTGGCAGAACACAATGAATCCTGCTAGTTGCTGCAGTAATCGGATATTAAAAATCCAACAAGCTGTTTGTCCTGAAGATGATCGATGAACAGACTTCAATACAACCAGCCTGCCCATACATGGACCGAATCTCTGGCAGTCCTTGCTAAATCAGGCGATATTTGATCCATCTATGGCAGGCTTTACACTTATGCCTCGTACACACGCCCGGTTTTCCCATCGGGAAAACTGCCATGACAGCTTTTGGCTGGGAAGTGTATGCTCCATCACAAGTTTTCCCAACAGAAAAAACCGCCAGGAATCCCGGCGGGAAAAATGAGAATATGTTCTCTTCTTCCCCGCCGGGATTCTTGGCGTTTTTTAAGTCAGCAGTTTGCCTATGGGGGAAAACCTGCGGTAGAGCATACACACGGCCGGGTTTCCCGACCAAAGCTCTCATGGCAGTTTTCCTGCCGGGAAACCTAGTTATGTGTAGGGGGAAAAGCTATTGAGCAGGTTCTCGGAAAACCGATCACGTGTACAAGGCAAAACTCATAGCATAGCATGCATCATGAATGCATTTAGCACTCAACTCCAGATTTACATTTTAACGTTTTTTTTTCTGTGCCTGCTTTAAAAAAATAAAAAAATAACTATTCTGCCTTTCTATGTCCTTCTTTGCTCCTGGGCACATGGTAAATAACATGTTATACTTACCTCCACTGTGCAGCTCATTTTGCACAGAGTGGCCTCGAACCTGGTCTTCTGGGGTCCCTCGGCAGCTGTCTCGGCTCCTCCCCGCAAGAAGTCACCACCTTCATGCGAGTGGGCGGATCATTGGATGTGATTGACAGCAGCGAGAGCCAATGGCTGCGCTGCTTTCAATCAACCAATGAATGAGCCGAGAAGCCGGCCGAGAAGCTTGCGTGTTCACGGCGTGGGACTTTTGAGGGGTCATGTAAGTAAACGGGGGGCTCAGTGGGCTGCTAATCCACAGATGTTTTTTCACCTTAATGCATAGAATTCATTAAGGTGAAAAAACTTTTACCTTTACAACCCCTTTAACCAGAGGGTTGAAGGTAAAAAAATGAGTAAATTCCCCCATCCATACATTCAATATGGATGGGGGAATCACTCCCACTGTTCTATTCCTTGCCATCTGAACACACTGATTATTGCTGCCCCCTAAGTGGGCACCACTGATTGTTCAGGAAAAACTTGGATCGACTTCTGTACAACCAGCCTGCCCACACATGGATTGAAATTCGGCCGGTCCCTGCTGAACCGGGTACATTTTGATCCATGTATGGTCATCTTAATGCTAGGTCTACTTTAAAAATCTCTAACTTGCCTTCAAGAGACTTTTTAGTTATGATATAAATCTGTGGCCGATAGAAATGTGAATGTTAGGCTTAAACTCTTTAGCGGCAGTCCATCAAATGCGTAAGTCAATAACTAATCGGCATGAGGTAAACTGGGTCTCCTATGAAATCAATGGTGAACCAAGGGTAAAAATCAAATGATTTGCCATTTGTAAATGACAAACAACTTTATGGCACAGTAGTGACCTCTAAGACGTTAAAGGCATCCATTTGGATAGCAAAATTGTTACTGTTATTAATTAAGGCCTTTCTTGGTTTCTTTGACTGTGCAACGATTATGGCTTCTCTAATCATGTGAGATTTAGATGTTGTCTATATTCTGTGTATTTTATCGATTTTCTAACATTGAGTTATCAGCACTGGAAAGATACAGAGGATCTTGCATGACAGAAGGAAGACTATCTGCCCTGTATAAAAGTTAACAATTTAGGTGTCACCAAAGATTTCAGTATTGCCTGTCCTTTCCAAGAAAAAATCTATTTAAAAAATCTTTATTCTTTTATTATTTCTACAGAGAACACATTTATCCAATTTAAATTCCTCCATTCCACTTATTATTCCCTGCCCAAACTTTATGAAACAGAACTGCTTTGCTCTGCTTCTTGTCGGAGTTGTGATAGAGCTACTGCATCTGTTTATCATTGCATTTGGTACTGTACATTGACACTGTGGGGTTGATTTGCTATTACTGGAGTATGCAAAATCTGATGCAGCTCTGCATAGAAATCAATCAGTTTTTTTGAACAAGCTGAACTTAGAAGCTGATTGGCTACCCTGCAGAACTGCACCAAACTTTGCACTCTCCAGATTTAGCAAATTAACCCCCTTTTTTCTGAGCATTATGAATTTGTGTCTTTGGCCTTGTACAACTAAGCTTATTATCTGCAAATGAGAAAAAACATTTTTCATTATTACTATTCTATGTACAGAAAATATGTTACCAGGCTTGAAACACCCTAACCCAGCTTCTTGGAACTCCTAGATATATTTGGCCAATTCTGGCTTAAAGTGATTGTAAAGGCAGAAGTTTTTATTTATTTTTTATCTTAACCTCCCTGGCGGTATGATTATTTAGGTGCTGAAAGCGGTACAATTATTTTGCATGGAAATTTGTCATTTTATATTGTAGGCCTGTAATTCTTAGGAATAACTCACTTAACCCCCCTTGGCGGTATTCCAGAGTCTGGCTCGGGGTAAGATTTTAGTACCATTAGCGGTATCCCCGAGCCAGATTCGGGGGGCCGCCTCGCAGCATCCACAGGCACAGGTTACTTACCTTGTAATAATGACGAATTTCCCCACAAATCGCTATCGCTCAATTCTGCAAGTGATTCTAATTTATTATCGCTGTTTTCTAGCTGGTCTAAAACCACTTTTGACGTAAAGCGACACTTCTTGGTTGCTATGGACAATCTACAGTTTCCAGGCAGAAAGAACTGTTTTCATTATATAAAAGTGCATGCTGGTCACTGGACAGACCACTAGGGACAAAGGGGGTGTGTATTTATTTCATACAGTACTGTAATCTATAAGATTACAGTATACTGTATGTATTGTGTGTATTTACTTTTTTGAATTTGGCGCCGATCTCCGCCCCCGTGCATCGTAACATTGCAACGAATGGAGCTCGGCGGCACACGGGCACTGTGAATCGAGCGAGGAGACACAGCTCGATCACACAGCGGGGAGGCATTGCAGGATCCAGGGACAAGGTAAGTAACCTGTGCCTGTGGATACTGCAATGCAATCCCGAGTCTGGCTTGGGGTTACCGCTTGGTGCTGAAATGCCACCCTGAGACAGACTCAGGAATACCACTGAGGGGGTTAAGGAGCTGTAGCAGGCACCCTCTGTACAGCAGGGGACCCGATCCTGGGAATGAGAGCCAGAATGATGTAAACAGACAGATCCCCATTCTGACAGGGGAGTTACAGAGAGATTTGCTGTTCCTAGAGATTAGGAACAGTGATATTTCTCCTCCTCGAGTCAGTCCTGCCCCCATACTGTTAGAAACACTCCCAGGAAGCACACTTTAAGTGATTGTAAAGCTACTTTTTTTTTTTAAATACTTAAAGGGGTTGTAAAGGTTTGTTTTTATTTTCTAAAAAGGTACCTTTAAGCTAGTGCATTGTTGGTTCACATACCTTTTCACATACCTTTTCCTTAGATTTCCCTTCCCTTTCCCTTTTTTTTTAATTGTTTTCTTTGTCTGAATTTCTCACTTCCTGTTCCTCCTCAGTAAGCTGTTCAGTAAGCTATTCTGGCTGACTAACCACCACTCGGATAATGGTGTGAACTTTACTGAGGAGAAACAGGAAGTGAGAAATTCAGACAAAGTAAATAAACATTTAGAAGGGAAATCTAAGGAAAAGGTAAGTGAACCAACAATGCACTAGCTTAAAGAAACCTATTTAGAAAATAAAAAACAAACCTTTACAACCCCTTTAACTCTACTGTGCAGTTCGTTTTGTGGCCCCGGTTGAGTGGCCCCAATCCTCTTATTCTGCGGTCCCTTGTAGCACTATTAGCTCCTCCCCCCATAGTATAACCCCCTAGGCACTCTCCTGGGGAATTACCTTGCGGGCGCGCTTCCTAGTCCAGCATTTGCGTCCATAGATGCAGAATCTTGGACTCGGCACCGGCGCCTGTGTCATTGGATTTGATTGACAGCAGTGGGAAACAATGGCTGCGCTGCTATCAATCTATTCAATCAAGAGACAAGAACTGTCTCCGCTGTGGGAATTACAGGGCTCAGGTGAGTAAAATGGGGGGGGGGGGGGGTCGGTGTGAGAATCTTCCGGTCTGTAAGTGGTTAACCACTTAAGCCCAGGACCATTTGGCTGGCCAAAGACCAGAGCAATTTTTGCGATTCGGCACTGCGACCCTCCAGGTCCCAATAAAATACTCTGCTTCTCTTCCTGTATTTTATTTATTGTTAAGAGATCATGTAAGGATCCCAGGGTAATGAAGACTTCGTGGGGGAGCATCTCTGTGGTTGAGTCATTGCCATAGAAACATTTGTAAAGGGGAGGAGTTAGTAAAATGACCACGCCTATGTGGGGGCGCCGGAAATATTTCTGCACCCAGGCGCCTGTGACCCTAGGATCGGCACTGCGAGTATCCCTGCGGACATCAAGTCTGAGGGACCTGCGGTCACCGCCGCCGGTGCGCGCACGATCACAATGCCGCAACTTAAAGGTGACGTATATATACGTCGATCTGATCAGCCGCACCATTCTGCCGGCGTATATCGGCGTGAGCCAGTCATCAAGCGGTTAAAAAAGAATTCCACATATAGCATATTTTGCATGGTTACATTGGACAAACTTGGATCAGTAGAACTATGTATATGTAGCAAGGTATTAGGTTGCTAAGTGATAGGAAAATATAGTTTTTAGACTGGGTGGGAGTTAGCTTAGTGTTTTATTTGTATAGTGCTGCATTAGGCTTCTTCCTATGCTGCAGCCCAGACTCCCGGAAGTGAAGACAGGTATACGCTCCAACCCCCCCCCCCCCCCCATATCCCAAAAGGTGGGGGGAAGGAGACAAATGAGTGGCAATTATAACACTGAACCCAAATAATGGAAATATGGGGAATGATATGAAGAGCTTGATTTAAAAAATGGGAAGTCTAGACATTGGTTACAGTGGCAAATATCATTTGATCAGGTAGATGTGGATGATGAATGCGTGTTATAAAAATATATTTTCTAATGGGCATTCAGCTGAAAAATTACTAATTTATAATTATGCCCTATAGATATATATTCAGTACAGTTATTTATGGTTTTTACATCAACTATCATATCTACATACAACCACATTAGGCTTCTTTTTGTATTTGAATATATTTATTTTAATGGCTGTTTTATGAAACATTTACAGATAATATGTAAACAGCTTAGGATAGGAATTACTAGAAATGAGTTAGAGGTGACATACTGGGGAGCTCTGCTGGCTAACAAGACCCCACGGGGTATCACTGCAGACTACCATTTCCAAGCATTTTAGTCGGTTATGGAACAGCAAGTTGTAATAACATGTAGATATTTTCTTTTTATGTGCTTCTGCATATACAGGCTTTTTTCATGCAAAATATATTGTTCGATCATTAAAAAACAGTAAGCCCCCTTTCCACACTTGTACGACTTCAAAGTCGCGCGATTTTATTGCGATTTCGCTGCCGCAAATTTACCGCGATTCGCGGCTGCGATTTTAATGAATGCCTGTGTAAGTGGCATCAAAATCGGACCAAAGTAGTGCAAGGACTACTTTGAAATAGGCACAACTTAAAGGGTCACTAAGGAAAAAAATGTTTTTGCTGAAATGACTGCTTACAGGGTATAGATACATAAAAGTTAACTTATTCCTTTTAAAAATTATTAAAAATAGATACAAATCAATCATATAATGTGCCTGCAGTTTAGTTTCACTTTTAAACTGGTCTCATGTTTCTGTGATGTAGAGAGACACACCGAACAAAAACAAACAAATCCAGGGCAGTGTTTTGTTTTTAAAATGAATCTGATTGGTTCTGAGGAGTTTTAGACACACAGTAATGACAGCTTGGACCACAGTGAAAAGCTGACATGAGATTTTTCATAAGTAGCCAGACAAGCAGGAAGTGTGGAGATCGGAGCAGAATTACAGCAACTTCAAAGCAAAAACTAACAATCAGGACATGAAACCAGGACTGCAGTAAGGTAAAGGAAGCTATTTAGCAAAAAAAAAAATCCTTTAAAGTCGTGCCAGTATGAATGGTAGTCATTGAAAATAATGGAGAATGACTTGTCATACGATTTTGCAGTCCAAAATCGTGGGACAAGTCGTATAAGTGTGAAAGTGTGAAGTGTTTGCCTGAGAAATGTATGTTATCTTCCTGGAAAGTTGCTTCAGTTAAGACAGTGATCCAACTTCTGAGGGGACTTCCATTGAAATCAATGGGTACAAGTTGCCTACAAGTTGCCTAGAAGTCAGATTGAAGTACAGGAACCTTTTCTAAAGTCGGAGCGACTTCAGTAGTGTGTATTAAGACAGCTCTCATTCACTTCAATTGATTTTCTCAACCACACGACTTGGGACGACTTGGGGAGACTTCAAGTCGGATCCCAGATTGCCCCAGTGTGAACCGGCTCTTACTCGTTTTGTGCTAAGTTTCTTGGCCTTCTAAACAAATTGACTCATTTAAAGGGAGATTTGAGGCACCTGTACCCCCTTTTACGATTATTATTCTACTCGGATCATCCTATTTCATTGGAAAAAGCATTCCATTAAAGTGATTGCAAAGTCCTGTTTTTTTTAATAACAAACATGTTATACTTAGCAGTGGATTTGCGCAGCGCAACCTGGATCCTCCACTTCTCAGGTACCTATTTTCTGCTCCTGGCCCCTCCCTCCTATCGAGTGCCCCCGAAGTCAGCAGCTTCCTATGGGGGCACTGGAGCCGAGTCACAGCTCTGTGTGTCTATTCAGACACGGAGCCCCAACCTGACCCTTCCCCCTCTCTTCCCTGATTGGCTGACTAAATTTGATTGACAGCTGCAGGAGCCAATGGCGCTGCTGCTGTGTCTTGGCCAATCAGGAGGAGTGTCCTGGATGGATGGCTTAGACATTTGTGGACATCGCTAGCGAGAGATGGGGCTCAGATGTTGGGGAGTCTGCTACACACAAGTTTTTTTTTATCTTAATGCATTAAGATAAAAAACCTTTTGCCTTTACAACTCTTTTAAAGCTGAACTACAGCCTTATCTTCTGTCTTACAGAGTTATACAGGCTGCAACAAGTCAAGAAAAGCCTGCTTTAGTTCCTGTCTGGAGGGCATCTAGTTAGGATTGCCACCTCATCCCTTTAAAAGGGAACAAATATTAATTACACAGGTTCTGTGGCTGATTAAGGTGGTAATTAAACTCACTTGGTGCCTTATCTGCTTTAAATTAGCCCCAGAACCTGTGTAATTCATGTGTTTGGTTTTAGAGGGTTGAGGTGGCAACCCTAACTTATCTTACTGTCCCTAGTTCACCCCTTCCGTTCATTGGTTTTCTGTTATTTCAATAATGGAAGCTCAGCATCACATATGCATACCTCCTAACATTTTAAGATGGGAATGAGCAAAAGTATGTAGGCATAGGAAACACCCCCTGCCACACCCCCCAAGGAGAATTATACAGAAAAAAAAATCAAACCCACATTTTTTTTTTAAACACATATTCCTTTATATTAGCTTTTGACATTTACAAATGCAACAATTTAGAAATTGGATGAAAGGTTTAGCACTGGGAAACACTTTTTGAAAGATAACAAGTACGTTTTATATACAATTATATAGATCAGACCAAAATGAGGGACAAATGAGGAGGAAAGTGGGACATTGTTCCAAATCAGGGACAGTCCCTTGAAATCAGGGACAGTTAGGAGCTATGTATATGTATATGTATACGTCATTGCTACAACTTCTTGTTTTCAGGATGCTGTGTGCAGAACTCTGCCAGCTCATCCCACTATCCATGCATTAGTAAAGGAAGCATAAAAGTGCTAGTGATATGAGTTAGTGACCTGCCCCTCTCACCTCCCGCTCCTCTCAATGGACGATGAAAAGCCTCACTGGCCATTAGGAAGAAATTAGAGATAAGAGAGGAAGATCCAGGCTTTGATCCTACCAAAAAGGTATTGAAGCTTTCAAATTAGATTGTCCATTTTGGGGGGGGGGGGGGGGGGGGGTAAACTGGAGCGACTGTAGACTTTAAACTCATAATCATACACCTTTAGATGCCTATACTTTAAATTAAAGGGGTTGTAAAGGTTTGTTTTTTATTTCATAAATTGGTTCATTTAACCACTTTCCCACCGCGCCATAAGCATTTTACTGCTACGGCGCGGCGGGGTTATCTTGGGACGACGTCCCTGGGACGTCGTCCTTCACTTTCACGATTGCGCGTCCCCTGGGACGCGCTCGCGAAAGTGTCCGTGCTCGCCGGGTCTAGAAGACCCGGCGCATTACGGATTACGGTAAATTGCAGCTGATCGCGGCCGTTTACCACGTGATCGCGCCGTCAAATGACGGCGCGATCACTTGTAAACAAACCGGCGTCATTTGATGACGCCGGTTCCTCCCTCTCCTCCCTCTCCTCCTCTCTGTACAGTGTGAGAGGAGAGGGGGGAGCGTGGTGTCAGCAGCTGAGCTGTGGCTGGATCTGTGACAAATGCAGTCACAGATCCAGCCATCCCTCAAAACATCCCAGCTCTGCAATCCCCCCAGTACCCAGCAATCCCCCCAGTACCCAGCAACCCCCCAGTACCCAGCAACCCCCCCGTACCCAGCAATCCCCCCAGTACTCAACAATACCCCAGTACTCAACAATACCCCAATACTCAACAATACCCCTATACTCAACAATACCCCAATACTCAACAATACCCCAGTACTCAACAATACCCCAGTACTCGGCAATACCCCAGTACTCGGCAATACCCCAATACTCAACAATACCCCAGTACTCAACAATACCCCAATACTCAACAATACCCCAATACTCCAGTACTCAACAATACCCCAATACTCAACAATACCTCAATAATCGGCAATACCCCAATACTCGGCAATACCCCAATACTCGGCAATACCCCAATACTCCAGTACTCAACAATACCCCAGTACTCAACAATACCCCAGTACTCCAGTACTCGGCAATACCCCAATACTCGGCAATACCCCAATACTCGGCAATACCCCAGTACTCGGCAATACCCCAATACTCGGCAATACCCCAATACTCGGCAATACCCCAGTACTCGGCAATACCCCAGTACTTGGCAATACCCCAATACCCTGCATGATACTTTGCAATACCCCAATACTCTGCAATACCACCTATGGGGATTTTTAAGTAGCGAAGTTTGGCGCCATTCCACGAGTGTGCACAATTTTGAAGTGTGACATGTTGGGTATCTATTTACTCGGCGTAACTTCATCTTTCACATTATGAAAAAAAATTGGGCTAACTTTACTGTTTTGTTTTGTTTTAAGCACAAAACTGTTTTTTAAAAAACACGCGTTCAATAAATTTCTGCGAAAATACCGTGCGAGATAAAAAGTTGTAACGGCCGCCATTGTATTCTCTAGGGTCTTTGCTAAAAAAGCATATATAATGTTTTGGGGTTCTATGTAATTTTCTAGCGAATAAATGATTATTTTTCCATGTACTGTAGGAGAGGAATGTCAGAATTGGTCTGGGTGTTCCAGAACGCCTGGTGGCGCTCCCTGCATGTTGGGCCTCTGTATGTGGCCACGCTGTGTAAAAGTCTCACACATGGGGTATCGCCATACTCGGGAGGAATAGCAGAATGTGTTTTGGGGTGTAATTTGTGGTATGCATATGCTGTGTGTGAGAAATAACCTGCTAATATGACAGAAACAAGTTTTTGTTTTTTTACAGAATTTTCAGTCGTTTTTCTTTTATAGTGCAAAAAATAAAAAACCCAGAGGTGATCAAATACCACCAAAAGAAAGCTCTATTTGTGTGAAAAAAAGGACAAAAATTTCAAATGGGTAGAATGTTGTATGACTGAGTAATTGTCATTCAAACTGTGAGAGCACCGAAAGCTGAAAATTGGTCTGGTTAGGAAGGGGGTTTAAGTGCCCAGTGGTCAAGTGGTTAAGCTAGTGCATTGTTTTTTCACTAACCTTTTTCCTTTAATTTCCCATCTAAATGTTTTTTTTCTTTGTTTTCTTTGTCTGAATTTCTTACTTCGTGTTCCTCCTCAGTAAGCTGTTCTGGCTGACTAACCCCCAGCCAGAATGGCTCGGATGATGGGGGCAAGCTTACTGAGGAGGAACAGGAAGTGAGAAATTCAGACAAAGAAAAAAACATTTAGAGGGGAAAGCGAAGGAAAAGTTAAGTGAACCAACAATGCACAAGCTTAAAGGAACCTATTTAGAAAATAAAAAACAAACCTTTACAACCCCTTTAGTGCCGGTTTACACTACAGCAAGTTGCCCCAAGTCGCTTGACATCAGAAATCCCATGTTAGTCAATGAGAGCCATCTTACTGTACACTACTGAAGTCGCTCTGACTTCAGAAAAGGTTCCTGTACTACTTCAATCCGACTTCTAAGCAACTTGTACCCATTGATTTCAATAGAAGTTGCCTCCAAAGTCGGATCTCCATCTTAACTGATGCAACTTTACAGTAAAAGAAAATAATTTACTCAGGCAAACCCCTCCCTCCCACAGAGCTGATTATTCTGTGATTGGCCACAACCAAAGTCGTCTGTCCTGGAGGCAACGTTAAGTAGCGTTGTAAGTTGCTCCAAGTCGCGCTGAAGTCGCCTTGCAAAGTCGCGCTGTAAGTCGGGTTGCTGTGTGAACCGGCACTTAAGGCTCACTTAGGAGTAAACACATATTCTTAGATCTAGTGCCAAAAAGGAATTGACTTTAGATTAAGTAGATCCCCATTTACTAATTATATTAATTGGTTGGTATCCAGTTAATATAACTGGCTACTAATAATTATAGGTAAAGTTGATCCAGGGAAAATTTGATTGCCTCTTGGGGAATCAAGAAGGAGTTTTTTCCCTGCTGTAGCAAACTGGATCATGCTTTGCCTTCATGGATCATATTTTATGCCTTCCTCTGGATCAACTGTAGGTATAGAATTGTGTATATTGGATTATATGATTTATTCTATTGTTATTTTATTGATTGAACTAAAACTAGATGGACTTTTTTTTTCCTTGTTCAAAGTTTTTATTGAAAGATCAACATATGATAACAAGTATATTGTATCAATTAAAGGTATTTTAGTAGTTACGTGTAAAATAAAGAAACAGGTTACAGCATTGTATTAATATAGCATACAGATGGTAAAATACAGATGGTAAAATTAATGTTAGATAAGTTCCCTATTTATCAAAATGATACAGAGTTTTCAGACTGTTTCAATACTAGCTTACATCAATATTTAGAGGATCATTATCAGTCAATGAAAGACAATTAGGTCTATTTGTGTCTGAGTTCTGATGTGTGTTAAACATTTGAATAAAGTACCGTATATGTATTCCATGTCACCTGTAGCTGTTAGGTACCGTATGAAATTATAATAAAAGAGAAATAAGGAAGAGAAGAGAAAAAAAGAAAATGGCTAAGGAAAGGTGGGGGAAAGAGGGCATTGGATGTTTACAGAGGTATAGTTTTATTATTGTTGCATGTACAAATGTTAGTTACCATGACTGTAGTACTTGGTGGTCAAAGTTTATAGGTAAACAATGTGTGAGTGTGACCCATGGTTTCCATAGATCTTCATACATATCATTTCAAAATTTCTTTATCTAGGGCTTCCATTTTTTCATGCAACAATTTCATCCTGTGTTTGGCTTCTGCTATGTTTAGTAAGGGAGTATTCCATGCTTTAGTTATTGGGACCTTTCACATGAGCGGACGAACAGTCCGCTTTTCTTAAGTCCGTTTATGGACTCACAATGCTTCCCTATGGGATCGCGGACGTTAGCGGATGAGCATCCACTAATGTCCGTAAAACATCCGCCTCCGTCAAGATTCGTTTTTTCGGATGGAAGAAAATACTATTTTTCTTCCGTCTGGCGGATTGGATCGGATGAATATGGACACACGGTTCGTATTTATCCGATTCCCCATAGGGGAGAGCGGAGGAAAGACAGGGCGGTCCCTGCACAGTGTGCGGGGACCGCCCTGTCAGCCGAAAGCTCAGCGGAGATTTTACGGAGGAATCCCCGCTGAGCAAATGGGCTAACCGAGCGGATCAATACGGATCCGCTCGTGTGAAAGAGCCCATTGTCAGTTTCGCGGCCGTCATAAGTTGTATGAATAGCTTGAATTGTTTACGAGTCATGTAATCAACAATATTTAAAAGGGCAATTTCTGGATCTGGCATTATTGTCATTTCAAACATTTCTGAAGCGATTAAAGTTTCTTTTTTCAAACTGACTAACTATGTAACTCGGATTGGTATTTGATATCATATGAACAATAAGCCTAAAAAAAGGGGGTACTTATAAACTCCTCTGTTTACTTCAATTCCAATAAATAGATTTAGTTTTCAACCAAGAAACATATTACAAAGTTATGTCTGCTGGCAACTGCTCATTCCCTTCACAAAGCCTTAAAAAAGACTGCATCAGGAAATCACAAGCTCTACACAGCGGAACAACCTAAAAATACAAGCTCCTTTACATCCAGCACCACCAAACACACCTAACATTACTTCCTGCTGATCCAATGGCTTTCATAGTGAATCACTAATACTTAACAAAATATGCAGTTGATAAGTTTCTCTTCACTTGCTGCATATTTGTATGTCAATGACTCAGAAAGCATTGAAACCTGAGATTTCCAGCAAGTCGAATTTTCACAAGGCGGCCCGCAATGGTACCTCTATTATTTCCCTTAGTACAGGATTTCTTTAACAAAAGCAAAGGCGTATTTTTACTGTAAAATGGTAATATAAAGCCCTATTTATGCCATTTGTAGTTTTGGATAGAGCAGGAAAATGTCTGAACAGGTTTTTATCACTGTCTGTATCCTTTTTTTACTTGCTTCTTGGTATGAGGTTTGGGTTTCTCCTCTACCATAGGTTCACACTGAATCTCCAGGATTTGTGGACGTTTGACTAAATAGGCGGCGGGAGAGGTGCCTGAAAGACCTGGTTATGAAATGAGCTTCTTTAACCTTTATTACCAAGCAGAACAATAATAACCCTTAACAGACCAACATGTTTAGTCACCAAGACTCAAGCAGTAATGTCTTACAGCAACCAAATACATAGTTTACCATCCACTGTCCACCCACAAAGGAGAAATAGAGCAAATAGATGGGTGGGTGGTGGGAGGAGGGCAAGAGATCCAAAAATAAGGCTGAGGAGAATCACAAGGCCTGAGGTAACCGCTGACTCCGCTCTGTGGTAACAATGAATATACAGGTGAAAGGTTACACTCATAGGTGTGCGCAGCCTATTGCATTAGGGTGTGCACCCAAAAGCCCAAACAAACACTACGATTGCTCACCGTGTTCATTCAGAAGGGAAAAGAGCGGGTAAATTACATATTAACTGGCCCCTTCCCCACTCCTAAAACATCCCAGCAGCAACAGCTGATAGGAGAGGAGGGAATCTGTGGGGGGAAAGATGGGAGCCAGGGCAGTAGGGGGAATCTGTGCTGCACAGGGTGATTAGGGTGTGCCTGGGCACACCTGGCACACCCTGTGCGCACGCCTATGGTTACACTCATTGGACAGCTATTTTCCCATCAAAAGATTTGTCAGCAATCCGGTGCTCAACTGACTAAAGATCTGCCCAGCAACTGAGGTAAATCTTCCTAGCAACAGCAGACAGCTTGTAACCTACTGTAAAATACAAATCAGAAAGAACCAGCAAAGCATCCCCACAGAGATGTGAACTTAAAGCGGAGTTCCACCCAAAAGAGAAAGCTTTGTTTGTTTGCTTCCTCCCCCCTCTGGTGCCACATTTGGGGGGGAGTGGGTACCTGTTTTTGACAGGTACTATAGCTGCATGATTCTAGATAAAAATCTATTTTTTTTTGGCTTAGAATAAAGATCACAATTCTCAGTGTAACATCATCTGTCACATTATGCAAAAAAAATTGGGCTAACTTTACTGTTTTCTTTTTAATTCAATGTTTTTTTTGAAGGACTGCTGCGCAACTACAGTGTGACATAAAATATTGCATACAATTATTCTTTAGGGTCTTTACTGAAAAAATATATATAATGTTTGGGGGTCTTAAGTAATTTTCTAGCAAAAAATACTGATTTTAACATTAGCAACACTTGTCAGAAAAAGGCGTAGGCCTCGCACACACGGGCCAGAATCTCGTCAGGAAAAAACGTTGTTTATCCTGACAAGATTCTTGGCAAGAATCTCTTGCCGCCCAAGTGTACACACAGTCCTTTCAAAATAACCTTGGTTCATTTGAAAGGCAAGAATGCGGTGACATCATCGCTTACGACGAGCATGCGCTCGTCACATTTGATGGTATCACCGCCATCTTGCTTCACCCTACCTATGCTGTGGAAGCTACCGCGCATGCGTTGAAGTCATTTCGAGCATGCACGGGTTTCCACGGCGACAGGTAAGTATACACACTCTTGGGTTTCTCGTCGGGAAATAAGCCAACAAGAATCTCGACGAGAAAATAGAGAGCAGGATCTCTATTTTTCTCTTTGAGATTCTGGCCAGATTTCCAGGCGAGAAACCTGAAAGCCTCGTACACACACTCGGTTTACTCGGCAAGAAAGCTCTGCCAGCAGTTTTCTTGCTAGTTCTTGTCGAGAAAACCGAGCGTGTGTACGAGGCTTTAGTCTTTAACCTGTTAAGAACTGTCTCACGCCGATATATGTCGACAGAATGGCACGGCTGGGCAGATCGACGTATATACACATTGCCTTAGGCCCTGTACACAAGATCTGTCCAAACTGATGAAAACGGACTGAAGTTCATTTTCATCGCTTCACAGACTGATGGTCTGATATGCGTACACACCATCAGTTCAAAAACCGATCGTGTCAGAACGCGGTGACGTAAAACACAACGATGTGCTGAAAAAAACGAAGTTCAATGCTTCCAAGCATGCGTCAACTTAATTCTGAGCATGCGCGGGTTTTTGAACCGATGTTTTTGCGTACTAACGATCGGTTTGGACCGATGGTCAGGCATTCATCAGTCCAATTTTAAAGCAAGTTTTAAAACTTTGGACAGAAGGACAACAGACTGATGGGCCATACACACGTTCGGTTTGGACCGATAAAACTGGACTTCAGTCTGTTTTCATCAGTTTGGACTGATCGTGTGTACGCGGCCTTAAAAATGCGATATTGTGGGTGCGGGCGCCCGTCGCTAGCTCTGTGAGTGTGATTGCGGCTCTCATGGACTCGATGTCCACGGGGATACACGCAATTGTCTCACGGAGAGGAAGAACAGGGAAATGCTGATGTAAACAAGTTTTTCCCTATTCATCCTAGTGACAGCACACTGATCACATCTCCCTGTGATCAGGAGCAGTGATCAGTGTTGTGTCACACATAGCCCATCCCACCTACAGTTAGAAGCACTCCCTAGGACACATTTAACCCCTTCAGCGCCCCCTCCTGGTTAGCCCCTTCACTGCCAGTCACATTTACACAGTAATAAGTGCATATTTATAGCACTGATCGCTGTGTAAATGTGAACGGTCTCAAAATAGCGCCAAAAGTGTCCGATGTGTCCGCCATAATGTCACAGTCACAATAAAAATCGCTGTTCGCCGCCATTAGTAGTAAAAATAAAAAAAAATATGCCATAAATGTATCCCCTATTTTGTAGAGGCTATAACTTTTGGGCAAAACAATCAATAAATGCTTATTGCGATCTTTTACCAAAAATATGTAGAAGAATACGTATCGGCCTAAACTGAGGGAAAACATTTTTTTTTATATTTTTGGGGCATATTTCTTATAGCAAAAACTAAAAAATATTGCTTTTTTTTCAAAATTGTCGCTCTATTTTTGTTTATAGTGCAAAACATAAAAACCGCAGAGATGATCAAATACCACCAAAAGAAAGCTCTATTTGTGGGGAAAAAAGGACATCAATTTTGTTTTGGAGCCACATCGCACGACCGCGCAATTGTCAGTTAAAGCAACGCAGTGCCGAATCGCAAAAAGTGCTCTGGTCTTTGGCCAGCCAAATGGTCCCGGGCTAAAGTGGTCATTTGCAGACCGAAGTTTGTCCCTTTGATCTAAAAGGAGATACATTGTTTCTTTTTATCTCCCAGTGCTCAGCAATGTTGTAATAAACTTTTCCAACTGCCTTTTTTTTTTTTATTGACAGCTCTGATCAGAGAACGGTTCTGCACTTGTTACATAAATGGTGGAAAGGCCGGATTAACCACCAGCCAATTTTCAGCTATGTCGCAATTTGAATGACAATTGCGCTGTCATGCTACACTGTACCCAAACAATTTTTTTTACATTTTGTTCCCACAAATAGAGCTTTCTTTTGGTGGTATTTGATCACCTCTGCAGTTTTTATTTTTTGCACAACAAATAAAAAAGCCTGAAAATTTAGAAAAAAATATGTTTTTCTTTGTTTCTGTAATCAAACCAATCAATAAACGCTTATTGCGATTTTTTTACCAAAAATATGTAGAAAAATACGTATCGGCCTAAACTAAGGAAAAAAAATGTTTTTTAATATATTTTTGGGGAATATTTATTATAGCAAAAAGTAAAAAATATTGCTTTTTTAAATATGTTGCTTTAGTTTTGTTTATAGCAACAAATTAAAACCGCAGAGGTGATTAAATACCACCCAAAAAAGCTCTATTTGTGGGGAAAAAAAGGATGTCAATTTTGTTTGGGAGCCACGTTGCGCGACCACGCAATTGTCAGTTAAAGTGACGCAGTGGGATGAAGGAAAAAATCCTGGATCGCCGCACTCCTCGGAAAACGATGTCTTTATTTAAGCATAAGCAAACAATAACATTTCAATAGAAAAAAACAGCCAAAATGCATGCAGTCAAAAACGGTGAGTGGACAAGGAGAAAAGTGCTGACATGTTTCACATCATGTGATGCTTACTCGTAGCTGACGCAGTGCCAAATCGCAAGAAGTGGCCCGGTCATTTGACAGCCAAATCCTCCGGGGCCTGAAGTAGTTAACAACATAACATACAGTGCATCCAGAAAGTATTCACAGTGCTTGCCTTTTTCCGCGTTTTGTTATGTTACAGCCTTATTCCAAAATTGATTAAATTCAATATTTTCCTCAAAATTCAAAAACAAACAAAAACAAAAAAACATAATGACAATGTGAAAGAAGTTTGTTTGAAATATTTGCAAATTTATAAAAAAAAGTATTCACATCCTTTGCTATGACACTCAAAATTGAGTTCAAGTACATCTTGTTTCCACTGATTATCCTTACAACGTCATTGGTCCACATGTGGTTAATTCAGTTGATTGAACATGATTTGTAAAAGCACACACCTGTCTAAGTAAGGTTCCACAGGTAACAGTGCATATTCGAGCACAAACCCAGTCCTGGAGTTCAAGGAATTGCCTTTATACCTTTGAGAGAGGATTGTATGGAGGCACAGATCTGTGGAAAGGTACAGAAAATTTTCTGCAGTATTGAAGGTCCCAATGAGACCTCCATCATCCATAAATAGATAACATTTGGAACCACCAGGACTCTTCCTAGAGTGGGCCACCTGGCCAAACTGAGCGGGAGAAGGGCCTTAATCAGGGAGGTGACCAAGAACCCGATGGTCACAGAGCTCCAGTGTTTCTCTGTGGTGAGAGGAGACCCTTCCAGAAGAACAACCATCAGCAGTACCTGCAGAACTACTCCAATCAGGCCTGTATGGTAGAGTGGCCAAACGAAAGCCACTCCACAGTTAAAGGGACTCTCAGACCATGAGAAACAAAATTCTCTGGTCTGATAAAACAAAGATTGAACTCTTTGACCTGAATGGCAAGCGTCATGTCTGGAGGAAACCAGGCACCACTCATCACCTGGCCAATACCATCCCTACAGTGAAGCATGGTGGTGACAGTATCATGCTGTGGGTATGTTTTTCAGAGACAGAAACTGGGAGACTAGTCAGGATCGAGTGAAAGATGAATGGAGCAGAGATATCCTTGATGAAAACCTGCACCAGAGCGCTCTGGACCTCAGACTGGGTGAAGGTTCATCTTCCAACAAGACAAGGAGTGGCTATGGGACAGCTCTGTGAATGTCCTTGAGTGTCCTTGAGTGGCTCAGACTTGAACCCGATTGAACATCTCTGAAGAGATCTGAAAATAGCTGTGCACCAACGCTCCCCATCCAACCTGATGGAGCTTGAGAGGTCCTGCAAAGAAGAATGGGAGAAACTGCCCAAAAATAGGTGTGCCATATAAAATGTTAATACAAAGAAAATACAAAGAAAATAAAGTAATTTTTAAATTGATGGCAGCAACACGTCTCAAAAAAGTTGGGACAGAGCCATGTTTACCATAGTGTAGCATCCCCTCTTTCTTTTAACAAAAATCTGTAAATTTCAGGGAAGTGAGGTGACCGATTGCTTTTGGACAGGAATGTTGTCCCATTATTGTCTGATATACAATTCTAACTGCTCAGCAGTCATGGGTCTTCTTTGTCGTATTTTGCATTTCAAGATGCAGCAAATATTTTCAATTAATAAAAGGTCTGGACTGCAGGCAGACTTTTCTACTACAAACCATGCTGTTGTAGATGCAGTATGTAGTTTAACATTATCCTACTAAAATATGTAAGGCCTTCGTCTGAATGCTGCTCTTAACCTAGATATCTTTCAGCATTGATGATGCCTTTCCAGGTGTGCAAGCTGTCCATTTCATATTCACAAATGCACCCCCATATCATCAGACAGAGGCTCTTTACCAAGTGATCAGTTGTGTACCCCTTGAATGCCCACTCAGGACCACCAGGATGCCGCCAGGACCACCAGGGATGGCTACCCACACTGGACTACCAGGTATGCCACCCTAGACCACCAGGGAAATGCCAATCTGTGCCCAGGCAGCTGCCAATCAATGCCCAGGCAGCTGCCAATCAGTGCATATCCGCAATGCCTACCAGTGCCACGAGGAATGGCCATCAGTGGCATTTATCAGTGCCCATCAGTGCCACCTATCAGTGCCCAGCAGTGGCGCCTATCAGAGCCACCCATAAGTACCCATCATTGCAGCCTTTCAGTGCCTACCAATGTCGCCTATCAGTGCCGCCTATCAATGCCTATCAGTACTACCCATCAGTGCTACCTACCAGTGCCCGTCAGTGCCACCTCATTGGTGCCGCCTAATGAGTGACCATCAGTGTCACCTTATCAGTGCCCATCAGTGAAGGAGAAAACTTACTTATTGACAACATTTTATAACAGAAACAAAATAAAATAATTTTTTCCCCAAATTTCTGATTTTTTTTATTAGTTTAGCAAAAAAAATAAAACCCAGAGGTGAACAAATACCACCAAAAGAAAGCACTATTTGTGGGAACAAAATAATAAAAATTTGGGTACAGTGTAGCATGACCGGACAATTGTCATTTGAACATCGACAGCGTTTTCTTGTGAAAAAAAAAAACATTGACAGCGCAGAAAGCCGAAAATTGGATAGAAGTGGGGTAGAATGAAGAGGGGAAAGACTGACTAGAGAGGAGTGATGACATGGATAGAAGCGGAGGAGAATGACTAGAGAGGGGGGGAATGACTAGAAAGCAAAGAAAGTATGGATAGAAGTGGAGGAGAATAACCAGAGGGGGAGGTGGAATGGCTAGAGAGAAGAGAAGGCATGGATAGAAGTGGAGGAGAATAACTAGAGAGGAGAGAAGGCATAAATAGAAGTGGGGGACAATGTCTAGAGAGTAGAGAAGGTATGGATAGAAGTGGGGGAGAATGACTGGAGAGGAGAGAAGGCATGGATAGAAGTGGGGGAGAATGTCTAGAGAGGAGAGAAGGCATGGATAGAAGTGGGGGAGAATGTCTAGAGAGGAGATAAGGCATTAATAGAAGTGGAGGAGAATGACTAGAGAGGAGAGAAAGCTTGGATAAAAGTGGGGGAGAATGTCTAGCGAGGAGAGACGGCATGGATAGAAGTGGGGGAGAATGTCTAGAGAGGAGAGAAGGCATGGATAGAAGTGGGGGAGAATTTCTAGAGAGGAGAGAAGGCATGGATAGAAGTGGGGGAGAATGACTAGAGAGGAGAGAAGTCATGGATAGAAGTGGAGGAGAATGACTAGAGAGGGGGGGGGGTGACTAGAGAGGAGAGAAGGCATGTATAGAAGTGGAGGAGAATGACTAGAGGGGGAGGGAATGACTAGAGAGGAAAGACTGCATGGATAGAAGTTAAGAATGACTAGAGGGAGAGGAAGGCATGGAAAGAAGTAAAAGAGAATGACTACAGAGGAGAGTAGGTATGGTATGGATAGAAGTGGAGGAGAATGACTAGTTGGATGGGGGGGGGGGGGTTAAGACTAGAGAGGAGAGAAGGCATGGATAGAAGTGGAGGAGAATGACTAGTAGGGGGGGGGGAGACTAGAGAGGAGAGAACGCATGGATAGAAGTGGAGGAGAATGACTTGAGAGGGGAGTAGGTATGGATAGGAGTGGAGGAGAAAACCCAGAAAGAAGAGCAAGCATGGACAGAAAATAGAGGAGTATGACCAGAAGGGTTAGAAGGAATAGCTGGAAGTGAATGATAATACACAAAGAAGGGAGGAGGCATGAATGGAAATGAAGGAAAATGGCTAGAGAGGTGACTGGACATTGATAAAGAAGAGAGTAGAAGTGGTGAAAAAAATGACAAGAGGCAAGGAGAATGGGCATGGATGGATGTGAAGAACAATGATCGTACAGGGTTGGAGATGAGTGACCAGAATGGTCAGGTGGATAGAAGTGCATCAGCAGTACATCAGCCAGTGGATCGAACAATAAGATGAAGCAGCACAGTGCCAATTATTAGCGTGAACCTAATTGCTTCCAAGGTAACAACAATACTTAAGTGCAGTCATCTTTCATTGCCTTTACGCACTTGCGTTAGTCTTTAGATCTTTTATCTTGTAAACAGCATTATTCTAGGAGTGAGTGACATTTTTTCTCATCAATAATTAAATAGTAAATGGTAATTTCCTTTTTCAAAACGTTTATCTTTTATCAAAGGAAACATATGACTTTCAAAATGGCCTTTACTGACTTTTTGCATTGTATTTCGTTTTCAGATTTTTCCGTTTTTAAAGCACGTTGAAAAACCAAGGTGCAGAGGGCATCAACTTGGCTTTTCCTTTTCTACAATTTTCTACAATATCGTTTTAAAGAGCAAGTGAAAGCATGAGCTACTATATCTCTCTCTCTCTCTTGCTTTCACAATTGTGTGCAGTTGCAGGCGGTTGCAATGCAACATCATTCATTTGAATTAATCACAGGGGTATAATTCCTGCCAACGGTTGTAAAGCATCATGGTTGTGGCATGTTTACATGGGCTGTTGCTTCTGCAGCAAAAGGTAAAGCAGCTGAGGGGAGGTAAAAACAAGGCTCATCCGAGTGGTTTTACCAACCCCCCGACACACACACACACAAATGTAAACACGCCTTAAAAGGGACTGGAGCACTTGTCAGGATAGAAAGAAAAATAGATGGAGCAAAATACCATCAAATTCCTGAGAACAATCTGCTGCCCTCTGCCAAAAAGTTGTCAATAAGAAGGTTTACCTTCCAACATCACAATGACCCCAAGCACACGGCAAAAATTACCACACAGGGGTAAAGGAGAAAAATGTGTATGTGCTTGCATGGCCTAGTCAGAGCCCAGACTTAAATCCCATTGAAAATCTGTGGTTGATAACTTGCATAACATACGTTAAATGTACATATAATATTATGAGAAGATTATTGATTAAATCAACTGGCTGGCAATAGGGTCTTTTAAAAAGATAGTTATGGAAGCAGGTAAGTACCTACATTTGACTTGGTAACAACCTCTTGTACTCTTTTAGAGCAGAGCTCAGACTAAGATATGTGGGATCAACACAAGGAGACTGTCAGTTGTACTGTGGTTCACATTTGATAACAAATAACATGCCAATAGAAAGAAAGAGCAGAGCGACAGAGATAAGTTTATCCGTTTTCTGCTTTTCCTTGTAACTGTATCAAGTGAGTGGAACAAGACCTAGCTGTATTACTTAACTGCTGCCTTTACATATGAACTTTAACGGCATCCCAGTCTTAGTCTGGGAAGGCAGTCCATAAGGTTTAGGAGTGTCTATGGGAACGTTCGACCATTCTTCCAGAAGAGAATTTGTAAACTCAGGCACTGAAGTTGGGCGAGAAGGCCTGGCTCACTGTCTCTGCTCTAATTCACCCCAAAGGTATTCTATCAGGTTGAGGTCAGGACTCTGTACAGGCCAGTCAAGCTCCTTTATATAGAACTCGCTTATCCATATCTTTATGGACCTTGCTTTGTGCACTGATCCAAAACATTTGGTGGAGGGAGGGTTATGATGTGGAGTTGTTTTTCAGAGGTTGGGCTTAGCCCCTTAGTTCTAGTGAAGGGAACTCTTAAGGAGTCAGCATACCAAGACATTTTGGACAATTTCATGCTCTCAACTTTGTGGTAACAGTTTGAGCATGACTCCTTCCGGTTCCAACATGACTGCGCACCAGTGCACAAAGCAAAGTCCAAAAGACATGGATGAAAGAGTTTGGGGTAGAGGAACTTGACTGGCCTACACAGAGTCCTAAACCTCAAACACCTTTGAGATAATTTAGAACAGAGACTGCGAGCCAGACCTTTTCATCCACATCAGTGCCTGACCTCACAAATGCACTTCTGGAGGAATGATCAAACATTCCCATAGACACACTCCTAAACCTTGTGGACAGCCTTCCCAGAAGAGTTGAAGCTGTTATAGCTGCAAAGGGTGAGCCAACTCATTATTGAACCCTATGAACGAAGACTGGGATGCCATTGCAGTTCATGTGCATGTAAAGGCAGGCGTCCCAATACTTTTGGTAATATAGTGTATTTATCTGTTTGTTTAAACCCCTTTCCGCATGTCCCGGTGTCCCTTCAAAAGGTTCTGAATGCCTGGGGGGGGGGGGGGGGGGGGTGAGAAAGATCAGTGATAATGTGACCACTGTGATTGGCTGTCACCGTGGTCACATGATTGGAAGCCAGGCCAGCAGACTACCCATCGTTAGCGGGGACTGCAAGCTGTTTTTGATAGTGTGCTGGAAGCGTGCAGATCGTTTTCTTAGCACAGAAACATTCGCTGCCCAGTAAGGCATATGTGCGGCATGTGGGCATTAAAGCCCATCCTTTTACGGGAGCGGCAACCGCTTAAAATTCAAGAAAATAAAATACCTACAAAATGTTAGTTGTTGCCAATGGCATCTGATTTCCACATTCACATTGTGGAAAGATGAAAGTTGAAATAAGAATTTGGATTGGTCTTCAACTCTCCACACTTGTGCTAATTTTTTTAATTTTTTTTACCAGCTTTAAAGAATCAGCACCAGTGGGCCCTAGTTAAAGAAATTATGACCTGTGTGGAAGGGGTTGCTGTTAGACTAAACTGCACTGAGTAAAATTTATATTACACTTCTACAGGATTGCCTTTAGATTTTGTATTGCCTGTGCCTGTGCCTTTCAACCTCCAGCACCCTGCAGATTTCCATGTAGACAACTTCTATATCCCTCCTATCTCTGTGTCCATTCCTTCTACTCTCATCTCCCATGATTAACCTTCTAATTCCTTACCCCAATTGTCCCCCCTCCAATTTCTCTTTCTCTCTTTAGTTTCTTTTTGGGGTTAAATGTATTCCCCTATTTCCAGGTTTTGCTCTCAACTTGTGGGCAACCCTCTAGCAGCACTCGCTAATGCCTAATTTTTAGGTTTAGGCTGGCTGACTCAGAGTTAAAACAACAGTCCAACTCGCCACATACACGGTCAACCCTTTTTGTACATTTCACTTCTTTATTGTTTGCACCTCACTTGGACACTGAGACACAAGATACTCCAGCCCAGGCGCCAGGTTGCTAATTCTAGTCGCAATTGCGACCTGGCGCCCGGGGTTTGTCGAACCCTGTTGTAATGTATTTTGACTGTCTCATCTTCATCCCCATTCTAAGCCCTGTCCTTAAATACTCAATGCATGCACCTCTTTATAAGTAACTTCCGACCAGGAGCCTATGTTTGAAACTTCATAATTTTTACAGTCATTCATATATGCCTCCCATACATTTCTCTCTAGGTAATTCTGGCTTCAGGCAGCCCAGAATCGTAGCTTATAGAATACTGCAAAGTCCATAGAATAAAGCCCATCTCTGATGAATCAGACATTGGTACCCCAACTGGGTCCCCACCAATGTGGAGCCCAATGGCAAGTATAGTTCTACATGTTGCAGCAATTCGCAATGCAATTCCCTATCTAAGGACACTGCAAAGTTGCCTCTCCTTGACTCTAAAGCCTGCCACAAGGAGGCAGTGTTATAAATATCAGGGAGCCAACAATATTAACCCTTTCCTTACTCCCCGCAGACAGGCAGCAAAATACACAATAAACATATTTAACTAAACTTGTACAAGGCCATACAGTTATAACAAAAATGAGATAGAACATAGCCAAGTAGTCACCTGCCTACATACTGACCTGCATATGTATACTCTTTCCACGTGGGCACACTTGTGCTATATCAAAAAGCATTGTATCTTTGATGGCAGAGGTTCATTCCCTTCTATCCCATTGTACTCATTAAGGGTTCTTGTAGGATAAGGCCTCGTACACACGACCGAGAATCTCGTCATAAATGAAACGTCGTTTTCCTCGACGAGGTTCTTGTCAAGCTTTCTTTGCATACACACTGTCAATACAAAATCTCGTCGTTCTCAAACACAGTGATGTACAACACGTACAATGGCACTATAAAGGGGAAGTTCGATTCCACTGGCACAACCTTTGGGGCTGCTATTGATAATCCCATGTTACTGCGTGTTACAGTAAGTAAAAGTTTGGTAAGAGACGATTTGCGCTTTTCAGTCTGTAACAGCGTGACAAATGTGCTATCTCCATTACAAACGCTACTTTTACCGAAGGGGCGCTCCCGTCTCATACTTTGTTCTGAGCATGCGCGGGTTTCTAAGCATACACACAAAAGTGTTTCTCGTCGTAAACACAACGAGGAAATTGAGACTCCCGACGAGAAAAAAGAGAACATGTTCTCTTTTTTTCTCGTTGAGATCCACGACAGTTTTCTCGGCGAAAAACATACACACGACCGTTTTTCTTGGCAAAAATGCTCTGCCAGCATTTTTCTTGATGGATTTTGCCGAGGAAAACGGTGGTGTGTACGAAGCCTGACTCTCTAAGAAATACTAAATAAGTGACCCCCGCTGCTGTTATCCAGTCTATTCGCCATGGTACACTGACCTTCATGCGTGTGAAGATTGGCAAGGACGGCCAGTGTTGTACATGATATAATGTATAGCTCCTCTGGTACAGTCGCTCTATGTATGTAATTGTTTATTGTTTCAATGTTCCATAAAAATAGAATTTCTACAGGATACAAAATAGACAATATCCACACTACATATTTTTCCAAAAATGCATTTTTTTCCCCCAAACGTCATTAGCAAAGCAGTGTAATTTTAATATGTTCAATCAAAGCTTGTCTTTTTTGCCTGGATACATTTTAGAAACGGCCCATTGTTTGTAATGGCTAGTTACGCGCTGAAGAATGATCTTGCCTGAGATTGGACTTTTCACAACAAATGTCCAATTCGCTTCTGCAGTATTTCCGCAAATAGTTCTGCGCTTCTCATTTACATACAGCCTATTTATAGAAACCCCATAAAATAATGTATAGCTTTCCCCTGAGAGATTTAACACAGTTTAGGTCTACTCCACAGCATCTCTACCAGAACTACGGGATGTCTTATTCTCTAATCATCTGCCTAAGATATAATGTTACATATAGTATGTCTTCATATGCAAGTGCTTTCTTATTTCTGTGTCACATGTTTCCTTTCATTTGTCCATAATGGTTATGATTGATGTTTTCCACAGCATCTTTCTTACATCTTACTGCAGTTTCAGTATATATGACCTGGATGCAGTGAGAAAGTATTGATTGACTAAGTACACTCATGTCACGGATTCACTTTCACACAGAGCAGTATTAGAACATCAGGTGCTTGTGTGCGTTAAGGTGAATCTAGATATACAACAACATACACAGTTCATTTTCTTAAATAGAACTTTAATTACAGACCAGCTCTAGTCCTCTTTTTAAATAGGACTTCAAACAAAGGTCAACACCTGCGATATTTCATTTTCCAGTTGTTTTTGAGAAGTAAAAACATCTCATAAGGGCCCAGGAGTTGATATTTTTCTGCTATTATTCTCAGGTTTGCACCACAGCTGAAGCCGCGTGATGGTGTCACCCCTACATCCCACAGAGTGAATCTACTGATCATGACTAATTCTAGCCAAACATACATCTAATAGAGTCCTCCGTCCATGCTACAGTGCCTTAAAAAAGTATTCACACCCCTTGAAATTTCCCACATTTTGTCATGTTACAACCAAAAACGTGTGGTGTGCATTTGTATTTAGCCCCCCGAGTCAATATTTTGTAGAACCACCTTTCACTGCGATTACAGCTGCAAGTCTTTTTTTGGGGATGTCTCTACCAGCTTTGCACATCAACAGTGACATTTTTGCCTATTCTTCTTTGTGTAGCAGTACCCCCGTGTGGGCTTTCAACACATGTATTGAATACCTTCCCACTGAGGCCTCAGCACACAGACCAGTTCCAAATTGCACAAACAGTGAATACAGTAACACAATACTATTGACTGCTGAGGCGCAATGAGCCCAGGTACCATTAACTGTAACATAGATGTATATAAACCTTCCCCCTTGCCCCCTCACCCTATTAAATAAACATGCTTACAACCATTAGGTTGGAAAGGGCAAGGCCACAACTTTATTAAAACTAAACATAACATGTGAACATTTTTTCAACCAGTGCCGTCACAGTTGTACTGTGAGCACACAATTCAAAGTTGAAAGGGGCCTGTCCTTACCATAAGTGCTGGACAGGACACCTACTTCCGATTTCCATCAAGGGCATGGCCCATTACAGCCATTTTATGCTGGCAAGGTCAAGAAAACCTGTGATATACCATAGAAAAAAGGGACAGGAGGGTGGGCAGCTCTTCCAAGCACGTTTACCGAAAAGACCCAGAATTCCCTGTGGCGATCCTTTTACCACCTTGTTCTTTATCTGGCCATGCCCCCATCAGTCAAGGCTCTCTTTCCGTAAGGTGCTCAAGAGGACTTCATTCTCACTAAATGGCTCCCTCTAGGTTGTAGTTCAGAGCAGAACTCCAATGAAAGTGGTAAATGTTCCTCAATTTCCGTATGTCTTCAGCTAGCCTTAAACTATACTGCAGTGATGATGTTGTATTTATTTGTAATCCAAAGGGACAAAAGCAATGGCTGCAGAACAAGATTTTAGTGACTGCACAAGTGAAGAACTATTCCCACTTAGGCCCCTTTCACACTGGGGGCGGGAGGTGCGGGGCGGTAAAGCGCCACTATTTTTAGCGGAGCTTTACCGTTGGAATTGCGGCGGTATTCGGCCGCTAGTGGTGTGGTTTCCCCCCTGCTAGCGGGCATATAGCCGTGGTTTCCCATTGCTTTCAATGGGAAGCAGCGGTGGAAGAGCGGTAAACCCACCGCTCCTTCACTGCTCCAAAGATGTGACTAGCAGGACTTATGGAGCGGTCCTGCTAGGGCACCGCTCCAGTGTGAAACCCCTCAGGCTTTCACACTGGAGAAACGGCAGCTGCTGTTTCAGGTTGGTTTGCAGGCTCTATTTTTAGCACAATGGCGCCTGCAAACCGCCCCAGCGTGAAAGGGGTCTTATAGATTCCTTCTTGTATGTGTGAGTAATACAGTACTGACCTTACAGCTTCGGGAAAAATAACAAGGCCCCAAAGTCTAGCTGTATGGTGACTGGAGAGAACAGATCCACAGCCATGGAACTACAAGTCTCACCAGCAGTCCGTAAGAAAGAACTCACTCAGCTATACTGTAGTCACTACTTGGATGGGTAGGTGCCCTCACACCACAATGGATCTCAGTGGATGTTGGACTCCGTCCAGAATCTCCTGCTGGTGTCTCTGTTAGAAACGATGGCGTCGCCACAACGTGCTGCAACTCCAAATGGGCTGGAAGGCAGATGGCTTCAAGTGCTCTGAAGGGCAGGCTGATACACCTGCTCAATTAGCAGGGCTGTCCTCCAAAGATCCCTGTGGGGCAGATGATGCGCTCTCCACTGTAGGTCGCAGTCTCTTACTTATGGTCACATGCACACAGACCTCCTGCTGGCAGTTGAATGGCATGCAGAGAGGCTGAAAGCAGGCCACGCCTTGCCTTTTATGTCTCCTCCTAGCAGGCTGTGCTGTGCGCAGGGCATTGTGTGTCTTGTGATTCAAACAACATGAGTCACTTCCTCATCCAGACTATATATCCCATAATGCATAGCTGTATTTGCTTCTTAAAAGAAGGAAAAATCCTGACAGAGTTCAGCGGTCACTAGAGGGACCCAAACCATTATTTAAGAAACACTAAATCATTTAACATAATAACTACAGTAGCAACCCCTGGGCTACATTTGCAAAATAGCTAAAGCTCTGTCAGATTGGACGGGGAGCATCTGTGAGCAGCAATTTTCGAATCTTGTCACAGATTCTCAATTAGATTTAGGTCTGGACTTTGGGTCATTCTAACACATGAATATTCTTTGATTGAAACCATTCCATTGTAGCTCTGGCTGTATGTTTAGGGTCATTGTCCCACTGGAAGGGGAACCTCCCCCAGTCTCAAGTCTTTTGCAGACTTCTAAGATTTCCCTGTATTTGGCTCTATCCATCTTCCCATTAACTCTGACCAGCTTCGTTGTCCCTGTGTGAGTGTCTGTTCTGGGTAATGTACAGTGTTCGTTTTCCACCACACAAAGCGTTTTTCTTTTAGGCCAAAAAGTTCAAGCACCTTCTTCTCACAAACTTCAAAGGGGACTTCTTATGGATTTCTTTCAACAATGGCTTTCTTCTTGCTCCTCCAGAGTTACCATGGGCATTTTGGCTGCTTCCCTGATTAATGTCCTCTTTGCCTGGCCTGTCAGTTTAGGTGGATGGCCATGTCTTGGCAGGTTTGCAGTTGTGCCATACTCTTTCCATTTTCAGATAATGGATTGAACAATGCTTCGTGAAATGTTAAAAGCTTGGGATATTTTTGTTATAACCTAAACCTGCTTTACATTTCTCCATAACTTTATCCCAGACAGGTCTGGTGTGTTCTTTGGCCTTCAGGATGCTGCTTATTCACTAAGGCCCCTTTTACACTGGGGCGTACTCTATTTACTAATTAGGTGACCTTTGAAAGCAATTGGTTCCACTAGATTTTAGTTAGGGGTATCAGAGTAAAGGGGGCTGAATACAAATGCCAATAAAATAAATTTACGTTTTTGGTTGTAACATGACAATATGTGTAAAATTTCAAGAAGTACGAATACTTTTTCAAGGCACTGTATATAGCTGGCATAGGCGAATCTCTATCTGCGACTGTTGTATCCTGATAGCCAGCAAGGGAGTCTGTCATAATATCCGAACAGTGGCTGCATTTGATTGGATGAAGCTGCTGTTAAGTTGACAATTTTGTACTGGGCTCCTTCAATTTTTCATTCGAAGGATGTTGAGCAGGAGGATACTAATGGGACGAATTTTGGCTGGTTCATAAGAAACTGGCTGAAATTCACTCTATGTATGGCAAGCTGAGGAGTGAAATTCAGGTGCAAGAAAGGGATACCTCTATCATGGCTTTGTGTGGGTAAAGACTACTGTATATATTTGTCACCAGTAAATCTATATATCTGTGCTATACAAGCTATTTTGTTATTAAATGTCAATAGAAATTTGCTTTCCATTTCAATCTGAAGTTGCCATAATTTTATAAAATTTTAAAGAAACTACAAGCAGACAGGTTATTATAAGGTGGGCTAACAGGAACCAAACAGCCCCCAATGAACTAATGTGACACACAATAGAGCTGTCCTAAAAGCAAAAAGATGTGCATGTCAGACTTTATTCACAAATCCCCAAAAAGGGGGGTTTATTCCTCATTTTTGAACAGTGGGCAGAGCAAAGCAAATTATCCCCCTGGGCCAACTCTATAAAATAAAACTACAGTTTTATGGCACAGAAGCATCTTTATACATATGTATTCCAAATAACGTTTTCAGGCTTGTTAACTATCATCAACCGATATAAGAAAACCATGGCCTCTATGAAATAGAACTTGAAGTCCAAAAAAAGGAACAATCAGACAAGTGGAATTGGAATAAAATGAACCAAAATAGGATCATAAAATGAGCAACGTATTCCTTATTTTTGGGGATTTGTGGTGGCAATGCATATAAATTCTGTTATAAGAAGGCTCCTTTCTATCTAGCTAAGCCTTTTTTTTTTTTTTTTTACTTTCTTTTAATATGGTGTCCTGAAGGTCCCATGTACAATGTCGATGTCAATAATGACCCCAGAAACATCATTCCCGCTAGAGGTGATGAATACAAATCAACTTTTAAGCTGGTCATACACTAGTTGAATTTCATTCAAAATATTTTGTTAATCCTTAGTGGGGGTCAAATCTCTGTTCGTTTTGAGCTGTAGTGACCAAAAATTTGAAGGAGTGGGATAGAAAATTTCTCAAACTAATATTTTTTCTTTTTTTTTTATAGTGTACAGTATGTGGTTTTCTTTAGAGGAAAGTCATTCCATGAAAGCAACAAAGTAGTCCCCTGCCGCGGGACCACCCCTCTCTGACCATAGAGAGAAGTGATGAACTGTGTTGTTTTTATGGCTAAATAAAAATGACCTAAGCTGAGTTGGACATTGGTGTGCTCCTTCTCCATTTCTGTATCTTCACTGAGAGACTATAGGCCTCTTAGACGGACACCCAATTGGATTTGCAGAGGTGGAGGCCTAAAGTGATGACTCCTGCATAACTCATTGACAGAAATGTTGTACTTTCAAACAACATTCATCAAGTCATCAAATGTACTGAGAATTTCCATATGAATTTTAGTACAAATTAATAGACATGTGCAGACTGGAATATTTTGTTTCGTTTTTTTGTTTTCGTTTGGAAAATAAATTTATTTAGTTACTCCCGAAAATCATTTTGATTTATTTCGTTTTTTCGTTGGGGAATAGCTTTCGTCCGAAAATCCAATAATACTTGGTTTCTGTCGAATGGTCAAAAGACTATTCGACGGAACGTCCGATCTTTACGTCGAATCGTACATTTCCGTTCGAATATTCCGCCTACAAGAATTCTAATGTTGTATGACTAGTAATAATGTCGACTCTATTTTCTCATAAATCGAAAACTAATCTCTGTAATGTCGAATCTATTATTTCTATAGTGTCGAATCTTTGCTCTATAATGTCAAATCTTTTCCCTATAATGTCGAATCTCTCTATATCAAATTTTTACCGCAACGAAAACGAAAATAAAGCATTTTTTATGTCAGATCTTTCGGTTTTCGTTTCTTGCGCTTTCATTATCGTTTGTTAAAACGATAACGAAAAAACCTGATTTTCGGATGAAAATGCATTCTAACGAAAACGAATGCACATGTCTACAAATTAATTAAAAAAAAAAAACACTACTGTGTGGCCAGCTTAAAGGGGCTGCAAAGGCTTGTGTTTTTTCACCTTAATGCATCCTATGCATTAAGGTGAAAAAACATCTTGCAGTGTCCGGCCCCCCAGCCCACCCATTTTACCTACCTGAGCCCCGAATTTCCGTGGGTGCGTCTCTGCCGTCCTTCTCTCCTTGGAGTCCCGGACTTAATTGGATAGATTTATAGCAACGCAGCCATTGGCTCCCGCTGCTGTCAATCAAATCTTATGGCTCGGGTGCTGGGGGACAGGTCCGAGTCATACACATGGCGTCTATGGACGCCGAGTGTGTGACACAGGAGTGCGCCCGCAAGGTAATCTCCATGGGGGAGGAGCCGAGAGAGCCGCCGTGGGACCCCAGAACAGGTGGATCGGGGCCACTCTGTGCAAAACAAACTGCACAGTGGAGGTAAGAGCCGGTTCATGAAGGGCGCGACTCGTCAGGCGACTTAGCCACCTGACAAGTCGCGCTCCGTTCTGTACTATGGAACCGTTCTAATAGGAGCGACTCAAGTCGCTCTGACTTAGAAAAAGGTTTCTGTACTAGTTTGGGATGACTTCAGGGCGACTTGCATTGGCTTCAGTATAGAAGTCATTTTGCAAGTCGCCTCTGAAGTCGTGTGCAGATCGCCTTGCCGAGTTGCTCGGCAAGTCGTGGCGTGCTGCCCCTGTGTAAACCGGCTCTAAGTATGATGTGTTTGTTATTTAAAACAAATAAAACAGGAACCTTTGGTGTAATTTTAAGGCTTCCCCTGCAATGCAAATTTCATTTTTGGTGAGATATTCTCTTAGGTTTGTCCAATGCTACAGGGGATGCAGACACGGCAGTTTTTAATCACACTTTCATTACAACACGTTAATTGCACCAGATGTTATAATGTAGCATCAGACCATTTGAGAAAGGACACATGGTGAATAAAAATCAACAGTTTTGTAAAAACAAAGAACAATATAAGTCTGCAAAATGTTCTACTTTCACCTAATTCCTACAGGGGATCTCTAGAGAGGATTGTTTTTTTGTTTGTTTTTTTCTCAAAAAACCTGGAGTTATGCTTTAATGTAATGCAAAAATCAATTGTGAGCAGAACCCATACCGACAAAACCTGAAGGCAAAACTGAGCAGCTTACAGACTGATACTTGCAGCTGATTTCATTTCTTTTTTTGTTTACTATGGGTTTCTGGACATTGCTGATCTGTGCATGATTTAATAAACAAATGCATATGTTTTATATCGCTTTAGCATTTTAAGGAAGGCACGTAAAAGATTTTGGTTGTCACCAAGCTAGAAACACTTTGCCCTCTATGAGCATAGCTGACGTATCCTAGCAACTAAGATATTCTGCCTAGTGTGTTATGGTAGTCGGTTAGATACAGCCTCCGTCTAATGTATTAGGAGCAGCTAAATGCAAGACCATCTACAGTAACATTGCTTTAAAACATAAGTGCACTTTAAACCAAACCCTCCCCAGTTTTGTACAAATATAAACTCACTACCTTCTTTTTTATGAAGGCTCTACGTGGACACTGCCGGGATTGGGATATTATTTTTGTGTCCCGGGGCTCCTTCTACGGGCAGAATCTGCTGCATGTGCCAAGCTGAGAATGAATGATAATTCATTTGATGATAAAATTATTAATTAATCTTTTTTTACTTGCCTGGAAAACTTGCAGGACAGAGCTTGTCAGTCACGGTAACAAACCACTAACACATTTTTGTCTTCACTGATGTCTAGTACAGGAAGGGTAACATGATGTCTCTGGAGAGTTATATAGATGGTTCCTAACATAGCAACATGTACTTTTCAAAGTAAACCTGTCAAAAACCTGTGCAACTCAAGCAGAATATGATGAAAAAATACACGATCAGAAGTCATCTCCAATACAATTTGTGTCAGAACAACAAAGATATAGGTAGCTGCATTTATAGCAAAATTGACTTTGCTTATTAAACTTAAAGTGGTAGTAAACCGCTGAAAAAAAAAAAAGTGGTATCACATACTAACACATTATGAAATACTTACCTTAGAACAAAGCCCCTGTAGAGCCCCCGGTCAACACTGAGGGGCTGACATGTTCCCTTGGTGTTTTTTTCCAGGTTTGCAGGCTCCAGTGCTGTGAGTGGCCGGAGAGAGAGGGGGATCAGGTAAGTATTTTTTTTTGTTGATGTCACAATGTAGAGTATAAGATTTCCTATCATCGTCTTGCCACACAGAGGTAATCCAGCTCTGATCAATCCTCTTTTATTGTTCAGTGAAAATTAACAGTCTTCCAGATAAAAACATGTCCAAATAAAAAGTCTATTTCTCTCTCCTTGCTTTGAGTGACAGGTAAGTTACATATCTAGCTTGGACTTGTTTATCATATGTTATGTTTATCATAATATGAGGTGATCCAAAGTATAAAAGGTGAGAAATCCACCCCTCCCCCACATAACACATCCTGGTAATATACAATGAACTTTGGATCACCTCATATTATGATAAACATAACATAACATATGATAAACATGTCCATGCTAGATATGTAAATAACCTGTCACTCAAAGCAAGAAGAGATAAACTGACTTTTTATTTAGACAGGTTTTTTATCTGGAAGTCTGTTAATTTTCACTGAACAATACAAGAGGATTGATCAGAGCTGGATTAACTCTGTGTGGCAAGACTGGGCACAGATGATAGGAAATCTTATACTCTACATTGTGACATAAAAAAAAATATATATTTTTTGGAGTTTACATCCACTTTAATGCATAGAATACATCAAGATAAAAAAACAAATAAAAAAAACTTCTGCCTTAACAACTCCTTTAACCACTTAACCCCCGGACCATATTGCTGCACAATGACCAGAGCACTTTTTGCGATTCGGCACTGCGCCGCTTTAACTGACAATTGCGCGGTCATGCGACGTGGCTCCCAAACAAAATTGGCGTCCTTTTTTTCCCACAAATAGAGCTTTCTTTTGGTGGTATTTGATCATCTCTGCGGTTTTTATTTTTTGCGCTATAAACAAAAATAGAGCGACTATTTTGAAAAAAATGCAATATTTTTAACTTTTTTTCTGTAATAAATATCCCCCAAGAATATATAAAAAAACGTTTTTTTTCATCAGTTTAGGCCGATACGCATTCTTCTACATATTTTTCGTAAAAAAAAAATCACAATTAGCGTTTATTGATTGGTTTGCGCAAAAGTTATAGCGTTTACAAAATAGGGGGTAGTTTTATGGCTTTTTTATTATTTTATTTTTTTTACTAGTAATGGCGGCGATCAGCGTTTTTTTTCAGTACTTCGGACACTTTTGACACATTTTTGGGACCATTGGCATTTTTATAGCGATCAATGCTATAAAAATGCATTGGATTACTATAAAAATGCCATTGGCAGTGAAGGGGTTAACGCTAGGGGGCGGGGAAGGGGTTAAGTGTGTTCCTGGGTGTGTTCTAACTGTATGGGGGGTGGACTCACTAGGGGAAATCACTGATCACAAGATCAGCGTTTCCCCCGCTGACAAGACCGGGAGCTATGTGTTTACACACATAGCTCCCGGTCCCCCGCTCTGTAACAAGCGATCGCGTGTGCCCGGCGGCGATCGTGGCCGCCGGGCACGCGCACAGGACTCGGGGGCGAGCAGGGGGTGTGCGCGCCGGTGGCACGCACGCGCCCCCTATTGGCCATTAAGGTGCCGACGTAGAGCTACGGGCTCTCGCCCAGGAGAGCCGACCTGCCGCCGTATAACTGCGGCGGCTGGTCGGCAAGCAGTTAAAAATATATACAGTGGATATAAAAAGTCTACAAACCCCTGTTAAAATGTCAGGTTTCTGTGTAAAAAAAAAAACACAAAACAAAGATAAATCATTTCAGAACTGTTTCAACCTTTATTGTGACCTATAAACTGTACAACTTAAGGCGGCAATACACGGTTCGAATTTCGAAAGAATTTTCATACGAATTTCGCACTGTTAGCAATTTCGCAGCAACAGCCGATTTTTGCGCGGCAAACAATTTTGAGAAATCCGACGTTGGAAATTTTTTGAAAAACAAACAATTTTCTGATCAATATTGGGAGAATCATGCGAGAAATGTAATAGAAAAAAAATGTGCTTGTGCAAGAAAAGAATATTCCCGGAGAGAAACGAATATTCCCGGGGAGAAACGAATATTCCCGGCAACATGAAGGTTTGGTCGGCCGAATTTCGAAAATCAATGGTGGCATCATTGGATCACAAAAAAAAAAAAAACTTTCTGATTTTGAAAAGAAAATTTTGTTCGAAATTCGACCGTGTATGGCCTGCTTTAGTTGAACAACTGAAATCTTTTAGATGGAAGAAAATAAAAAAAAAGGAAAAAATAATAATATGGTTTCATAAGTGTGCACACCCCTAAACTAATACTTTGTTGAAGCTTTTTTTGATTTTATTACAGCACTCAGTCTTTTTGGGTATGAGTCTATCAGTATGGCACATCTTGACTTGGCAAGATTTGCCCACTCTTCTTTGCAAAAACACTCCCAATCTGACAGATTGCGAGGGCATCTCCTGTGCACAGCCCTCTTCAGACCAGCCCATAGATTTTCAATGGGATCCAGGTCTAAGCTCTGGCTGGGCCATTCCAATACTTTAATCTTCTTCTGGTGAAGCCATTCCTTTGTTGATTTGGATGTATGCTTTGGGTCGTTGTCATGCTGAAAGATGAAGTTCCTCTTCATGTTCAGCTTTCTAGTAAAAGCTTGAAGGTTTTGTGCCAATATTCACTGGTATTGGGAACTGTTCATAATTCCCTCTTCCTTGACTAAGGCCCCTGTTCCAGCTGAAGAAATACAGCCCCAAAGCATGATGCTGCCACCACCATGCTTCACTGTGGGTATGGTGTTCTTTTGGAATTATGGCCAGAAAGTTCAACCTTCGTTTTATAAGCCCATAACACATTTTCCCACATTCTTGGAAATGTCACTGTTGTGCCCTATTTTCTCTACTCAATGATGACTGTCTTCACCGTTTTTTATGGCAGCCCTCAAAATTTCCACTCGCCTACTAGCATTTGGCGAGTGGATTTAAGCTGGGGGCGAGTGATGACAGGGCTACATGACCAAACTCCCTCCAATCTGTGCCTACACTTAGAGTCCTGATGAGATTGGCGACCGAAGAGGAAAGGTGCATGCTCGGGAAAAGTAGTCTGGTGACTGGTGAGCCGCGCACAGGCAGAGCAGTACACAGGTGCTCTCCTTACAATTCTCATTAAGCCATTGGACCTAACAGTATGACCTCTCTGAGCCTGCCCCCCTCCTCCCGACCAATGTAGCTGGAGAGCAGAAAGTAATGAGTGAGGTGGAGGATTGCGAAAATTACCACTCCGGGGGAGCACTCACTGAAAGTTGCCCTGACATGAGAGTGGCAGCCTTCCAGTTTGTGCAGTTTTCTTCTCCCCGTGCTCTATGTAAGTTTTCAACAGTTCAGCCTGAGCACTGAACAGACTGGTCTCAATGTGTTCTGTGCAGTGTCAGTGTGTGCTGTGCTATGGTGTCAATGGCTGTGCAGTTGTGTGGATCTCAGCGCTGGATTGTATTCCCTCCCGCTGTGCTGCAGCTCCTCTCCTCTCTGAAAGCCTGAATAACATGGGGAAGTGGGGACATGCAAGCGTAGAGCCGCACACACAGGCTCCTGATGATGAGATGAATGGGAGAGAGAGAGAGGAAGAGAGGATGGATGGGAGTTGCAGAGGAGACAGCAAGAGAATGGGGAAGAGACCCGGTTCTAGTGCCCTGTCCCTCTGTTCTGCCCCCAGTGCCCTGTCCCTCTGGTCTGCCCCCAGTGTCCTGTCCCTCTGGTCTGCCCCCAGTTACCTGTCCCTCTGGTCTGCCCCCAGTGACCTGTCCCATTTTGTTAAAGTTGTTGTTGGTAATATTTAATTTTGTAACTTGTTTCTGCATAAAACATTTAACAGTGTCATTCCATGAGATAATCTACGAGGGCGTGTTTACGGGTGCAATTAGGCGCAGGGCAGTGTATGAATTAGGTGGGGCAACTGGTGGCGAGTAACTCTTGAGGCCTGGCTAGTAGCTCAGGACTTGAAATTTTGAGACCTGTTTTATGGTATATCTAATGCCTTGGAATATCTTTTGTACCCTTCTCCTGACTGATACCCTTTAACAATGAGATCCCTTTGATGCTTTGGAATCTCTCTGCGGACCATGACTTTTGCTGTAGAATGCGACTAAGAAAATGTCAGGAAAGTCCTACTAGAACAGCTGAACTTTATTTTGGGTTAATCAGAGGAACTTTAAATGATGGTACATCACCAGTTAAAAGAGGGTGTGCACACTTTAGCAACCATATTATTTTATTTTTTTGTTTTTACTTCCCCCCACTTAAAAGATTTCATTTGTTTTTGAGTTGGACAGTTTACAGGTCACATTAATGGTGGTAAAAGTTCTGAAATTATCTATCTTTGTCTTATATTTTTACATTACAGAAACCTGACATTTTACCAGGGGTGTGTAGACTTTTTATATCCACTGTGTGTGTGTGTATATATATATATATACAGAGCTTTTTTTCTCAGAAAATAGGTGCAGGAACTCAACCACGACCCGTTCAGATTTCACAAACAGTAGAAGGGTCTTAAAGGGGCATTAAATACCAGAATTGCATTACATACAGTGTGCAGAGTTCAGGGGGTTACAAAGCAGTCACTTGTAAACACAGAAACCAGACTTCTGTGTTCACAAGTGATTGTGGTGAGCGGGCACCAAAGGGTCTGAGCCAAAGGTGGTGGAACTGAGTTCCACCAAGTTCCCCCAGAAAAAAAGCCCTGTATATATATATATATATATATATATATATATATATATATATATATATATATATATATATATATATATATATAAACATAAACATTTCAGCTTACTGATTTTAGATAGATACATAGGGTAGCTATGTTTGCATAATTAACCCTGCCTGTACTAGGCAGGCAGATTTTTTATTATCAATGGTAACTAGATTTTGTGGTTGATTTACTAAGACTGGAGGGTGCAAAAACTGGTGCAACTGTGCATGGTAGCCAATCGGCTTCTAACTTCAGTTTACTCAATTAAGCTTAGACACAAAACCTGGAAGCTGATTGGTTTCTATGCAGAGCTGTACCAGATTTTGTGCTCTCCAGTTTCAGTAAATCAACCACTGTCTATTCAAATAAAGGCTTAAAAGTGTAAAGAAGGTGTAGGCAACCTCTGCCCTCCAGCTGTGGTGAAACTACAAGTCCTATGAGACATTGCAAGACCCTGACAATCACAGGCATGACTCCTAGAAGCATAAGCATGATGGAATTTGTAGTTTCACCACAGCTGGAGGGCCAAGGTTGCTAACCCCTGGTGTAGAGGCTAGGCTTCTTGCATTGCATGTTAATGAGGACAGACATAAGACAGACTAAAGCCTAGTATGCATGGACCGAATGTCTGGCAACATCGGTCAGTTCAATGAAAACCTGCCGACATTCCGCCTGTGTGCATGGCAGCTGGTCTAACAGAAGACGCCTGTTCGCCTGGCTTCTGTCAAATGAGGATGCTGGAAAACCAGCAGCCGTCCAGCTCCCGATCAGCCAATAGCCAATGGCTGAGATCACTGACCGGAGTGTTCTGAGGGCCGCCCAGAACACAATAGTTCAGCAGGGGAGAACGCTGTACTATCATTGCATTGTTAGTACCGTGGTTCCAACCTGAGCTGTCAGTGTACTGATAGTGTATACTAGGCTTAAGGCCAGCCATACATGAAAGAAATTTGCTTGATTCCCCCATCAACACAGACAGTGTTGAAGCGGGAATCCCTCCTGCTGGGCCATTGTCTTCTCCTAGCAAGGGGAGGGCGAGGAAAGCCATCCCCGCCGAGAGAAGACAGTGAATATAGCTAGCGGCTTTAGCAGGTGCTAGTGATAATTGCAAGAGAATCCAGCAGACTGGTTGTACCCAAGTCAATCGATCAACTTGGTACATTTAGCCTTCCCATTACCAGTTTTAATCTCAGGCAGTTCCTGCTGAACCGGCCGAGATTCGAACTATGTATGGCCGGCCTTACTCTGGGACTGTCCCTGATTTGGAATAAAGTCCCTCTGTCCCTCTTCACCCCTCATGTGTCCCTCATTTTGGTCTAATCTATAAAGCTGTATATAAAATGCACTTTTTATCTTTCAAAAAGTGTTTCCCAGTGCTAAACCTTTCATCCGATTTCTAAATTGCTGCACTTGTAAATTTTAAAAACCAATATAAAGCAATAGTAGTGGTAAACAAAAGCCCTTGTGGATTTAATTAACCTTTTTTTGGTTAATTCTCCTTTAAGGGGGTGTGGCAGGGGAGTGTCCTATGCCAGCCAATCACCAGCCCCTGTTTCGGAGCTGTAAAGTGGCCTCGAGTTTGTGACCGCTCAGAAAAAAGCTCTAAATAGGTATTTACAACACTCATTTTTAGAAATGACTTACATAGTGTTGTATGCCAAGCTCTAATAGAGGGGCTGGCAGTGACCATTGTAGGTTTTTTATTTTTAATAGTGGCGGGTGGTGGCAGAGACAGAGACACAGAGAGGGAGTTGACAGGCAAGGAGGGGGGGGGAGAGGGAGAGAGATAAAAGCAGGCTAGGGAGGTGGGTATAAAGTGTCTTCTCTTGCAGGTAGCAGTTCTCCAGAAATTTTTCCTGAAGCATTAGAGTCTAGTAGACACACAGATATACATTAATTACTGAAATTGTACTATGTAATTTCAGACTCTTCTACTGTTAGAGGTGTATCTAGCTACTTATTAACATAAGGGTGTCCATAACCTTGGTGTGGTTAGCACTTCTGCCTTGCAGTACTAGTGTCCTTAGTGTACTAACCAAATCACTACCTGAAGTTTGCATGTTCTCCCTGTGCTTGCATGGGTGCCTTGCAGTACTAGTGTCCATAGTGTCCCAAGACACTACCTGGAGTTTGCATGTTCTCCCTGTGCTTGCGTGGGTTTCTACTGGGTACTCTGGGTTCCTCTCACACTCCAAAAACATGCTGTCAGTTTAATTTACACCTATCTAAGGCCCCTTTCCACACAGGGGTGGGTGATGTTCCCTGATCTCCACTGAGTAGGTAGATGCCTGGTCCATGTCCACTCCGCTTATGCAGAGCGGACACAGACCCAGCCCGCTCTCCTCTATGGACGGTCGGGTGGGCTTTGATAAAGCACAGTTTGTGTATGAAGCTTGCAAGCCGTTCCTCCCTTGCTCATGTAGTGGTCTTCATGTTTTTCATATTTTATATGAATAAAGGCATTTGGATCTCAGCTGGGTGTGCAACCATCCGGACTCTTATCTTTATAATTGCTTCAGCTGCGACTGGCAAGCACCCTGCTTTGAGGAGATCATGCCGCTAGAGCCAGCTCACCTGTGAGCAGCGTGGATCTTTGTGTATCTGTTTATAACTGACTGCCATCCGAACCGTCATACTGATGAGGAACAGATCCCCATCCATCTGTTTTTAGCGTATCGGATGTCGGCAGGTTTCAACGGACACATGTCCATTGACATCCGCCACTCCATAGAGGAGACTGGAGGGTCCAATTGGGTCCGCCTGAAAAGCGTAGTGAAAGGGGCCTTAATTTTCTTTAGTATGTTGATGTATGCATGTAAGACAGGAAGGAATCTTAGGTTGTAAGCTCCTTGAGGACAGGAACTGATAGAAACGTTTAAAAGGAAAAGTGCTGTGTGGATTGATGGCACTATATAAACAAATAAAATTTAACTTTTTTTAATCCAGTATTTCATACAGTTTTGCATAGGAATTTCTTCCTCAGTGAAATGTGAAATGTTTTGTTAAAATTGATGTTAGTATGCGGACATCTTGGACCCAAGAATGTTTGGAGGCCTATAGCATGCCTTATTGCTATTTCAAGCACAGCTTGTGAGAATATCAGCAAGTACTTCAGCATTAATGATGGATTGGTTTCAGTTTTTGCCCCAGGGTTTTCTGGTCAAACAGACATGGGTAGAATAAAGTTCAGCTGTCTCGTTTCAGTCTAATTTCAGTCTCATTTTCCTCACACATTTCGCTCTCCTACCCTTTATTTATACTGTCTCTATCTGTTTATCACATCTGTCCTCTCTTCCCTGCCCCCCACCACCACCTTCAGGTATACTATCTGTTCCTTAATATCATAGTCTCTTCTTTCTGTGCCATAGATATCTAGTGAGTCCAGGTACCCATCTTTGTCTTTGGCCAGTCTTATTAGCAGTGTAGCCTTCTTTTATTTTATTGCTCTTCTCTGCTTTTTACCACCTCCCTCAAATTGTTTCCTCTCGTTTTCTTGCTGTACTGTATTGTCTCTCTGGCTGCATGCTGACCTTGTTTAGTGCAATAAATTATTCCCCCTTCTATCCCATTCCCCCTCCCAACCTCTTGAAGTCAGTCTTGCCATGTCCCTCACAGTCTACTTTGACATCTATGCCCCCTCCTTGTGTTTATCTGTTCTCTTTACCCACCTCCTCTCCCTCGTATTGCTTTCCTCTGCCTCTCCTTTGCTTCTCTCTCCCTCACTTGCTCTCCTCTCTCTGCTTTTTGGTTTTGCTGGTTTTGTGATTTGTATTTTGGTATTGTTACCCCCCACCAGCACACACCCACCTTCATTTTGCTTTAATTTTTTACAATTTATTATATTATTGTCCCCTCGTCCATCTATCCTTTCCTCATTCTGTCTTTTCCATCCTCGTCATTCTCAGCACTTTCTTTGCCATGCCGTAGTCTTTTGTTTAGCTGTGCAGTGGTATAGATGCCTGTGGTAGGGATGAGGTTAGGGTGATATCCTTTCGAGCTGTCATTTGGTTGTAGGTCTTTCTAGAATGGAACAGGTTAAAGCATCTCCGGTCTCCCCCATCCCTTTCTATCCTCCCTCCTTTTGTATGTCCAGTAGAGAGAATTAGCAGTCACATCAGTATGTGCTAAAAGAAAATGGGATGACATGGAGGAGATACAGGGGGAGTAGCAGGGAGGGAATAATACTTGGAGTTGAGGAAGGCGAAGGATAGAGAGAATGTGCAGCTAGGTGAGGAAGAGCAGGTATGAGTGAAAGAATAAAAATAGCATCTTTCCCATTGGGAATCTTCCTTCTTGCAGAAAGATTTAGGCTTAGCAATTTGTCTGCTATGCTACTTGGGCAATTATCTATGACTAGTAAAGAACGTTATTGCTGTTTAACTCTTGCATTAGTATTTAATGCATTTGACTTAGCTCCAGACTTTTTCCAGCTCCCTCAACATGGTTATATTTTATTTCATCTTTATTCTTTGTTTTCTCCCTCTCCTTGCTTTGAGTCTCAGTATCCCTCTCGCTTTACTCCTGTTTGTCCATACTCTATATCATCAGTTCCGCTTGCATAACAATATCTCCTTTTCCATTACACAGTACCTTTAATATACCCAAATTTCCTCTCGGTCTTTTGTCTCTTGGAGATATGACCCCAACATCATTATTCCTTTTCCGGTATCTCTCCCATATCTCAACGTGCCCTATTTTCTCCTATAATTTTCTTGCTGTTGCATTTCCTTCCTCTCCTTTTCCTGTAAAATGCATACTGCATTTTTTATGACCATTGTCAGGCTGTGTGGTTGATTTACTAAAGAAGTAGAAGCTTTTTTCACTCCAATCATCTAGTCATGTGAAAGGCAATTTTTTTTTTTTGTTCGACTGCATGTGATTAAAAGAGAAGAATGGGTTTTGGCTTTTTTTTGCAGATTAAACCTTCCATCTATTAAATCTTCTGCCCTTTTTGTTTTAACTTTGGCTAGTAAATATTTTTTTTCTGTCAGTAAATACCTTATACAGCCCACTTCCTGTTTCTTGTCTGGTAAAAAGTTTGCCAGGCCTATGAGAGCTGTAGAGTTGGAGGTGTGTGTCTGTGTAAATCCAGAAAGTGAACAGGCAGCAGCTTCAGCTGCCCACAGTTAAAATGGTTGCAGCCAGACAGAGTGGAGGGAGATTTCTACAGCATATTTGGCAAGTACAGAATCGCAGTATATATAAAATAATATGCAAAGTGGTTGGAGGGAAGCTTTAGAATGGCAAAGATGTTTTTATTACAAATTATGTGTATAGACTGCAGTTCCTCTTTAATACTTACCAAGGTGGGTCCTCGCTTCGGCAGGACATATACTAAAATTGGAACGATACATAGAAGATTAGCATGGCCCCTGCGCAATGATGGCACACAAATTCATGAAGCGTTTCATATTTTTATTATTAAAATAAGTAATCTCTGTGGGCTTCTGCACAAATTGTATTCCGCAGCTTCAAGTGATTCTGCGGATATACTTTATGGCACTTATATGTTTGCACTATATGTTTATAAATACCTTGCATGTTAAATGACTGTGGATTGTAAGTTGTAAAAAAATTTCAATAAAAAATATTTCTTAAAAAAAAAATACTTACCTAGGTGGATGCAACATCCTGTAGCCCGGCTCCTCTGCACTGAGAACCGAGCGATTGAACACTGACGATCACTCTGTTCTGTCAGCTCCGCAGACTGTGAGTCAAAGCTCTCTGCCCTGTGCCTTCCTCACTCACTGGAGAGCTGGGCTTTGGAGGGGGCGGGGGCAGCCATCTCAGGCTTTCAGCGGCTCGCTGAGAGGCTGAGTGGGTGTTGGTCCAGGCATGTGGCAGATCCCGACTTCCATTGTCGTGATGACGCATCGACTTAACCGACGCCAGCAGAGATCCATAGGAGAAGTATAGCCAAACAAACTACTAAGTGGACACAGCCTCAATTTGTTAAATTAAAGCGGAGGTCCACCCTAAAAAAAAATCGACCTGTGTGTGTTCCAGAGGACAGTTAGCCATTCACAAAATGCTGCGCGACTTCGCGCAAGCCCGGTATTAAACGGGCAGTGAAGCTGCAAGGCTCCACTGCCTGTTTCCCTTACTTCGAATGTCGGCGCCGGGACCCGATCCGATGGATGGATCGGCCTCAGGCGGCCGACATTTGGGCACCCTGGACAGGTAAGTGTGCTTATTAACCACTTAAGGACCGCCTCCTGCACATATACGTCGGCAGAATGGCACGGCTGGGCACAAGCACGTACAGGTACGTCCTCTTTAAGTGCCCAGCCGTGGGTCGTGGGCACGCGCACCCAGTCTGAAGCTCCGCGGCCACGGGACCCGATCGCCGTTGGAGTCCTGCGATCGGTCCCCGGAGCTGAAGAACAGGGAGGGCTCCAGGGACCGATATACAATGTTTTAAAGAGCCCCAGATGAACGCTAGTGTTTTGCATTGAAGATTTCTAAGAAAGTATGTTGGAACTGGAATGGGCAAAACCCGAAATAGATATAGTATCTTGGGTAAAATAGTCATCTTTATTACGTTTATTTTAACAATCCATGAGATTGGTAAAGAGGACCATTGTTTAAGGAGATTGGTAATTTGCTTTAGTAATGGCGGAAAGTTAGCCGAGAAGAATTCAGTTAAATTGGGAGTAAGAGTAATTCCTAGGTAGGTCAGGTGCGATGTAGACCAGGAGAATGGGAGGGAAGTTTGTGCTTGTTGTAAAGTAATGTGAAGGTAAGGAGATATTTAAGGCTGTAGATTTTTGAGAGTTGATAATTAGTCCAGATATCTGTGCAAAATGATCAAGCTTACTTATAAGGTTGGGAGCAGAAATATGAGGGGAAGACATAAATATTAGTATATCGTCAGCTGATGACTAGTGTTGCTCACGAATATTCGCATTGCGAATATTCGTAACGAATATTGCATATTCGAGTATTCGCGAATAAATCGAATATCGCGGTGAATATTCAATATTGTGAATATTCGTATTTTTTCAAATTTATTTTTAAAACAGATCACATCCTAGTGATCTCCATCGACGTCTAAAAGCATTGCTGGTATGATTAGAGACCCTGGGCCGAGTAGCTGAGGCGATCCTTTTATGTTGCCGAAAATTCACAATGCGAATATTCGTATTATGAATATTCGCAAATACTTTCTCTGCCCTTCTGTGTTTTGTGTATAAAAAATAAATAAAATTAGCTTTAGTTTAGTCATATAAGTTTGTGTAAGTAGAGTTAGTGTTTAGTGCATATTAGTTTAGTAATCCAGGAAATGATCTCCGTTTTCGCGTGTTGACGAGAATTTCGCAATCAATTTCGCATTCGCATTAGCGAAAGTTCGCACAATTTTTTTTTTTTGATAAAATATCATGAATATTCTATATTAACGAATATTTCGCGAATATTCTTCTATATATTCGTGAAATATCGCGAAATCAAATATATGGCGTATTCCGCTCATCACTACTGATGACCTGCTAAGTCTATCCCTTTGATTGAAGGGTCAGATCGTATAGCCTGAGCTAGGGGTTCAATAAGTAGGGCAAATGAAAGTGGGGAGAGTGGACAACCCTGACGTGTTCCTCTATATATGTTAAAGCAACCAGATTTATATCCAGCATATTTAATATAGGCTTTGGGATTATTATATAGTGATGAAACCCAGTTAAGAAAGTGAGGACCGAACCCCCATTTTTGTAAGGCAAAATGTAGATAGGGCCATGATACTGTGTCAAATGCTTTTTTAATATCTAACGACAGAAGACACATAGGTATTTGTCGTGTTTTAGCTGTTTGGATTAATAAAGTTGCCCTACGTACGTTATCAGCTGCTTGGCGAAAAATAATAAAACCAACTTGGTATTTATTTATTAATGGCAGTCTTTATTTTTCAGTATCATCCCTGAACTTCAGACTTCTGTCATTTTGGTTACCGCGATTGTGATCTTTATTGCTCAAATTGTAATGTCTAGCCCCTGTGTGGGCGATTTACAAGCTCACCCTTGTATTCTTTTGTTTATTCTCAAAACCAATAAACCTATTGAAACAGAAATAGTCATCCAAAGAGAGTGAGTACTGACCATTGTCAGGCTGTGTGGTTTATTTACTAAAGAAGTAGAAGTTTTGTTCACCCCAATCATCTAGTCATGTGAAAGGCAAAATCCATTAATTTTTTTACTACATGTGATTAAGTGCTCAAAGTGGACGCAACCTCACTTTGTTAACCAATTTACCCCCGGGAGATTTTACCTCCTTAATGACCAGAGAATTTTTTGCAATCTGTCACTCCGACGATTTAACTGACAATTACATGGTTGCGCAACGCTGTACTGTACCCAAACAAAATTGACGTCCTTTTTTTAGCACAAATAGAGCTTTCTGGTGGTATTTGATCACCTCTGCGGTTTTTATTTTTTGCGCTATAAAACAAAACAAATTGACAATTTTGAAATGAAAAGCGATATTTTTTACTTTTTGCTATAATAAATATGCCCAAAAAATATATATAACAACATTTCTTCCTAGTTTAGGCTGATATGTATTCTTCTACATATTTTTGGCAAAAAATCCCAATAAGTGTATATTGATTGGTTTGCGCAAAAGTTATGACGTCTAAAAAATAGGGATAGATTTATGGCGTTTTTATTATTATTTTTTTTTTGGTGATCTGCCACATTGCAGTGGACAGATCGGACACTTTTGTCACTATTTTGGTACCATTGACACAATACAGCGATCAGAGCTAAAAATAGCCATTGATTACTGTATAAATGTCACTGGCAAGGAAGGGGTTAAGCAATAGGGGGCAATCAAGAGGTTAAGTGCGTTCCCTCAGCGTATTCTAACTGTAGGGGGGGTGGGCTACCACTGACATAACAGAAATCACTGCTCATGATGAAGATACATGTCACTAGCTAGAACAGGGAAATGCCTTGTTTACGTAGGCATTTCCTTGTTCTGCCTTCCCTCGCCAAGATCGCAGGACCCGTGGGCAGACTCCTGAGGCGTGCGGTGGGCGCACGTATGCCCGCTATCCTGCTTTTGCAGACTGACATACAGGTACATCAGTTTGCACAGAAGTGCCATTTTGAGGATGTATATGGAGGAGAGTCGGCCAGCAAGCAGTTAAATTAACTTTCTTCTACTTCTGTATGCTAACCCCTTTGATGCTTCATGAGAAAATGTCCAGTATTGTGGATGATTCACATGCCAAATTTCTCAAGGTTTGGGACTATGGATCTCTTATGCAGTTCCCCTCACTCCAACCAACCTGTTTGGGCCTTTTCTGATTGCTCCCTTTGGGGCTTTCGAGTCCGAGTTACCCCTTCCCCCTCTCTCTTGTCTATGACCCTCTTTTCTTGTTTTGTTTTAGTTTTCCTCGCTTATTTTCTAGTTCCCCTCTGTTTCTGTTCATGCCTCTGCTGCCCATGGGGTGAAGAAGACCCCCCCACCCCCACTGGTGACTGCACATTTTAGGGGCATGCCATTTTTGCAGTCTTCAGTTTTCAGTATCATCCCTAAATTTGAGACTTCTGCCATTTTGATTACCATGATTGTGATTTTTATTGCTCAAATAATGTTTAGCCCCTAGCAGCACCCTGCGGCACATTTCAGGTGGTTTTAAAAGCGCTTTCCATTCATTTCAATGGACAGGGTTGTTTTAACCGCTCCAAACATACTCCAAAGATGCTGCTTGCAGGACTTTTTTCACCGTCCCGATAGTGCACCACTCTAGTGTGAAAGCACTCATTGATCCTACTGGAAATTGTTTTTTCGTGAGCTTTTCAGGCCCTTTTCTTAAGCACAAACGCACCTGAAAACCGCCTCAGTGTGAAAGGGGTCTTAAAATATAAAGGTGAAGTGCTAAACATATATAGATAAGCAATTACAAACAAAATGCTATACAACCAGCAACCAACCTGATGTCATGAAATATTCAAATACTATACATCATATGCAAATTTAGAGGCATTGATAGAACTGTTGTCACCATATCTAATACTGGAATCCTGTCACCAGGTTAGGACAACTTAACAGTAGTAAACACTGCTTTAACACTACCCTCTTTAGGGAGAGCGTGATATTGGATTCACTAGCAGATTTCGATGGAATTGACTTACAAAATGAAGTCAAACTCCTACTAACACATTTTTTTTTTTTTTTAAAACAATTTTATTGAGTATATAAGAAGACAGTTACACACTATAAATCAGCACATGTGTTACAGGATAAGGAAGCAGACAACTGGGACAACAATGAATATCTGTAACATTATGACCATGCTAAACATCAGGGTGAGAGGAAGGGGAGTTTGGAGGTGGGCGACCTATATGTCTGCAGGTATCAAACAACCCTATTGTACGTAGGTCAGAGGGAAATACAACATAAACCTCATTTGTACAGGGTCTCGTGGGGGATCATTGGAAAGTTGGTAATACTAGACTCTTTCCCTGTTACATTTGCTTTGACCTAGAGAGAGGATTACAGCAGTGCAACCAAGGGCCATTCAAGGGCCCCCCCTTATGCCGCTCACCCCTAATGGGAACATTCTGTGAACGGAGGTGGGGGGGGCGGGGGCACATGGTCAGGTTCTCCTCCCGGGCGGATTTGCCTCTGCATTCGTATCAGGCCGAGAGTATGTTCGCAATGTCATATGGAAATTACCTATGTCAGGATTACCAAAAAGAGCAAGAGTGCAGCTTGTTCTTTTCAGGGGTGGGAGATGGGGTGGGGGTCCGGAGATTGGGAAGGGGTGGAGGGGAGGGTGTGGTCGGTCGGGGCCACGGTGGGGGTAGGGGGAGGGTTTGTCTGACTCCGGGATCCCGTAGTGAGTCGGGCGGGCGCCTGAGAGGCCACCTGTGGGGGCAGAGTGGAGGTAGCAAGGGGTTGGGGGTCAAGCGATTCTCTATAGTGGGACCAGCACCTACTAACACATTTTAAGCAGTTACAGCAACAGTTTTTTTTCCCTTTGGGATAAAAGTTTTACTTACCGTAATTATCGGGGTATTGCGTGCTCCCGCGTATAGCACGCACCCCTAAAGTTGCCCCGAAATTCCTGTAAAAAAAAAAATGTTATAACATTTTATTACTTACAATTTTGGTGTCTTGCCCGGGGTCCGGTCTGGCATCCATCTGCGGCCTCGGTGGTGTCCTCCCGGCTTCTCCAGCGCTGTCTGAGTCGAATCCCCGCTTCCCGCGCTCAGTTTGAAGCCTCCGCCGACATATACCGAGCGCAGTACACTCGGGCACGCTTGGCCACGCTCGGCTTCTCACGCATAAACGTCACAGAGCGTGACTACGAGCGAAGCCGAGCCTGGCCGAATGTACCCGAGTGTACTGCACTCGGTATATGTCGGCGGCTCAGTTCAAACTGAGCGCAGGAAGCGGGTATCGGCGTATATCGTGCACCCACGATATTCCCCTTATTTTAAGGGAAAAAAGTGCACGGTATATGCCGATAAATACGGTAATTAAATAAAAGCTGATCATTTACGTCTAGAGGAAAAGAGCTTTCATTTTCAAATACCGAAAGGTTTCTTCACAGTAAGAGCTGTGAAAATGTGGAACAGACTCTCTCCAGAGATGGTTCTGGCCAGCTCAGTAGATTGCTTTAAGAAAGGCCTGGATACTTACCTAAATGTACATAATATAACTGAGTACTATCATTTATAGGTAAAGTTGATCCGGGGTAAATCCGATTGCCTCTCGGGGGATCAGGAAGGAATTTTTTCCCCTGTTGTAGCAAATTGGATCATCGCTCTGCTGGGGTTTTTTGCCTTCCTCTGGATCAACTGTGGGTATGGAGTTGGGGGTGTGGGATTGTACTGTGTTTTTTATTTTGTTTGTTTATTTTTTGTGGTTGTACTGGATGGACTTGTGTCTTTTTTTAACCACTTAAGACCCGGACCAATACGCTGGCAAATGACCCAAGGGGTTTTTGCGATTCGGCACTGCGTCGCTTTAACAGACAATTGCGCGGTCGTGCGACGTGGCTCCCAAACAAAATTTGCGTCCTTTTTTTCCCACAAATAGAGCTTTCTTTTGGTGGTATTTGATCGCCTCTGCGATTTTTATTTTTTGCGCTATATACAAAAATAGAGCGACATTTTTGAAAAAAAATCAATATTTTTTACATTTTGTTATAATAAAAAAACAATAAACTAAATTTTAGTCAAACATTTAGGCCAAAATGTATTTAGCCACATGTCTTTAGTAAAAAAAAAATCGCATTAAAAAAAAATTAGCTACCTAGCGGGAACAGCGACACTAATACAGCGATCAGAAAAATGATCGCTTAGTGACGCTGGCAATAGGGAGTGAAAGGGTTAACTAGGGCAGTGATCAAGGGGTTAAAACTTTATTGGGGGGGTGAGGGGGCTACCCTGACACTAACACTGACTGACTGTCACACTGTCTGTCACACTGACACTAAATACAGTAATCATACATGTATGATTACTGCATTCAGTGACACTGTGACAGGGGGGAGGGGGGGGGGCGATCGCGGGGGTTAAATGTGTTTTTGTGTGTGTGTAAGTGTGCTGTTGGTGCAGACTTACTTGGTGTGTTGTGATCTCTCCTCAGCGGCGCTTGAAACAAACGCCGAGGGAGAGATCACGTCGCTTCCTCCTTCCTGTGTTTACACAGGAGGAGGAAGTGACAGGGCGGGCGGGCGCGCGCATTGGCTGGGAGCGATCCGGAGGGGGCGGATGAAAACGGATAGCCGCCCCCACTTGTCGGATCGCTCCTGCAGCCGCGCGGACCGCCGCATGTACGGGGGGGGGGGGGGTCCGATCGGACCCCCGATCCCCCCCAAGGCACCAACGTATATATACGTTGATGTGCCTGTCGGTGCCATTCTGCCGACGTAAATGTACATGCGGCGGTCCTTAAGTGGTTAACCTGACTAACTATGTTACTATGTAACTATGTAATTGTACACCCCCTTTATAGTGATAAATGGTTTGTCTCAGCCCTCTAACTGCCAGTAGACATGCGTGATTTTGCTTTGATACTAATTGAAATTCTGTTGAAATTTTCGTTATTCAGAGATTCGAATGTATCTGAATCTTCGAATCACAATAGTGAAGAATTTCAACAAATCCAAAATAAATTATGACGAGAACAACTAATTTATTCGTATTCATTTGTTTCATTCGGATGACATGATACGATTGTTTGGGCCTCATGTTAATGTTTGAGGCATCCAAAATAATGTAACGACTTTAGGGCACTTTATTTAGCGGTGCTTTACCGTTGTTTTAGCTGATGGATCCACCTCCATCCAACCCAAACACAATAAGTAGGGATCATCTTATTTCACTTTTATACCTTATTGTATTTATTGCAATTGGTGCCCATTAATTTCAATGTGCAGGGGCGCTTTAGAAGCAGTAGAAGCAGTGTATACACCACTCCTAATGCGCCTCCAAGTTGCTGCTTGCAGGCCTTTTTTTTGAGTCCTGCCAGCGCACCGCTCCAGTGTGAAAGCACTCTGGCTTTCACACTGGAGTGACAGGAGAGCCTGTTTGCAAGCGCTATTTTTAGCGCTATAGCGTCTGTATAGCACCTCGGTGTGAAAGTAGCCTAATATGTTACATTTACATTTTCCATTATTATAAAACATGCACTACAATTGAAATGGAAACCTATTGCAATAAATACAATAAGGTATAAAAGTGAAATAAGTTGATCCCTACTTATTGTGTTTGGGTTGGATGGAGGTGTATCCATCAGAATCTCCAAATCACAACAAAAGGGGAGTAACTCCTAAACCACTTAAGGATTTGCCCCCACTGCATCGCTTTAACAAAAAATTGCGCAGTCCTGCAACGCTGTACTCAAACAAAATGTATGTCCTTTTTTTCGAACAAATAGAGTTTTCTTTTGGTGGTATTTGATCACCTCTGCGGTTTTTATTTTTTGCGCTACAAACAAACATAGAGCGACAATTTTGAAAAAATATATTTGTTTAACTTTTTGTTATCATACATATCCCAGGAAAATATATAAATAAAAACACATTTATCATCAGTTTAGGCCGATATATACCACCAAAGGAAAGCTCTCTTTGTGGGGAAAAAAATGATTAAGATTTCATATGAGTACAGTGTTGCATGACCGCACAATTGTCAGTGTTACAGCACTGAAAGCTGAAAATTGGCCTGGGCAGGAAGGGGGTGAAAATGCCCTGTATTGAAGTGGTTAAACTTGCCTTCTAGACTTTGAGTGTTTCACATACAACCCCATGCAACTTTACAGTATGTGCTTTTGTATATAAAATGTGGACATAAACATAAGTATTTTATTATCAATTACAAACTGTAGCTGATACATCATTTCACTAAGGTGGAGTGAGACTGTAATTGTGAAGCAGCAGGCGGCATCAGCAAGACCGAGTGTGACAGCATTAATGGCTGTTAATATGCTCACCATTGCCTATCCTGCTTCATTAATCACTAGCAGTAGGAGAGGGAACCAGTAATGTCCACTAATACGCCAGCTCTATTATTATCCGCCATTAATATGCAGGCGCTATTATGTTCATGTTTTCTGTGTATACATTGGTCACTGCCAAGACTGAGCAGAACTGGCACCGCGTACCTAATGTCTGCAGACTGGCATGTGCTTATACTCCTAGCATATTGGTGCTGTAGGTTTTACATTGTATTTCCAGTTCAAGGGTGAGTCCGCCCAAACATAATATTTCATTTTTTCTAGATGCCGGAAAGTTAAACCTGACATTTTCTTATCTCTCTAATATTCTGTTGGCGAGATTTCTGCACTTGAACTCCTAGGCTTGCGCACTCAGCGAACGCGAAGAGGGTTTATGCTCTCTCTGTTAGATGTTGTATTTATTTTATATTGTGGAAAATGTAAAAGACAATTCTGGAACATGCATTACTGAACGGGAACACTTAGAACACTTGGGTGGACAGGTACACACTTAGGAATTAATGCAAGGAGATCTCACTGTTATGTACACACGGTCGTTTTTTGTCTTGTAAGAGTCGGTTCACACTGGGGCGACACAACTTCCAGCACGACTTTCAGAAGCAACTTCAACACGACTTAAGCATGAACCACAGGGCGATCTGGGGAGATTTACAACACGACTTGAAGTCCTTTTCAGGTCAGGAGACATTCCAATGGCCAATAAAACAACAATCAGCTCTGGGAGAGGGAGGGGGAGGGAGGGGTTTGCCTGAGAAATGTATGTTATCTTGCTGAAATGTCGCTTCAATTAAGACAGTGATCAGACTTGGAAGCGAATTCCATTGAAATCAATGGGTACAAATCGCCTAGAAGTCTGATTGAAGTAGTACAGGAACCTCTTCTGAAGTCAGAGCGACATGAGTAGTGTGTATTAACACCGCTCCCATTCACTTACATTGCTTTTCTGGACAGCGCGACTTGGGACGACTTGAGACGACTTCAAGTCGGATCCCAAGTCGCCCCAGTGTGAACCGACTCTAAAAAAGCAAAGTTTTTTCTCATGAAAAAAAAACTACGTTTTTCAAACTTCATTTTAAAAAACGACGTTGCCTACACACCATCGTTTTCTGAAAATGCTCTTGCAAAGCGCAGTTACGTACAACACGTACGACGGTACGGTGTTCCATTCAAGCTTGTGTCATAACTTGCTTCTGAGCGTGCATGGGTTTAAAAACGTCGTTTTAAACGTCGTTTTGCCCACACACGATCATTTTTATGACACAAAAAACACATTCTGAAAAACGACATAAAAAATTGAAGCATGTTCGAATTTTTTTTTGTCGTTTTTCAGAAGACATAAAACAATGTTTTGCCCACACACGATCATTTTAAATGACGTTTTTTTAAAACGTTGTTTTATTTCATCACAAAAAACGATTGTGTGTACCCGGCATGAGGGTGTCTAAGAAATATAAGAAGCCAGGAGCTTAAATGAATGTAAACCTTAAATAGATGGCATGTCATTTTCAAAATCACTGTGTATCAAAATAAATTGTCGATTTTTTTTTTCTGTTAGAAAATACTGCTTTCACCATTTTTTATCATGTGTTTGCATTTCATTGCCACTGGTCTCCTGCTGCCTCTTTGCAGCAACTTCTTGTTTTAGGCTTCATGCACACTGGGCTTAAAAAAATGTCTGTTCTTTTTGGCGTAAAGAGCATTTTTTGTACAAAGTTAAGACGAGTTTAGGAGAGTTTTACGTTTTTTCTGCCAGTGGGCTCCAATCAGAAACGTGAATGAGAAGGTTTTTTTTCCTGCCTCTAAACGTTTTTCTAAAAAATATGCCTGTAAATATCCTAATGTGCATGAACACAAAGGATAACATTGAGTTGCTTCTACAGGCAGAACACAAAACTCCTGTAGAAGCAACCTTTTTTATTTCAGTGTGCATGGAGCCTTAAAGGGGTGGTTCCCCTAAAAATAAACTTTTAACATTGCATTTCTCCTCTTAATCACATCTAGAATCGGCTGGTATTTAAAAAAAAATCCGTCCGTACATACCATTTTCGGCATGTAGTCTCACCGCCGCTTCCGGGTCTGACGGTCGGGGTATGGCATGCATACTTGATTGACAGGCATCCGATCGACGCATACAGCGCGTCACGAGATGCCAAAAGAAGCCAAACGTTGGTGCGCATGCGCCGTATAGAGCCGCACCAACGTTCGGCTTCTTTCGGCATCTCGTGACGCGCTGTATGTGTCGATCGGATGCCTGTCCCCAACCATCAAACCGGAAGCGGCGGTGAGACTACATGCCGAAAATGGTATGTACGGACGGATTTTTTTAAAAATACCAGCCGATTCTAGATGTAATTAAGAAGAGAAATGCAATGTTAAAAGTTTATTTTTAGGGGAACCACCCCTTTAAATGCACTCCAGTGGTGACTGCCTTGCATTTCCCAGGAGGCAATTCCTGATAGTGAGCTCATAGTGTAATATGTTTTCATGCTGCTTATATTCTCCACTGGAGGTGCATTTTTCAGCATGACAGCACAGAAGAGCAATTGACAGACATGGAGAAAATGTTGCCATCCTCTCACAGGAAGTACATGAACAAGGATTGTTGAAGGGTCAACAGATATCAAAATAAAGGGTGCAGCTTTAAAAGAACATTAACATCAGTAGTGGAACTACCAAAGGTCAAACTTGTGGGCCCTGCCATTTCGCCACCGATGGAAAGGGCCCAGGCAGTTAGGGGGGGCCCGTGGTTTCTTGCACTGGTGCCCTGGAGGTTCTAGTTACGTTTCTCAGGAACATGGATCTTTACATTCCCCCAGTCATAGCACCTCCCCACAGTTAGTAATCACTCCTAGGGAACACCTTTAACCCTTTGATTGACCCTTATGTTAACCCCTTCCCTTTCAGTGTCATTAGTACAGTAACAGTGCATATTGTCTAGCACTGATCACTATATTTGTGTCACTGGTTCCCAAAAAGTTTCAAAAGTGTCAGTTAGGAGCCCGATTTGTCCACCGCAATATCGCAGTGCCGCTATAAGTTGCTGAACGCTGCCATTACTAGTAAAAAAATTATAATAATATATATATATATATATATATATATATATATACATATAGATATACATATACAGGGCCAATCTGCCCTATAGGCTCACTATGCAAGCCGCTTAGGGGGCCCCCCAAATTACTAGAGGCCCCTCCTGGTGAGAAGTCATTTTCGGATTCTCATTCTCAGCAGTCAGCACCCCCATCTTCTCACTTTAATGTAAGATGTCATTCCCTCCCCCCGCTTCTCAACTTTAATGTGACATGTCACTGTCGGCAACCCCCCCCCCCCCCGCTTCTTAACTTTAATGTGACATGTCATTTTGCTTAGGGCCCCAGGGAGGTCAGGATCGGCACTGTATATATATCAGTTGCAAATAGTGTGTGCATGTTATACACTGATATTGAAATCTGGGCTGCCTCAGAGAGAACAGGGAGGGGGCGGGACGAGCGCCATCAGATTACTTACAGCAAGACTCTCCTGTTTACTCAGCGGCCTCTGTAATAGAAAGTCCCGTCTCCTGGGCCGGCATTGGACCAGTGTTCTGTCTATCATAGACACCGGTACAGGAGGCGGGACTTTGTATTAAAGAGGCCGCCAGGTAATCTGCTCTCCGAACAGCACTATTGGCGCTATTGCATTCAAATATGTGGCCATTCAGTGCTAAAGGCTCGGCCTGCCGAGAGGCTGCATATTTGCATGCACTCGGCGCTAACATGTTAAAATAGATGTAAACCCAGTTACTAAAATTCCATAAAAGGTTTAACATGTTAATATAAAGTCATATTTAGAATTTTTAATGTTTCAACCGTTATTTAAATAATTTTGCCATGTAGGTCTTCGTTCAGACACTTAACAGGAGATTTACTAAAACTGGTGCACACAGAAAATGGTGCAGCTGTGCAATCAGCTTCTAACTTCAGCTTGTTCAGTTAAGCTTTGACAATAAAACCTATAAGTGGTTACTATGCACAGTTGCCCCCACAATCTGTGGTCACCAATTTTAGTACAGGGTTGATTTACAAAAATTGCAGGGTGCAAAATCTGGTGCAGCTGTGCATGGTAGACAATCATTGACTACCATGTACAGCTGCACCAGATTTTACTCTCTCCAGTTTTAGTAAATCAATCCCTTAGGCTGCTTTTACATTGAGGCGTGAGCCGTGGTGGCGGTATAGCAGCGCGACTTTTAGCACACCGCTCCTATACCGCTGTAAAGATGAGGCTAGCAGGACTTTTGGAGCGGTCCTGCTAGCGCACCGCTTCAGTGTGAAAGCTTTCGGGCTTTCACACTAAAGCCTGCAGGGCAGGTTTTTTCACGCGGTATAGCAGCGCTATTTTTACCGTACCGTGTAAAAAACGCCCCAGTGTGAAATGGACCTTACTGTTATAGGGTGACAACACTGTTCCTGTCTCCCAATTGTGCTCTCGAATTGTCACCCAAGGCCTTGCTCACACAGGTGTACTTAAAGTGATACTAAACCCACAACAGTAACATCAGTCTGTATATGCAGTAAAGCATGCTTGTTATACTCACTGTGGAACCCAAGGAGTTAATCCTTTACATTGATTAAAAAAACTGTATGATCCTGTCTCCTTTGATCCTCCCCTTCTTCCAAAGTCCCCAATATATCTCCTGATAGAACAGAGGCCAGGGGACAAGCTGCACAAGCTCAGTTTGGTGTGTATTGCTAAAGATTTTTTTGCTTTCTTGGGAGGGTGCATGTGATCAGCGCAAGACCAATCAGCACTGTCCAGACAGAGGGGCAGTGGTCCTGCATCCTCATGGGACAATAAGGGAATAATAAAAACTCCTCCTACAAGCTTTAACCAGACTCTGATAGAAGTCACAAGACTGCTCTAACTGCTGATGAGAAAATGTATTTAGCAGCTTATATTTACTAAAATAATTACGATGTTCTGTGTGCTGTGGGAGACCAGATCTAGTGAATGCAGGGTCCTGGGTTTAGTAACACTTTAAGTGTAAGCCTGTCCAAGGGCCATGTTTTACCGCAAGAGAATGCACTGGTGTTCTGGTGCACTGGCAGTGCTATCCGCATCTTTGAGGTGCTGTAGGAGCGGTGAATACACCGCTCCTACAGCACCCTGCCTATTGAAATCAAGGGGGCAGCGCCACCAAACCGGTTTTAACCTTTTTTGGTCGTTAGCGGGGGTTAAAAGCGCCCAGAAAATGACGGTAAATCGCCACTAAAAATAGCGACGCTTTACTGCCGAGGCCCCCACTGCCCAATGTGAAAGGGCTCTTAGGGTCACCCCGTGTAAATGAGGCCTGACAGATAGATAGAAATTTTAATGGAACAATGTTATTTGTGCCTATGGACGCAAGAAGGTGGTCAGTTGTGAAGGCACTTATCCAGCCACCCTCTAGCTCCATATTGCGTGAATCTTTCAGAAACCACTTGGGTTGGCTGTAGGTGGGAAGATTTGTGCCATTAAACTGCCATTAAACTGGCCATACACTGATATGTTTTCCTTTGTTCAGCCTTATAGGCTAACAACATGAATAGATGAATCTCCCCTACTGGGTTATTGTATTCTGACAGCCGCTTCCCGAAATGCAACCGCATTTAATTGAATGCAGCCAGTGTTTGCCAAAAAAAATTCGCCAAGGTCCTTCGATTTCTCAACCAAAAGATGTTGGGCGGGAAGGGGCCAACAGGGTCACCCACTAAGCAAGTTTAGGCCAGTTCATCAGAAACTCAATTTTTTTTAGCACAGTGTGTGGCCAACCTTAGGTGCAGAAGTTCTGTTGCATAATTTCCCAAAAGATATTTAACCCGCAATTATTTTCTGTAACAGAATTAGGGCCCTTTTACACGGGGCGGATCAGTATTGATCCGCCTCCGTGTGTCCGTTTGCTCAGCGGGGATCGCTCCTTAAACCCCCGCTGAGCCGTCGGGTGACAGGGCGGTCCCCGCACACTGTGCATAGACCTCCCTGTTTTTTCTCCACTCCCCCCTATGGGGAAAGCGGATGAACACGGACCGTGTGTCCGTGTTCATCCGATCCGCTCTGCGGATGGAAGAAAAAAATAGGGTTTTCTTCCATCTGCAAAATCGGATGTTTTTGTCTTTTTTAGTTTACCTGAACATTTATCAGAGTGAAAAAATAGGATCAACATGGTCTCTTGTCAGAAACTCCCATAAATGACGGAATTTGTTTTCAGGGAATAGGTGTTTTGGCATTTTGAAATTTCCACTGCACACAGGGCTTTCATCTCCCTAGAAAAGGACACCTTATATATCTGTATTTATTACTGTGTTATGAACCAATCTCTCTGTGAATACACATTTCAATCTCTGTATTGGTTCCTCCAAAAATTATATATTTGTGCATTTTTATATTTCTCCCCTGTTTCTGGAAGTTCTATGATGTGTGTCATTGTCTTCGATTGTATGAGTCGCTGTAAAGTAATTGAGTGAATATTCTTGTCACCTAGAGATTTTATATGCTTTTTTTGTTCGCTGTTGAAAGAGGAAATATTATGTATCCATGTCTGCATTATTATATGATTATTTATGTGATTATTATTTATTCATGTCTGATTATAAAGCACCTGCTATTACTTTTTCCCTGCTGTATTATGTAGATGAAGCAGGCACAAATAAACAGCCAATCCTTTCACGTTAATAGTATAAAAAGCGGTTAGAAAAACATTACATCAATGTTCACGCATTTGTCCTCAGTTGTAATCTTTGCATACATATTTTGGGCCTATAGCTTTTGTGTAAATACATATCTTAAAGTGAAACTGCCATCAAAATGAACCATATTTTTAATTTCAAATATCTGTATTCGTTCGTTTTGCAACAAAGCATAGAGTAGAAACTAGAAAGGAAGAAGAACATTGTTCCAGGTTGAATATAAAGAGAGGATCAGAAGGCACAGGGCCCTAAGAACTAACCAGGGATCCCATAGAAGTTACATCTTTAAAATGTGAGAACATTTGGGTCCCAGTTTAAAAATGAGACACAAGTGCATGGAAAGCGGCCTCAAGATCTTAGGGCCTGGAACTGTAGTTGACAAACTACACATCTAACGGTGGTGGAATTGTAACTGGCATCATTCTGCACCACAGATAAAAGTATATGTTAAAGGGGAAGGAAGGTGGGGGAGGCAAAGAATGTGTGGAAAGAGGAAAATGCAAGGGTGGTAGCCAAAGCTGCAAGTCACATGTGAGTCTATCTGGATCCATGGAATTGAGTTTCCAAGTAACCAAATCTGAAGAAATGTGTCATGGGGATCTGATAGAATTCTAGATAACTTCTCATAGATGGTAAGGGGAGGCATTGAAATTTCAATTAATGATAATTTGAAGTACTGTAGATAATTTTTTTGCTGGCTGGTCTATAATGTGCCCTTTTTCTTTGTAGCCAGGACCAGTAGCGGTTGGTGCTCAATTTTCTTGGGGGGCGGCCCGTGGCTTGACCCCCCTGGGCTCGATCAATCGCTGCTTCGCTCGCCCATCGCCTGCCAGGCCCCCCTCCAGCACTGCAACCAGGTTGCGACTTTAGCGGCTTCCCCTGCATCTCCTTCCGAGTCCCGGCTGTCGCTCATTCTCCCGGCCAATCAGGACTTAGGACTTGATATCTTATACGTTTCCACACTGAAGTAAAGACCCGCCACCGAGTTTTAAAGCTGCTTACCAGAAGGCCAAGCTCGATTAGCAATTGGCTATAGCCCAGCCGCGGCCTTTGGAGACTGTAGTGGACTCACAGGGGTAGAGATTCCAGAGGGAAAACTTCCAGCGCAATCATAGGCTCATCCAGATAGCTTGGGTAGAGAGTGAACCATAACTTGATTCCGTAAAATGTATTTATTTTAAAATATAAGAAAGGTACTTACAAGAGTAGATAAAAACATGCAACATAGAATACAAATGACGGCCTGCATCTAGCAGAGCCCTTCCTCCTTAGCGTGGTGACGTCACTGCGCGTCCTCCCAGACGCGTTTCGTCATTAGTCAGATGTTTTCAATGAGATATGACTCACCATATATTTATACCCAAGCCTGGTTGTGAGATGCAAATCAATAGCAGCACAGGCGCCATTTTGACTAAGGGAAAAAATGGCAGCATGTAGAGATAGACAACGCATGGCGCACTCAAAAACCTTTGGATAAAGCTTTATTTAAACACCTCCATGACATGGACAGCTGGTCCCTCTTATGGTGGCTCATAGCTCAAAAAAGGAAAGCACTTAGTCTGATTATTTGCATCAATTTCGAAATCGCAACAATACTCAAGGGTATGAGATTATTAGAATAAAAGGGGGGATTATAAAATAACTCCCTCCACCCCACCTAACGAAGGGGGAGAGAAAAACGGTAATTGATATCAATCAGAACTCTCGTGACCTAAATGTGATGAAACCAAAAGCTGTCCCCGATCACTTTCTCATTAAACCCGTCGGTCTTAACCCAACATTGATGTAAAGCCCACCTATCTAATAGAAGACGATTAATTCTCAATTCCTTAAGAATCTGTCAGAAACATCTATATGTGTATATACCCCATTCGCGGGGCTAACCCACCAGCTAATATAAGGTAATGTGCATATATGTAATACAGACACAAAACCGGTCCAAAGCCCATTTGTGTATACCCCCCACCCACATGCCAAGAACCACTTGTTTCTATGTGATATTGTGCATATCTGCATTCCTTACTAAACCTTAGATTAACGCAAGAGACCTTTCTTATTTGACAAGAAATATATCTCTTATTAATATGTTGATAGAATGAATAGTGAAACTTATATCTTCTTAAGCTAAATAAACTAAAAATGTGTATAAAGAATGTGTATATATAAAAAAATTGCTATCAATTCCGTATATATTACATAGACAAATGAATGCTCCAGCCTAAAATAAAATTAAGAATTAAACAGTTCAAAAATAGAAAAGATGAGAAATATATATAAAAAATGAATATACCCAAATACTCCTCAGGTTGTATCCCCCTCTATTGGTGCAAATCACAACGTGCTTACAAATTCATAGGGGGCATAGGTCTTAAATCGGTATATCCAGGTCATTTCCATCCTAGAGATTTCCCTTACCAAAAAACTCCCCCTCCAATGGGGCTTAAATTTGACGATCCCCAGAAAAAGGGTATTCGACGGGTCTCTGTTATGTTTCAACCGATAATGATTAGAGACAGAGTGATTTTTGAAACCTACCAAAATATTGGTAATATGTTCATTGAGACGGACTTGCAGTGGTCGCTTAGTCCGTCCCACATATTGCAGGCCACAAGGGCACTGCAGTAGGTACACAACTGCAGTAGTAGCACAGGTAATACAAGGCTTAATGGTGTACTAAACGCCTCGTGGCCGTGGAGGTAAAGGTAGTAACTCGTCTCTGTGGACAGGAATTCAGAGAGCAAACTTTACACCGTTTACCCTTGTAAGCCTGTTAATTGTAAAAAAACACTCTGCTACTAACTGGAGGGTTCAGAACATTTACTGCCACTTGGTTCCTTAGGGAGTGTACACCCCTAAAGATAACCCTTGGTTTTGTTGGTAGGCTATCCTTCAGGATGCTATCATTTTTAGCTATGTGCCAATGTTTGTTGACAAGCTGTGTGATACTTCTGTGTTGTACCGAATAGGATGTTATAAATGGTACTCCCACTGGGAACTGGTCACTATCAGTAACGACACTCTCTGCCAGAAGATCCTCCCTACTAGTGACCAATACCCAATTCAGAGACCCCTGTAAGGACTCCTTTGAATAGCCCTTTTCCAGAAAACGGCCTGTTAATATCTCTGCCTGAGTCAAAAACTCTTTAGGATCGGTGCAATTCCTCCGGAGTCTGAGATATTGGCTTTTAGGAACTTCCCTAAGCCAGGGCTCATGATGGCAGCTGTCGGTTGGTATAAAGGAGTTTCTATCTGTCTCCTTGAAGTACGTAGAGGTCACAAACTTGTCGCCTCTAATCGTAATTCTTAGGTCCAAATAGTGGATTTCTGTTTGACTGGCTTCATACTTAAGGTGTATACCTCTCTGATTGTTATTCAGGGATGCCATAAATTCAACTAAATCCTGATGGTCACCGGCCCATAGTAGGAGGATGTTATCTATATACCTGGCCCATAGGGTCATCTGAGGTATATCTCTTGAGTAGATGACATCCTCCTCCCACCTGGCCATAAAAAGATTTGCCAGGATAGGGGCATATTTAGCCCCCATAGCCACTCCCGTGTCCTGCCTGTAGAAATTGCCATCAAACCAGAAATAGTTTAAGGCTGCTGCAAACCTCAGAAGGGACATCACAAACTCAACTTGTTTACACTGAAGCCCGGAATCCCGTTCCATATATCCCTGCACTGCCTCTAAACCTAGCTCATGTGGGATGATCATATACAGGGATGTTACATCCACTGTTACCATCCACATGCCTGCCGTAGGGGAACACCCAGTTAGTACATTGATAATGTGTTTGGAATCTTTAACATATGAATTCATTTTTTATATATATTTCAAATTTTTTCTATTTTTCAACTGTTTAATTCTTAATTTTATTTTAGGGTGGAGCATTCATTGGTTTATGTATTATGGAATTGATACCAATTTTTTATATATACACATTCTTTAAACACATATGCACTTTTAGCACAACGCTAAGGATAGAGTGTGGCCTTGCCATTGGGGTACACACATATTTAACCACTTCAATACAGTGCACCAAAACCCCCTTCTTACCCAGACCAATTTTCAGCTTTCGGTGCTCTCACACTTTGAATTACAATTACTCAGTCATGCAACACTGCACCCAAATAAAATTCACGTCCTTTTTTTCACACACATAGAGCTTTCTTTTGGTGGTATTTAATCACTTGTGGGATTTTTATTTTTTGCGCTATAAATAAAAAAAGGCGGAAAAGTTCGTGAAAAATTGCTGTTTTCTTTGTTTCTGTCATAAAATTTAGCAAATTAGTAATTTTTCTTCATAAATTTTGGCCAAAATTTATACTGCTACGTGTCTTTGGTAAAAATAATCCAAATTGGTGTGTATTATTTGGTCTTTGTGAAAGTTATAGAGTCTACAAACTATGGTGCCAATCCCTGAAAATTGATCAATCTGATCACACTTAAAGTACTGACGGTCTATCTAATTTCTTGAGATGATAACAAGTCAGAAAAGTAAAATTACCCCCCAAATGACCCCATTTTGGAAAGCAGACACCCCAACGTATAATCTATGAGGCATAATGAGTCTTTTGAGCGGTTATTTTTTTTCCAGACGTTTTTGGAAAATGTGGAAAAAAAATTAAAACGCATTTTATTTACACAACGTTGTCCATTTATAAGATATTTCGAACACATAGCAAATGCATAGCAAAAATTACACCCCAAAAAACATTCTGCTACTCCTCCTGAGTATGGGGATACCAAATGTGTGGGACTTTTACACAGCCTGGCCACATAAATAGGCCCAACATTGAAGTAGCACCATCAGGCGATCTCCGAGCATAAATTGCACATCTCATTTCTCAACCACCTATTACACTTTTGAAGGCCCTGGAGCACCAAGACAATGGAATTGCCCACAAAATGACCCCATTTTGGAAAGCAGACACCCCAACGTATAATCTATGAGGCATAATGAGTCTTTTGAGCGGTTATTTTTTTTCCAGAAGTTTTGGGAAAATGTGGAAAAAAAATTAAAACGCATTTTATTTGCACAAAGTTGTCCATTTATAAGATATTTCGAACACATAGCGAATGCATAGCAAAAATGACACCCCAAAAAACATTCTGCTACTCCTCCTGAGTATGGGGATACCAAATGTGTGGGACTTTTACACAGCCTGGCCACATAAATAGGCCCAACATTGAAGTAGCATCATCAGGCGATCTACGAGCATAAATTGCACATCTCATTTCTCAACCACCTATTACACTTTTGAAGGCCCTGGAGCACCAAGACAATGGAATTGCCCACAAAATGACCCCATTTTGGAAAGCAGACACCCCAACGTATAATCTATGAGGCATAATGAGTCTTTTGAGCGGTTATTTTTTTTCCAGAAGTTTTGGGAAAATGTGGAAAAAAAATTAAAACGCATTTTATTTGCACAAAGTTGTCCATTTATAAGATATTTCGAACACATAGCGAATGCATAGCAAAAATGACACCCCAAAAAACATTCTTCTACTCCTCCTGAGTATGGGGATACCAAATGTGTGGGACTTTTACACAGCCTGGCCACATAAATAGGCCCAACATTGAAGTAGCACCATCAGGCGATCTACGAGCATAAATTGCACATCTCATTTCTCAACCACCTATTACACTTTTGAAGGCCCTGGAGCACCAAGACAATGTAATTGCCCACAAAATGACCCCATTTTGGAAAGCAGACACCCCAACGTATAATCTATGAGGCATAATGAGTCTTTTGAGCGGTTATTTTTTTTCCAGAAGTTTTGGGAAAATGTGGAAAAAAAATTAAAACGCATTTTATTTGCACAAAGTTGTCCATTTATAAGATATTTCGAACACATAGCGAATGCATAGCAAAAATGACACCCCAAAAAACATTCTTCTACTCCTCCTGAGTATGGGGATACCAAATGTGTGGGACTTTTACACAGCCTGGCCACATAAATAGGCCCAACATTGAAGTAGCACCATCAGGCGATCTACGAGCATAAATTGCACATCTCATTTCTCAACCACCTATTACACTTTTGAAGGCCCTGGAGCACCAAGACAATGTAATTGCCCACAAAATGACCCCATTTTGGAAAGCAGACACCCCAACGTATAATCTATGAGGCATAATGAGTCTTTTGAGCGGTTATTTTTTTTCCAGAAGTTTTGGGAAAATGTGGAAAAAAAATTAAAACGCATTTTATTTGCACAAAGTTGTCCATTTATAAGATATTTCGAACACATAGCGAATGCATAGCAAAAATGACACCCCAAAAAACATTCTGCTACTCCTCCTGAGTATGGGGATACCAAATGTGTGGGACTTTTACACAGCCTGGCCACATAAATAGGCCCAACATTGAAGTAGCACCATCAGGCGATCTACGAGCATAAATTGCACATCTCATTTCTCAACCACCTATTACACTTTTGAAGGCCCTGGAGCACCAAGACAATGTAATTGCCCACAAAATGACCCCATTTTGGAAAGCAGACACCCCAACGTATAATCTATGAGGCATAATGAGTCTTTTGAGCGGTTATTTTTTTTCCAGAAGTTTTGGGAATATGTGGAAAAAAAATTAAAACGCATTTTTTTTACACAAAGTTGTCCATTTATAAGATATTTCAAACACATAGAAAATGCATAGCAAAAATTACACCCCAAAAAACATTCTGCTACTCCTCCTGAGTATGGGGATACCAAATGTGTGGGACTTTTACACAGCCTGGCCACATAAATAGGCCCAACATTGAAGTAGCACTATCAGGCGATCTACGAGCATAAATTGCACATCTCATTTCTCAACCACCTATTACACTTTTGAAGGCCCTGGAGCACCAAGACAATGGAATTGCCCACAAAATGACCCCATTTTGGAAAGCAGACACCCCAACGTATAATCTATGAGGCATAATGAGTCTTTTGAGCGGTTATTTTTTTTCCAGAAGTTTTGGGAAAATGTGGAAAAAAAATTAAAACGCATTTTATTTGCACAAAGTTGTCCATTTATAAGATATTTCGAACACATAGCGAATGCATAGCAAAAATGACACCCCAAAAAACATTCTTCTACTCCTCCTGAGTATGGGGATACCAAATGTGTGGGACTTTTACACAGCCTGGCCACATAAATAGGCCCAACATTGAAGTAGCACCATCAGGCGATCTACGAGCATAAATTGCACATCTCATTTCTCAACCACCTATTACACTTTTGAAGGCCCTGGAGCACCAAGACAATGGAATTGCCCACAAAATGACCCCATTTTGGAAAGCAGACACCCCAACGTATAATCTATGAGGCATAATGAGTCTTTTGAGCGGTTATTTTTTTTCCAGAAGTTTTGGGAAAATGTGGAAAAAAAATTTAAACGCATTTTATTTGCACAAAGTTGTCCATTTATAAGATATTTCGAACACATAGCGAATGCATAGCAAAAATGACACCCCAAAAAACATTCTGCTACTCCTCCTGAGTATGGGGATACCAAATGTGTGGGACTTTTACACAGCCTGGCCACATAAATAGGCCCAACATTGAAGTAGCACCATCAGGCGATCTACGAGCATAAATTGCACATCTCATTTCTCAACCACCTATTACACTTTTGAAGGCCCTGGAGCACCAAGACAATGTAATTGCCCACAAAATGACCCCATTTTGGAAAGCAGACACCCCAACGTATAATCTATGAGGCATAATGAGTCTTTTGAGCGGTTATTTTTTTTCCAGAAGTTTTTGAAAAATTTGGAAAAAAAATGAAAACGCATTTTATTTACACAAAGTTGTCCATTTATAAGATATTTCCAACACATAGTGTGTACATAGCAAAAATTACAACCCAAAATACATTCTGCTACTTGTTCTGAGTATGGGGATACCAAATGTGTGGGACTTTTACACAGCTTGGCCACATACAGATGCCCAACATCCAAGTAGCACCATCAGGCGTTCTAGGAGCATACATTACATATATAATTTCCTGGCAACCTATCGTTTTTGAAGGCTCTTCATATTTCTAACACATAGCATGTACATACCAAGAATTACAATCCAAAATAAATTCTATTGCGGAAAGGGTAAACAAAAAGTATTACCTGTGCTTTTAGTAGTGTCCACAGAAGAGAGCACTGGTCCAGGCAGCAGTCAGGGATGTGCTTAGCGACAGCTAAAGTAATTATCCAGGCAGCATATTTGCATAGTCCAGGTAGCAGTGGTGTGGCTCGTTCATGCCGCAGGCAAAGATGATGGCAGGCATGATGGCAGTAAGTCAGCAGCAGGCTGAGGGCTGCAATCGGGTAAGACCTGTGCACAGGGGCACAGGGGTAGAGGCTTCGACCCACCCAAATCTCTATGAAGCCTCCGGACTCCAGACCCTAATCCGGAAATTACAAAACCCGGAGAAAACAAAAAAAATGTTTTCTCCATCCGGGAAAACTATTCTGGAGCCCCTTACATATGTGAGACCCCTGTGTACTACAATAGTAGGGCAACAGATCAGTCCAAGTGGTAGGCAAAAGCATAGTCCATAAAACAGGCCAGGGTTAGTTCACGTGGAAGCAGTCCAAACGGTAGTCAGAGGCATAGTCCATAAAACAGGCCAGGGTCAATTTATGTGGAAGCAGTCCAAACGGTAGGCAGAGGCATAGTCAAAAAACAGGCCAGGGTCAGTTTACGTGGAAGCAGTCCAAGCAGTAGGCAAAAGCATAGTCCATAAAACAGGCCAGGGTCAGTTTACGTGGAAGCAGTCCAAACAGTAGGCAGAGGCATAGTGAAAAAGCAGGCCAGGGTCAGTTCACGTGGAAGGCAGTAGCATGAAAATGGTCAGAAAATGGTCAGATGGGCGAAATGGTTAAAAATATGGGCTAATATTTTGGGGATTCGTGATAAGTTTCAAAGCATTCTCCAATGCAAAGGCCAGGTTGGGAGGGACACCGGGACAATGGTAGCTGGAATCTTTTCGAAATCCTCTTTTGCTGCACACGCGACATCTTTTTTGCCGTCTTCGGCCTCCTTCGGATGGTGGGATGTTGTGCGGGTAGTGGCGTCCATGAAGTCGGCTAACGGCATCAGAGCAAAGGGTCTCTGTGGGGGGTCCTTGTGGATAGATGAGGGACATGACTAGTTCTTCTGTGAATTGTAGCAAGCGGGCAGGGTTTTCAGTGGATTTGGAGTAGACTACATAAGAATTATAAATGGCCAAATGGATGAGATAAATTTCTACCTTCTTGTACCAGAATCGGGACCTCCTTATTGATAAATAGGGCTGAATCATTTGATCATTGAAATCCACCCCCCCATGTACAGATTATAATCTTGGACACATGTCGGCTTTTCAATGGGACCTTGTCTTCGTGGAACAACAACTGCAGTGTCATTGTGAATGGTGGACATCATGTGCACGTCTCTGTTATCCTTCCACCTCAAGGCCAGCACTTCGTTGCACCTCACTGCTGCTCTTTGCCCCCTTCGCAGCTTTTTGTTGACAATCGATTGTGGGAAGCCCTTCCTATTTTTTCTGGAGGTTCCGCAGGCCAGGGTTTTTTCAACATATAAGTGTCGGAAAAGGGGCAGGCTGGTGTAAAAATTATCAAGGTAAAGATGATATCCCTTTCTCAAGAGTGGGTAAGCCAGGTCCCATACAATTTTTCCAGCTGTGCCTATGTAGGCCGGGCACTCAGGGGGCTGGAGCTGGGAATCTCTTCCTTCATAAATGCGAAACGCATACAGATATCCCGTGGCTCTCTCACAAAGTTTGTAAAATTTTACACCATATTTAGCCTTTTTGCTAGGAATGTATTGCTTTATTCCTAGACGGCCACAAAAGGGTACCAGGGACTCATCCACACATATATGTTTCTCGGGGACATAGATTTCTGCAAATTGCTGGGAAAGGAAATTGATCAGAGGGCGAATCTTGTACAATTTATCGTAATCTGGATGATTATGGGGAGGGCACTTGGTATTGTCATTGAAATGAAAGAATCGCATTATCATTTCATATCGGGACCTGGACATTTTGGCAGAATACATGGGCTGATGGTAGATGGGTTTGGTGGACCAATAAGAATGTCCTTGATTTTTTTTGTTAAGCCCCATGTTTACGGTGAGGCCAAGAAACAATTTGAACTCCTCCAAATTGACATCTCTCCACTCAAATGGACGGGCATAAGATGATTGGGGGTTGTTGGCAATATACTGCTGGGCATACAAATTTGTCTGGTCGATAATTAACTGCAAAAAAGTGTCGGGCAAAAAGAGATGAAGGTAATCAACTTCTGAAAAATTTTGGGTGTTGGCCTGCACACCTGGCTGTGCGGTGAAAGGGGGAATAATGGGTGATCCAGAGTCGGAAGGCAGCCATTTTGGGTTGGCAAGACCATCTGGCATGAATGTAGTGGCCCTGGCTCCTGGGGGACGTGACACTCTAGTAGTTGGGGGGGTTGAATTTCTTGTGCTGGTACTTAGGAGTGATCTGGCACCACTGGGCCTGGGCATTTGTTCATCAGGGGTTTCGCTGGCGGCATCGCTGGCGGCATCGCTGGTACTGGGGCTTTGTTCCCGGGGCCTTTTGCTGGCATCAGCGCTGGTACCGGGCCTATTGCTGGTGGCGCTGGTACTGGGCCTTTGTTCCCGGGGCCTTTTGCTGGCGTCAGCGCTGGTTTTGCCCCTATTGCTGGTGGCGCTGGTACTGGGTCTTTGTTCCCGGGGCCTTTTTCTGGCATCAGCGCTGGTACTGGGCCTATTGCTGGTGGCGCTGGTACTGGGCCTAGGAATATCTTCCTGGTTGCTGGCGGCTGCCTGGTTTTCAGCGTGCCGTGCATTTTTAGGAGGGACCCATTCTTCATCCGAATCGTTGCTATATTCAATCGGTTCAAATTCCGATTCGGAATCAGAAATGGAATCTGATGAGAGCTCTCCGTTGCTTTCATCGGTCATTGAGAGGATATGGAACGCCTCTTGGGTACTATACAATCTTTTGGACATTTTGGCTGTGTGGCGGGTAGCTGGGTGACAGATGGGTGGCAGGTGATGTTCACTGATGGGTGATGGTGTGATGGACGATGGTCCCTGATGGGTGACAGGTGATGGTGATGGTGATGGTGATGGTCACAGATGGGTGACAGGCCACGGACGGTGACGGGTGATGGTCACTGATGGGTGACGGGTGATAAGGCAGGTCACTGATGTTTGACGAGTGCACCGCTGATGGGTGACGGGTGATGGGAGATAGAGCACGGTCACTGATGGGTGACGGGTGACAGATGCACTGCTGATGGTCACAGATGGGTGACAGGGCAGGTCACTGATGGGTGACGGGTGCTAGGACAGGTCACTGATGGGTGACGGGTGAAAGTGCAGGTCACTGATGGGTGACGGGTGAAAGTGCAGGTCACTGATGGGTGACGGGTCACAGGGCAGGTCACTGATGGGTGACGGGTCACAGGGCAGGTCACTGATGGGTGACGGGTCACAGGGCAGGTCACTGATGGGTGACGGGTCACAGGGCAAGTCACTGATGGGTGACGGTGAAAGGGCACGGTCACTGATGGCTGACGGTTGCACCGCTGATGGCAGTCTCTTTGTGTGACAGGTGCACTTTATGGGTGACTGTTGGGTGACTGTTTACAATTGGAGGGGGGGGCAAAGGGTGGTGTGGTGTTTGTGCAGACACTACAGAAACACAGAACTGTAACTCACTGATAGTAGCTCTTCTCTCCTCACACTGGAAACAATGTGTGAGGAGAGAAGAGCTGGTAACAGTTAGTTACAGCTCTGTGTTTACACTTACAGATCAGGCTGTGAATGGATCACAGCTGATCACGTGGTACACAGCCCTGACCAATGGCTGTGTACCATTGTCGGCGACGAGCAGTGTTCCCAGAAACACGCTGCCGCCGACGGGCACGCGCGGCGCGCGCACGATCGCGCGCAAACGCCGTGCACAGCGGTCTATACAATTCGTGATCAGCCGTGAATTCAACACGGCCGATCATGTGGTGAACAGCGCATCCGCGCCGCTGTTCACCCCTGTCGGTGACGAGCGGTGTCTCGGTGACACGCCGCCACCGTCAGTACAGGGATGCGCGCACGCGATCGCGCGCATTCCCTATTTAAAGACATCACGTCATATGACGTGATGTCAGAACAATGGAGTCCTCCGCCCGCCGTCATATGACGGTGGGCGGTGGACAAGTGGTTAAAACTAATGGTGATAACATTTTTAGTTTATTTAGCTTAAGAAGATATAAGTTTCACTATTCTATCAACATATTAATAAGAGATATATTTCTTGTCAAATAAGAAAGGTCTCTTGCGTTAATTTAAGGTTTAATAAGGAATGCACATATGCACAATATCACATAGAAACGAGTGGTTCTTGGCATGTGGGTGGGGGGTATACACGAATGGGCTTTGGACCGTTTTTTTGTCTGTATTAAGTCTTACATATATGCACATTACCTTATATTAGCACATATAGACGTTTCTGATCAATTCTTAAGGAATTGAGAATTAATCGTCTCCTATTAGATATGCAATGTTGGGTTAAGACCGACGGGTTTAATGAGAAAGTGATCCGAACAACTTTTGGTTTCATCACTTTTAGGTCACGAGAGTTCTGATTGATATCAATTACCATTTTTCTCGCCCCCTTTGTTAGGTGGGGTGGAGGGAGTTATTTTATAATCCCCCCTTTTTTTTCTAATAATCTCATACCCTTGAGTATTGTTGCGATTTCGAAATTGATGCAACTAATCAGACTAAGTGCTTTCCTTTTTTGAGCTTTGAGCCACCATGAGAGGAAGCGGCTGTCCGCGTCATGGAGGTGTTTAAATAAAGCTTTATCCAAAGGTTTTGAGTGCGCCATGCGTATGGTGCTGGCATTTTTCCCTTAGTCAAAATGGCGCCTGTGCTTCTATTAATTTGCATCTCACAACGAGGCTTGGGTATAAATATATGGTGAGTCACTGTCGCGCCCTATCCCATTGAAAACGTCTGACTAATGACGAAACGCGTCTGGGAGGACACGGAGTGACGTCACCACGCTAAAGAGGAAGGGCTCCGCTAGACGCCGGCCGGCATTTGTATTCTATGTCGCTTGTTTTTATCTACTTTTGTAAGTACCTTTCTTATATTTTAAAATAAACAAATTTTACGGAATCACAATATGGTGCACTCTCTCTCTACCCATGCTATCTGGATGAGCCTATGATTGCGCTGGAAGTTTTCCCTCTGGAATCTCTACCCCTGTGAGTCCACTACAGTCTTCAAAGGCCGCTGCTGGGCTATAGCCGATTGCTAATCGAGCTTGCCCTTCTGGTAAGCGGCTTTAAAACTCAGTGGCGGGTCTTCACTTCAGTGTGGAAACTTAAAAGATATCACGGTGGTGTTGCCTTCAGGATTGACCATTTGCATGCATATTAACCACATAACCCCTGGACCATATTGCTGCCCAATGACCAGAGCACTTTTTGTGATTCGGCACTGCGTCGATTTAACTGATAATTGCGCAGTTGTGCGACGTGGCTCCCAAACAAAATTGGCGTCCTTTTTTTCCCACAAATAGAGCTTTCTTTCGGTGGTATTTGATCATCTCTGCGGTTTTTATTTTTTGCACTATAAACAAAAATAGAGCGACAATTTTGAAAAAAATTCAATATTTTTTACATTTTGCTATAATAAATATCCCCAAAAAATATATAAAAACATATTTTTTTCCTCAGTTTAGGCTGATACGTATTCTTCTACATATTTTTTGTAAAAAAAAATCGCAATTACCGTTTATTGATTGGTTTGCGCAAAAGTTATAGCGTTTACAAAATAGGGGGTAGTTTTATGACATTTTTATTAATATTTTTCTTTTTTTACTAATGGCGGCGATCAGCGTTTTTTTTTCAGTACTGCGACATTATGGTGGACACTTCGGACACTTTTGACACATTTTTGGGACCATTGGCATTTTTTTAGCGATCAATGCTATGAAAATGCATTGGATTACTATAAAAATGCCATTGGCAGTGAAGGGGTTAACACTAAGGGCAGGGGAGGGGTTAAGTGTGTTCCTGGGTGTGTTCTAACTGTATGGGGGGTTGGCCTCACTAGGGGAAATCACTGATCTTCTGTTCATACATTGTATGAACAGCAGATCATCGTTTCCCCCGCTGACAGGACCGGAAGCTGTGTGTTTACACACATAGCTCCCGGTCCTCGCTCTGTACCGAGCGATCGCGTGTGCCCGGCGGCGATCGTACCCACCAGGCACGCGTGCGGGACTCGGGGACGAGCGGGGAAAAAAAACGAAAGATCCGACATAAACAAATGCTTTATTTTTGTTTTCGTTGTGGTCGAATGTGCCTAACCTTAACTCTATTAGTCCAATATTATTTTACATAGAGAGAAAAGATTCGCCATAGAGAGAAAAGATTCGACATAGAGAGACATGAAGAGTCAAATTTTTTTTTTTTTTTTTTTAAAAGATTCTGTTGAATCTTTTTTTTTTTCTTAGAACATTCGACAGACACCATAAGCCTTCAATGACAGATTCGACATAGAGAGACATGAAGATTTGACATAGAGAGACATGAAGATTCGACATAGAGAGACATGAAGAGTCAAATTTTTTTTTTTAAAGATTCTATCGAATCTACTTTTTTTTTTTCTTAGAACAATCGACAGACACCATAAGCCTTCAATGACAGATTCGAACTTAATTTGGATTTTCGGACTAATGCATTTTTTTAACGAAAAACAAAATAAATAAAAACAAATTTCTGGAGTTACTAAATAAATTTATTTTTCTGACGAAAACGAAATTACGAAACAAAATATTTCAGTGTGCACATGTCTAGGTATTTCTCTGTGTAACCTGTAATTGCCTCCTGACACCTCTCTCCTTTTTTTGCTCTCTAACCAACATTTCTTTGGTCCTATAGTCACTGAAATATAAAATTGTCAAAGCTAAAGTAAACCAGTCATGAAAAAAGCATCCCCCATTGTGTACTAAGAACATTGGGGTGCCTTAAAGTTGAGCGATGGTGTAGATTTACTAAAGGCAAATAGACTGTGCACTTTGCAAAATGCAGTTGCACTTTGCAATTGAAAATGCTCCAGAGCTTAAAAGAGCAGAAGCTCTGCTGACTTCCATCATTCAATCATGCAGAAGCAAAAATTAATTTTTATTTTTTATTTTTCTTGCATGTCATTATTTGAAAAGTGAAGTTTTACCTAATTTACTAAGCTCTGAAGCTTCCTTTATAAAAAAAAGTGCAGGACACACGTATTTTGATTATTCCTGGGTATCCCTGGCTCTTACCTGTCCTCCTTATAACTTGGTGAAGGATGTGGTCAGCACCTTAAGTCAGACACCTAATAGTAAATAAAATGGAGAAGCTTGTAAAATAGCTTTTACGGGCAAATGCTAATCAGCAGCAAACTACATGAGCTACTGCAAGAGGCTAACCACCTAACCACCCAACAGATCTAAAAGCTGACTGAAGTCCACCTTAGTGAGACAACAGTAAGTGAACCTGTCTCCAGTGGCGTCGCTAGTGTTGGTGTCACCCGGTTCGGAAAAACATGGTGTCACCCCCCCCCCCCCTCGGCAGGACAGGCAGTAGGACACCAGGCAGGCTAGCGCATCAGACTTCTCACGCCACCCCCAAACCCCCCCCCCCCAGACTGCTGCAGTTCTAATTGATAGTGTCACCCAGTGCATTCTTCTCAAAGAAAGGGTGCAGGAGCTCAACCACGCTCCACACATTTCCCCAAGTAGGGGGGTGGGGTGTCAAGCGTGCTACAGCAACTGGGTTTGGGGGGGGGTCATTAAGTACCATGAGGGTGCTACATACAGAGTGAAGACTTCAGGTAGGTGCAGAGTTTAGGTGGGTGCAGGGTGCAGGTGGGTACAGGCTGCAGAGTGCAGGTGGGTGCAGTTAGGTACAAGGTACAGTTAGGTACAGGAGGGTGCAGTTAGGTACAGGGTGCAGGAGGGTGCAGTTAGGTACAGGGTGCAGGTAGGTACAGTGTGCAGGAGGGTGCAGTTAGGTACAGGGTGCAGGTAGGTACAGTGTGCAGGAGGGTGTAGGTTTGTACAGGGTGCAGGTAGGTGCAGGGATGCAGTGAGGTACAGAAGGGCGCAGTTAGGTACAGGAGGGCGCAGTTAAGTACAGGGTGCAGGTAGGTACAGTGTGTATGTAGGTACAGGATGAAGGTAGGTACAGTTAGGTACAGGAGGGTGCAGTTAGGTACAGGGTGCAGGTTGGTACAGGGTGCAGTTAGGTACAGTTAGGTACATGGGGTGCAGTTAGATACAGGAGGGTGTAGTTAGGTACTGGGTGCAGGTAGGTACAGGGTGCAGTTAGGTACAGTTAGATACAGTTAAGTACAGTTAGGTACAGGAGGGTGTAGTTAGGTACAGGGTGCAGGTAGGTACAGGGTGCAGTTAGGTACAGTTAGGTACAGGAGGGTGTAGTTAGGTACAGGGTGTAGGTAGGTACATGATGCAGTTAGGTACAGGAGGGTGCACTAAGGTACAATAGGGTGCAGGAGGGTGCAGGTAGGTACAGGATGCAATTAGGTGCAGTTGGGTACAGGAGGGTGCAGTTAGGTACAATAGGGTAAAGGAGGGTGCAGGTAGGTACAGGGTGCAGTTAGGTACAGTTAGGTACAATAGGGTGCAGGAGGGTGTAGTTAGGTACAGGAGGGTGCAGGTAGGTACAGGGTGCAGTTAGGTACAGTTAGGTACAGGAGGGTGCAGTTTGGTACAGGAGGGTGCAGATAGGTACAATAGGGTGCAGGAGGGTGCAGGTAGATACAGGGTGCAGTTAGGTACAGGAGGGTGCAGTTAGGTACAGGGTGCAGGTAGGTACAGGGTGCAGGTAGGTGCAGGAGGGTGCAGATAGGTACAATAGGGTGCAGGAGGGTGCAGGTAGGTACAGGGTGCAGTTAGGTACAGGAGGGTGCAGTTAGGTACAGGGTGCAGGTAGGTACAGGGTGCAGGTAGGTACAGGAGGTTGCAGTTAAGTACAGGGTGCAGAGTTCCACCACCAAATCGCCATCCTGCACAATTAGCTCTCCCCTCTGCACACAAACCTCAGACACAGCGTGGCTCAATCCAGTGAGAGAGATGCCCTTCCTCCTAAGCTCCTCTCATGACCTGTATGACACGTCAGAGCGGGGGAGCAGCCACCTAGCAAAAGCTTCCCCTCCGTGGCGTGTGACAGGTAGCGGCGAGTGTGCGGTCGGGTGCCCTATAGTGACGCCAGTGCCTGTCTCTGCAGGAGCAGAGACAGGCACTATCAGAGAGGCAGAGGGTGGCACAGGGGCCAATGTCTGCTTCTTGACAGTTGATGGAGAAAGCTTTGCAATAATTGTCCATGTAGGATAATGTTAAAGCCTGCGTCGTCATCTTTAACTGAGTGTCAGAATGTGAGAATTTACCCAAGGAGCAGTGGGCAGAAGTGCTAGAACCCTTTATAAGGGGGAGCCTCAAAAAAACTAATTTGACTCGCAACCTCAGATTACCAAGGAGTATCCTAAGCTCAGAGGAGAAAAACCAGTCAAGTTTGGGGTTATCATGGCTGCCTGAGCGCAAAAAATGTTTCACATGGGATGATGGGAACATGTCCCAGGAAAGTGCACAAAGTCCAGGATGTATGACTTGTTCCTCCCTACAGTCAGTTTGGTTGCAATCAATGTTGCTCAACCCTGTTCAGATTGTGTAGTGAGTAGTCTGTAAACATTACATCAAAGCTTTGCCAGTTAACATACAGCGGTGCATTAGGTATACAGATGCCAAGAGTATGAATAACATTTTGGTATTTACAAAACATTTAAAGAGTATTGTAAATCTTGCCTGAGTTTCAAATTATGTACTCCAATCACTGGTAGCCTTTTGAGAGGGTTGCTCTGGATCTGGTCACTGTCAACAGACACTTAAAGAGGGGGTTCACCCTAAAAAAAAATCTTTGTCTCCACTGACATTCAGCATACTAGCGTGAGCTACAGTATGCCTTTATTTATTTTTTCTGTGCTGTACTTACAGTTTAATCCTTTTGTTTCGTTTCAGACTCCGGGCAGGAAATAGGCGTTCCTATCAAGAGGGTAACATGATTGACGGCCGGCTATGGCGCGTCACACGTTCCGAAAATAGCCGGAGTAGGACTCGGCTCTTCACGGCGCCTGCGCAGTCAGCTCCTAGTCTGTGCTCAGGCGCCGTGAAGAGCCGAGTCCTACTCCGGCTATTTTCGGAATGCGTGACGCGCCATAGCTGGCCATCAATTATGTTCCCCTCTTGATAGGAACGCCTTTTCCCCCGCGGTAGCCTAAAACAAACAAATGGATTAAACTGTAAGTACAGCGCAAAAAAATAAAATAAAGGCATACTGTAGCTGACGCTAGTATGCTGGATGGCATGGTAAAAAGTTGTTTTTTAGGGTGAACCTCCGCTTTAATGCCAACTAAATAAATCTAAATTTCCATCTGAACAGATTACACAATCCAACAACTATCATACTATTTAGCAGAATGAAATTAGAATTTATTAGATATCAAACATGATATATTGCTGATGTATGTTGCTCCTGGGGTAGCTAATGTGCTTTATTGTCCTTCCAGACCTTGTAACATAGTTTTTTTTTTTTTTTTTAGAGAGACCAATGGTTTCTTCTCCATTAATTTGACCAATTTTTGTGATGGCAACTCCATTACTGTAGACAATTTGAAGAACTGAGTTGAGAGCCTGAAATGTATGAAAGTTTAATTTAGGTAAAAAAAAAAACAGACTCAGGCTCTGCATGTGCAGTTGCTCCAGAGCTTAGTAAATTAGGCAAAGTTTCATGTTACAAAGAATACCAATCACATGCAAGGAAAATGTTAAACTGGATTTTTTGCTTGCACATGATTGGATGATGGAGATCATTCAAGGTTCTGCTCATTTACTAAGCTCTGGAGCAACTGCACTTGCAAAGTGCACAGTCTATTTGCCTTTAGTAAATCAACCTCTCTATGTCTTTAACATTTGGCCTCGTCAGGGCCGATCCTACCCGGGGTGCAAAGGGTGCAGTGCACCCAGGCGCCACAGAGGTGGGGGCGCTGAAGCGTCAGAGTGCCTGTCTCAAATAATCACTCTCTTTGTTTGTGTAGGACGGCGCCGGCGGCTCTACCCGCCGCCGCCGCTGCTGTGTTTCTCTGACTTTGTCCTGTACGGCTGTCCGTGTCCCCCCTTCCTCCTCCTATTAGAGAGGGGAGTGAAGAGCCTGGAGATCTCAGCGGCTGTCTCTGTGTGGACATTGCTGAGGGGGCGGTCCATCATGCCTGACACTGCTCCTCTCTGTGTGTGTCATAAAAAAACTCCTGTCTGCGGCGATCTGTGATCCACCCGGGCGGCGCGGCTGCACACTGTCCCCTCCTCTGCAGCTGCTCCTCTATGTGTCATAAGATGACTCTTGTCTGCGGCGATCTGTGATCTACCCGGGCGGCGCGGTTGCACACTGTCCCCTCCTCTGCAGCTGCCGCCCGGGTGGATCACAGATCGCCGCAGACAGGAGTCATCTTATGACACAGAGAGGAGCAGTGTCAGGCATGATGGACCATGTGTTTTTATTTAATGTAATGGACGGGGTTTGTCCTGGGGGGAGGGGTCTGTAGTATTGTAGGGGGCGTTTTTTTCCTGGGGGGAGTCTGTACTAATGGGGGGGGGGGTTGTGCCTGGGGTCTGCACTAATGAGGGGGGGTTGTCTTGGGGAGTCTGTACTAATGGGGGGAGGTTTGTCCCTGGGGTCTGCACTAATGAGGGGGGGGGTTGTCCTGGAGTCCTGGAGGGGTCTGTACTAATGGGGGGGGGTTTGTCCTGGGTGGGTCTGCACTAATGGGGGGGTTTGTCCTGAGGGGGATCTGTACTAATGGGGGGAGTCTGTACTAATGGTGGGGCTTGTCCTGGGGATATGCACTAATGGGGGGGTTTATCCTGGGGGGTCGGTACTAACGGGGGTTTGTCATGGGGGTCTGTACTAATGGGGGGTTTGTTCTGTGGGGGGGTCTGCACTAATGGGGTGGTTTGTCCTGGTGGGGTCTGTACTAATGGGGGGGCTTGTCCTGGGGGTATGCACTAATGGGGGGGTTTATCCTGGGGGGTCAGTACTAACGGGGGTTTGTCATGGGGGGTCTGTACTAATGGGGGGTTTGTTCTGTGGGGGGGTCTGCACTATTGGGGTGGTTTGTCCTGGGGGGGTCTGTACTAATGGGGGGGCTTATCCTGGGGGTATGCACTAATGGGGGGGTTATCCTGGGGGGTCGGTACTAATAGGGGTGTTTGTCCTGGGGGTCTGTAATAATGGGGGGTTTGTTCTGGGGGGGGGGTCTGCACCAATGGGGGGGGTTTGTTCTGGGGTCTGTTCTAATGAGGAGTTTGTCCTGGTTGGGCCTGTACTAATGGAGGGGGGTTGTCCGGGGGGTCTGCACTACTGAGGGGGTGGTTTATCCTGAGGGAGGTCTGTACTAATGGAAGGGGGGTTGTTCTGGGGGAGTCTATACTAATGGGGGGGTTTGTCCTGGGGGAGTCTATACTAATGGGGGGTTTGTCCTGGGGGAGTCTGTACTAATGGGGGGGGGGTTGTCCTGGGGGAGTCTGTACTAATAGGGGGTTTGTCCTTGGGGAGTCTGTACTAATGGGGAGTTTGTACTAATGGAGGGGGATTGATTTGTACTAGAGGTCTGTACGAATGGGGGGGGGGGGGGGTTGTTCTGGGGCGGTCTTTAATACTGGAAGTGGGTCTGTACTAATGGGGGGGTGTTTTGTCCTGGGGGTCTGTACTAATGGAGGGGGTGGTTTGTCCTAGGGGGGTCTGTACTAATAGAGGAGGGTCTGTACTAATGGAGGGGGTCTGTACTAATTGAGGGGGGTCTGTACTAATTGAGGGGGATAGTTTGTTCTGGGGGTCTGTACTAATGGGGGGTGGTTTGTCCTGGGGGGTCTGTACTAATGGGGGGGGGTGGTTTGTCCTGGGGGTCTGTACTGAGGGAGGGGGTTTATACTTAGTTAGGAGTCTACACGGACAGAGGGGGTCTATACTTAGTGGAGGGGTCTGTACTGAGGGGCAACTATAGGTGGAGGAAGAGGGTGACACCATGTTTTTTCTCAACGGGTGACAACAAGCCTAGTGACCCACTGCAGCTGCGGGCTCCTTATTCCTCCTTCCACTCCCTCTCCTCCTTCTTCTTCTCTTTGCGCGCAATGCTGTACTAGTGCGCAGCGCTTGCCAGCGCAACCACCCTTTATGTTTTTTCCCGCCTTTATATTGGCCAGGGAAGGAATAGAATAGAAAAAAGAGCAGAGAAGAGGATTGTGGGACTTGTAGTTTGAGGACTGGCAGCCCCACTGTAACAAAGAAGCTGCAGCCCACATGGCATGTTCAGCTGAATGGGAGAGAGAGAGAGAGAGACAGGACCCCAGGAAAGCTTTCAGGGAAGTGCACCCAGGACTCCAGAGGGAGAGGACAGTGCTGAGAGAACACCATCAGAGAGAGAACCCCGCTGCCGTGCGCCACCAGAGGGAAAGCCACACAGCCTAGTGCCATCCCTGGCGGAGAAAGGATTGGAGTCATTGCCAGAATACAGATCTGGGCTCTACCCAGCGGAGTATCCATGAGCAATTCAGAGTGAGCTGACTCCTGATCAGAGGAACCGTTGTAGCTGTATCGCTGGGTTAGGTGAGAGCCGATCGGCCATTATCTACTTATGCCAATAGGAACTGCAGTCTCTGACCATCTCCTGTATTATATCTCCAGTCACTGACTGTCTCCTGTAATATGTCTACACTCTCTGATCCTCTCCTGTACTATAATTGCAGTCTCTGACCATCTCTTGTATCATGTCTACAGTCTCTGACCATCTCCTGTACTATGTTTTGGGCCACTTTCTAACAGTATCAGAGAGGTTCCCCTCCAGGTCTCATTAGTGTACGCTCTTCCAGTATTTTCTTTATTGTTAAAAGATCATGGGAGGATTACAGGGCAACAAATACTTCTTAGAGGAGCATCTCTGTGTTTGAGTCATTGCCATACAAACATTTGTAAAGGGGAGGAGTTGGTAAGATGACCACGCCCCCTTTGTGGGGGCGCCAGAAATATTTTTGCACCCAGGCGCCTGTGACCCTAGGATCGGCCCTGGGCCTCGTCCATATTATCACAGTGTAGCGGTACCCCCGTGAGGGTTACTAATAGACTCCATACCCCATTGGTTACTTTCTTACCTCTGACACCTTGGGTTCCATCCTGCAATGCTGCAGCAGTAATAAGAAACTCACACAGTATCACTGAACCACTCAGATATGTTTACTGAGATGAACAAAACACAAAGAATGGCATGAATAAAACACAGATTTCGTTTAACAGAGGATAGATCTTATAACTGATATACAAAGATGCTTAAAGGGGTGTTCCAGCCCAAAATTGTGTTTATTAAAAGTCAGCAGCTACAAAAAGTGTAGCTGCTGGCTTTTAATAAACACTCACTTACCTGCTCCTGCGTTCCAGCGACGCGCCGACCGGGGCTCCGCTCCTCTCCCCAGCCGGCGTCTCCATCCCGACTGTGGGCACCCAGCCGTGACAGCCTACTGAAGCCCCCACTCCTACTGAAGCCCCCACTCCCCCCCCAAAAAAATGACATGCCAAATGTGGCATGTAAGGGGGAGGGGAGTGGATTAAAAAAAAAGTAAAAATTTAGGGTGGAACTCCTCTTTAACATAAATCTACTACGCAAACTATGTGAACAGGTAGACAGAGAACAAATAGCCAATACTGTAACACATACTGTTACAATATTGGATACCTTTCCTCTGTGCCCTCAGCACACAGACCAGCAAACAGTGATGGACATATGCATATATTGAACACAATGTAAATTGAACAATATTCTACAAATTGGCTCCCCCTGTGTTTGTAGTTCAATGCTTTGTGCACAGCAAAGAAGAAATTATAAATGTTCCTTCAGTTCCATTTGTCTTCAGCCAGCCTGTTGTTTATACTGCAGTACAATTTGTAATTCAAAGTAAGAGAAAATGAGAACAAAGATGAACTAGCCTGCACTTTATCTGAAGGAATGTTACTACATGTATAAACAGCAAAAAACTGCACCAACAGTGTAAAAACAACAACAGGATGGGTTTAAGTGTATGGGACATTAAGACAATGTCCCAAATTACATTGAATATAGTCTCAATAAGTGTCCATTAGCAAAATGAGTAACACCTCTTATTCCTATTATGAGTTAGAGGCCACCACCTAATGGAATGCCGCTTACCAGAAGGGCAAGCTTAAACAGCGTTTAAAACAATGCCTGGCTACGGCCTCCGTCCACAGGAACTCAGGGATTCAACTAGAGCTTCTCCGGTGACAACGGTGCTACGTTCCTACATACATGCGGTCCGTGGGTTGAAAACACATGAGAGGAAAGGAGATTAATAGCATAATTCCATATAAAGAAGGATTTATTAAATAAAAATATCGTACTTACAAAAAGATGTAATTTAAAAGCATGTAAACAATGCCGGGAGGCACTATAGGAGCCCTTCCTCCTTCAAATCGACACGATGACATCACTGTACACAGTTTCAGACACGTTTCGTCATACGCAGACGTTTTCAATGGGGATAAGGCGATACACTGACTCCCCGCTATAAATACAACCAGACCTCGTTCTGAGACATCACGGCGTACAGTGCCGTCACCGCGTCGATTTGAAGGAGGAAGGGCTCCTATAGTTTTTTCTGTTTATTGTTGTGTTTATCACACCATTACTGCAGCCTTTTTTGTATTTGATTTTGATTATGTATTTAGGATAGCGCAGTCTTTTTTGCATTACCACATGTATGCTCCTCTTTAATATTGTCAGGAAGATGTACACAGTACTGACTTTGAAGCACAATGGAAAAGAATAGGCCCCAAGCGGCTGCTGTGTAAGGTCTGGGAAGAAGTAGATTCACGTCCGTGGAACTACAAGTATCACCAGCCAGTCTTTAAAGAAATTGCTCAGCAATACTGTTATCAACTATCACAATGGGCTGTGCCCGCTCACCACATTGACATCAGATGGGTAAAGGGTTCCAGACGGAATTCTCTGTGTCTCTGTCCTGTGGGAATAGTGCCACGGCACCATGCTGCTGCTCCCGGTGGACTGCAATGAAGGTGTTACCAGGTGGTCTGGAACACAACTTGTCCGCTGTGCTGGAGTAGTGATCCAGTCCTCTAAGATCCCTCTAAGGCTGGCGATCCGGCTCCCCGATGTGTAGGCCGCAGATTCTCACTCCCTGTCACACAGACCTCCTGCGCCCAGGGTCAGAATAGCATCCAGAGAGAGTGAAAATAGGCCACACCTGCACTTTATTTCCTCTCCCAGCAGGCTGCTCTGTGTGTACAGCATTCTATTACCTGTGGTCAAATTTGGTACTGCCAACAGTGTCACTTCTTCATCCCGGACTACATGTTCCATGATGCATTGCTTTGGTCATTCTCACAGGAGGAGAAAACACACATAGAGTCCAGCATGCACTAGATGGAGCCAAACTCATACATAAAAAAACAATACACTGTCCCTTAATGATAAGAACAGAGACACAGAGAATTACAGCTGGAACCCTCTACCCATCTGATGTCCATAGTGATGAGCGGGCACAGCCCCTTGTGATACTTGATAACAGTATTGCATGCTGAGCAAATCCTTTAAAGCCTGGCTGGTGATACTTGTTCCACGGATATAAATCTACTTCTTCCCAGCAAACCTTGGCTGCATAGGATTTTTGCAGGGCTACAGAAGAAATTGTGGCAGCATTAGAGTAGTAATGGTGAGGTAAAAAATAATTCCAGGTATGGATCTTTTTGCAGTTATAAAGGTCCAGCTTGGACCAATGTAACAATGCAAATAATATACTTGGCTGATGCCCCTGGAAACTGAAAATCACTGTAGTTGGCGCCGATACTACAGTGATCTTCACTATCCTCTAGTCTAGGGCCTGCTGCAAGCGGCTGACCTGCTGCATTGTGAACATAAGAGGTGTAGAGATGTAAAATATCCATACATGTCACTAAACCCACATCATAAAAAAACTATCATAAATGGTGTATTACATCCTGTTCATACTTAGTCGGTCACTATGAGATTAGTTTTCTGTAATCTGAAGAAAAAACTTTATCTCTCTCTATCTCCCCCTCTGCTCATGTCCCCAATTCTGCTAGGAATTTTGCAGCTGTGGTGGCAACTTTGCAAGTGCTCAGTTTTCAGTGAGTTTCTATTCTGAGCATTTCTTCTTTATCACATCTGTACATCCCATGTGACTATAGAGTCACACATGTGGGCGTATACACAGTGGTAGGTGACAGCCCACTCCCTCCCTCCTCGTCCATGCACACTAACCAGCTAAACACAATGGGGACAGGATATTAGATGTAGTTTAATGGAGGCTTCATCTGCCTCTTATTCTAAGACACAGGCTGGACGGGCACACCGCCTGTGACCAGCATAAATATGCCCTGTTTTTTTTTTAACATGTGACCAGCAGCAGAGGACTAGAATTTCTTTCTGCTTATGTTTCCATTAGATAGGCTGGGAAAGAGCTGGGTCATGTGACAGCTGTATATCGATTAGGACAAAGGTACTTTTTCTTTCTTTTAAAATAACTACAGTGCCGTCATCCACATACAGAAAGAGAAGGGACAATGTAAAGTAAACAGTCTGTTTATTATCACTTTAAGGTACTAGAGAATGCCTGCTTCACAGCAAGGTGGGCATGATGTGAAGCAGGCAGATTCTACAGATTCAGACTTGTGTAATTCATGCTTGGCCTCCAATGGCTGTAGCAGTTAGTACAGTTATTTCAGCTTGCTGACTGATTTGACAATTCAGCTGCTGTGGAGGAATGAGTTCATATATCAAAGTCCAAAGAATATCTTCAGATTTACACAAAACTGCAGCAATGAAATAGACTTAGCCCTGTCCATAGGTTAAAGTTTCCTAAAACAATCAATTTAAGTTTCCTAAAACACTTTCATTCAAGACATACCGTAAATGATAATTGTCCAAAGTGCATGTGTTATTAACTGTCAAGCCATCCAATGGCTGTTGTCATAACTGATCACATGTGCAGTATAATGGCAACTGCAGATTAAACAGAGGCTAAGATGGCAGATTTTTTGGATGTAAAGGATACGAGGGTTAAAGCGGATGGTTCACCAAAAAAATATATTAAAAGCCAGCAGCAACAAATACTGCAGCTGCTGACTTTTAATATTAGGACACTTACCTGTCCTGGAGTCCAGCGGCGTCCGCAGCAGAGGACGAGCGATCGCTCGTCTTCCTGCTGCTCCCCCCTCCATCCACGGTGAGGGCTTCACTGCCCGGTTCCCTACGGCGCATGCGCGAGTCGCGCTGCGCCCGGCGATTGGCTCCCGCTGTGTGCTGGGAGCCGAGAGTTCCCAGCACACAATGGGAAAAGCCCGTCTTTTGCCCGAGACTGCGGGCCGGAAGTGGGTGCAGATACCTGTCTTTAGACAGGTATCTGCACCCCCCTCCCCCCTGAAAGGTGTCAAATGTGACGCCGGAGGGGGGGGAGGGTTCCGATCAGCGGATCTTCACTTTAGGGTGGAGATCCGCTTTAAGTTCAGCTCTAACTAAATCTTCACTGTTGATAAGAAATTGTGCTTTGCAGCCAGTTTGGATGAATGCCATACTTCCATGATTTGGCTCTGTATCATCCAGGAAGGGCAGAAAAAAGTTATGGGTCTGTGCCAAGTAGGCTCATAGTGAGTAAAGGCCACCTTAGCACAGATATGAACCTCATTATCATCCCGGCACAGTCAGAGCTGGTTTAAATGCCCCAATTTGGCTATAGATTTTAGAGGAAAATTGGTCAAAATTTCACAAACTCTGCCGTTTAAGTATATCAAGCCGAAATACAAACCAAAAATAACAATAATTCATTGCAGTTTACTAGTCCTTAGTAGGGATGAGCCAGATATACGAGTCAAGCTGAAGTTCGACTCAAACATTAAGCTTGTTCGTGGTAAATTCGCAAACAAAAGTGCTCATTTTAAAGGCTTATATGCAAGTTATTGACATAAAAAGTGTTTGGGGACCCGGGTACAAACTAAGGTCTGTTGTCATGGACCATAGGGTGAGTATATGGATCTAAAACTGGCTACAGGGGCGAGTTCAGAGGGTAATGATATGGGTAGTACTCAGAATGGTCCGGTGTGTAAAGTGGGGTCCCCCAGGGTTCTGTCCTGGGATGAAATCTATTTAATTTATTCATAAACAATCTGGAGGATGGGATGAACAGCTCAATCTCAGTATTTGCAGACGATACTAAGCTAAGTAGGGCAAGAATTTCTTCGCAAGATGGAAACCTTGCAAGACAATCTGAACAAATTAATGGGGTGGGCAACTACATGACAAATGAAGTTTAATGTAGAAAAATGTAAAATAATGCATATGGGTGGCAAAAATATGAATGCAATCTACTCATTAGGGGGAGAACCTCTGGGTGAATCTAGGGTGGAAAAGGACCTGGTGGTCCTAGTAGATGACATGCTGCTGTAAGCAAAGCCAACAGAATACTGTCATGCATTAGAAAAGGGATTAATTCCAGAGATAACATGATAATTCTCCCACAATACTCTGGTCCGGCTGCACCTGAAGTATGCCATCCAGTTCTGGGCACCAATCAGTCCTCAGGAAGGATGTGCTAGAACTGGAGAATGTGCAGAGAAGGGCAACATAACTAATAAAGGGACTGAAGGACCTTAGTTATAAGGAAAGGTTACGAGCACTGAACTTATTCTCTCTGGAGAAGAGACGCCTGAGAGGGGATATGATTTCAATGTACAAATACCGTACTGGTGACCCCACAATAGGGATAAAACTTTTCTGCGAAAAGGGAAATTTAAAAGACACACGGCCATTCACTAAAATTAGAAGAGAAGCAGTTTAACCTTAAAGGGGTTGTAAAGGTACAATTCCTTTACCTTAGTGCAGTCCTCCTTCACTTACCTCATCCTTCCATTTTGCTTTTAAATGTCCTTATTTCTTCTGAGAAATCCTCACTTCCTGTTCTTCTGTCTGTAACTACACACCGTAATGCAAGGCCTTCTTCCTGGTGTGTAGAAAGCTTCTTGAAGGGGGAGGGGGCGAGCAGGAGTGACAGGACGCCCACTAACACAAAGCTCCTTTCTCTATCTGCAAAGTAGAGAGTGTCCTGACTTGCCTGCTCGCCCCCTCCCTCCTCAAGAGGCTTTCTCCACACCATGGAGAAAGCCTTGCATTACGGTTACATAGTTACATAGTTAGTCAGGTTGAAAAAAGACAGTGCATCAAGTTCAACCATAAGAAATAAAATAATAATAATATCGTACAATCACATATTCCCAATTCTATACACACAGTTGATCCAGAGGAAGCCAAAAAAAACAGCAAAGCATGATCCAATTTGCTACAGCAGGGGAAAAAATTCCTTCCTGATCCCCCATGAAGCAATCGGATATTCCCCGGATCAACTTTACCTATAAATGTCAGTACCCAGTTATATTATGTACATTTAGGAAAGTATCCAGGTCTTTCTAAAAACACTGAGCTGGCCAGAACTACCTCTGCAGGGAGTCTATTCCACATTTTAACAGCTCTTACTGTGAAGAAACCTTTTCATATTTGGAGGTGAAATTTATTTTCCACTAGACATAAAGAGTGCCCCCTTGTCTTCAGTGTTGACCGTAAAGTGACTAACTCAACACCAAGTTCACTATATGGACCCATTAAATATTTGTACATGTTGATCATATCCCCCCTTAATCTCCTCTTCTCAAGAGTGAATAAATTCAGTTCCTCTAATCTTTTCTCATAGCTGAGCTCCTCCATGCAACTTATCAGTTTGGTTGCCCTTCTCTGCACTTTCTCCAGTTCCACAATATCCTTCTTGAGAACTGGAGCCCAAAACTGAACTGCATATTCCAGATGAGGTCTTACTAATGATTTGTACAGGAGCAAAATTCAGATTCTTCTCCACTACAGATCCCTCCAGTTTCCCTCCTCTAGTATGTATGACGCATGGATATTCTTAGACCCAAGTGCATAACTTTACATTTATCTTTACATTTATCAACATTAAACCTCATCTGCCATTTAGTCGCTCAATTAGACAGAGCATTGAGGTTGGCTCGTAAATTGGCGACATCCTGTAACTACGATGTGTAGTTACAGACAGAAGAACAGGAAGTGAGGATTTCTCAGAAGAAATAAGGACATTTAAAAGCAAAATCGAAAGATGAGGTAAGTGAAGGAGGACTGCACTAAGGTAAAGGAAGCTATTTAGGGGGAAAAAATCCTTTACAACCCCTTTAAACTGCGTAGAGGGCTCTTTACTGTAAGAGCAGTAAGAATGTGGAATTTTCTCCCACAAGCAGTGGTTTCAGCAGGGAGCATAGATCATTTAAAAAAAACTATTAGGTAGGCACCTAAACGACCAATAGCATACAGGGATATACAATGTAATACTGACATAAAAGCACACACAAAAGTTGGACTTAATGGACTTGTGTCTTTTTTCAACCTCACCAACTATATGTAACTAAAAAAATAAAAGATATCTTATGTTCACCATCTTCACTTATCCTCTGCTCCAGATTTCATAAATGAACCAAATTGTATTTTTCTGTTTTATGACCTACGCAGTGTCAGTTGCTGACTGACAGGTTAGTAACAATATCATTACATATTCTGTGGAAGAACAGTGGCGGATTATTTTCCCTGTCACATTCATCTGAAGGACATAGTATACTCCCTGAAATTTCATATTTATCTTCACTGACCCTGGTGTTCAGCCTACATTTAAGAAGATGTGTTTCTGTGACTCACAAAGATTTTTAGGAAGGAATGTGCATTTTATTCAGTCTTAGAAACCCTGGAATATGTTCACTTATTTCTCTGAAGGTATATATACCATTTCCAGGATCTTCACTTTTTCAAACTTTTTGGATGTTATTCTTACAGTTTTTTTACTTTTCTATAGGCAAAATGCTTAGTTATGAAATGCTTTACATCGAAGCCACACTTTTTAAAAATAATTGTTTTTTACCATTTTATCTGCAAACAGTATGGGCTAGATTCAGGTAGGAGAGCATATCTTTAATTTGGCCTAACGTATCTCATTTACGTTAGGCCGCCACAACTTTTTCAGGCAAGTGCTTTATTCACAAAGCACTTGCCTGTAAAGTTGAGGCGGCTTAGCGTAAATCACCCGGCGGAATTTAAATTCGGCAGGTAGGGGGCGTGTATCATTTAAATGAAGCGCGTCCCCGCACCGAACGAACTGTGCATGCGCCGGCCGTGAATTTATCCCAGTGCGCATGCTCCAAATCACAACGTCATTACGACGTGTAAACAACGTAAATGACACTTACGCAAAGCCCTATTCTCGAACATTTTACGTAAACGACGTGAAAAAAAAAACGCCGGCACACCGTCCATACTTAACATTGCCTGCGCCTCATACAGCAGGGTTAACATTACGACGGACCTACGCTAACGCAAACGACGTAAAAAAATAGCGCCGGCCAGGCGTACGTTCGGGAATCGGTATATATAGGCTCATTTGCATATTTTAGACGGGAACGCCACCTAACGTCCAGCCTAAAATATGAAAATAAAATTCAACGGCGTAAGAGACTTATGCCAGTTGGATCTTATGGAAATCTATGCGTAACTGATTCTATGAATCAGTCGCATAGATAGGAGGGCTCAGACGCAGAAATAAGACGGCTTATCTGGAGATAAGCCGTCTTATTTCTTTCCTGAATCTAGCCCTGTGAGAGCAATTGAACTACCACAATGTAATAGGTATGTTTTAATGGATAAGTTCAGGTGAAAAATAAGTAAATTAGCTGTGTACACTCTGCTCACTGCTGTACACTAACCTTCTTATAGGTAAAATCCCATTCAGAACAAAAGGTTTAAGCAGGTTGTAGGTTATCAAAAGAACTTGTCGTTTTCCTTACAGTCTCTGTAACCTTGGATTCTGCCCCTAAATGCACTGTACAGATTTTTTAAATCTGAAAAGTGCCAGATAAGTGCTAGATCTTCTAAAGTTTTGTTTTTGCTTTCTTTATTGACCAAGTAGGAACTTATATTCATGTCAGGGCTAATGCTGGGATTCTAGAAGGCCTTGAATATCCTTGGGCCCCTGCAGAAAATCAACAATACACATTCCAAGTTAGTGGTTGAATATGCACCTGGTTTAAAAAGGTGTAGCTAAACATTGCTGTAGCTAAGAAGTTATGCTTGAAACACTATACTCATAAGGCCACATTGTACCCCCACAGTACGCCTTCATAGTTTTTGAAAATTTCTTAAAGCGGAGGCTCACCCAAAAATCAACTATCTGCCATTAGATCCAGCATACTGCTGACATCTGAAGTATGCTGTTTTTTTTTTACTTATCGTTTTATCAGGCTTTCTTATCTGGCTCAGAGTGGGGATTCCTGCGGGGAATAGGCATTCCTAAGACAAGCGTAGTTGATTAACGGGCTTGGATAGCGCGTCACGCCTTCCGAAAATACCCAAAGTGACACTCGGCTGTTTAAGGCGCTATACGGCGCCTGCCGTGTAGAGCTGACTGCGCAGACGCCGTAAATTGCCGAGTGTCACTTCGGCTATTTTCGGAAGGCGTGACGCGCTTTACTAGCCCGTCAACCAACTACGCTTGCCTTAGGAACGCCTATACCCGGAAGGACTCCCGGTCAGTGCTGGAGAAGAAGCCTGAATTAAATGATAAGTACAAAAAAAAACCCAGCATACTGCAGATGTTAGCAGTATGCTGGATCTAATGGCAGATAGTTGATTTTTGGGTGAACCTCCGCTTTAAATTAAATTTTAAACCAAGATGCAATGCTGCTGCAAGGTCCATCAATGCAAGTTTATAAGGCTTTGCTTGCGTAATCTTCTAGCTTCATGTTCAGATTCCAACAGAGCCAATACACCTCCCTCACAAACAGGGCCCTTTACAATTCTTATGATGGAGCAGTTGGTATCATCCATGAACTCAACGCAGATCTGAGTACACTGTCCTTGAGATCCATGTCTCCCAAGAACTTTTTTTACCTAAACAAACTTGATCAGCTGCACGTGGCCTGTGTCCATGATGGCAGAAATGAGCAATAAAAGAGATGCTTTCCTCCTTTTTTGATGGCAGAGCTACACAAACACCCAAAGAAAAATAAGACTTGAAAATAAAATCTTATATGTATAGTTACACCTAAAAAATACACAAAGTAGTATCGTACATGAAAATTCCACCAGAAAGAACATGGGACTACCTTGCAACCAGTTTTACGCTAGGGATTACTGTGTCCTTGTGTTACACAACATTGTGAAATACATGACTTAAATACACTTACTTAACTACTTTAACAAATGAAAACCCAATAGAGTAGACAAACAAAATAGGCACTCTAAAAGCACACTAGTCTGTTTTACCAACTTCACACCTACAGTGAAAAGCATGAAACCTTTAAGAACTAAATGGTTGTCCTTAGCTCTCGTGGACCCATAGTTCCCCTTGGGTCCTGCTTACCTTAGTTGCACAGGCATTCATTTCCTGCATGTAACAAAATATGAAATATTTCATGTGATGTCAAGAATACCTTAGTGGTCAACGGATATCCTAGTCTCATCGCTTACGTCTGGCATACGGAGCTGGTCATACCCTGGCCTGTTGCTACAGGTTTTCTACTCTTTGGCTGCAATGAAAGTACTGTGGATGTATAAATAACACTGCTCCTTGGCTCTTGTGTATGCATATATATTAAACAGATTCTGTACCTTGTTGGTACAATTGTTATTACCGCTATCAATGTGGGGGGAGGGGATGGAATGACCTTTAAAGGGAGTCACCTGAGAAAACAGGACTTGGATATGCAGCTGACATTCAGTTGAATAATAAAATGTCCAGATCAACATTATAATATTAGTGAGCCTGTGATTGGTCAGTAAAGGAATAGTGGCACACTGATAAAATCTTCTTATCAGCTCATTGAATCAGAACCTGGATTTACCACAGAGCTGCCATCCCTCTCACTGTCCTAGGGCAGGTTGAAAATGTAATGATTTATTAATTAATCCATAACTAGATTAAGTGCTGATATTTTACGCTGGTCTGGAGTTCAGCTGTATAAGGGAAAAAAAAAGTGGATGGCGGTAATGGCGCTACCTAACCAGGACACAATATCTGCGGGGACCTGCAAAGGGTTAACCGTGCTGTGTCCTAAGCTTAATTAGGTGATATTCCCTCGCCATACGTGTGAATAGATACCAGGGACCAAATGTGCACCTGTATAACTATAATACTGGGGTGCCTGAGTGTCTATTCAGTATTATTCATAAAGAGTGAGATCTGTAATCATACCTCCTTAGGAGAACATGGTGAGTAAATAGAATGAAAAAAAAATAAAATAAATACGACAGCCAAAGCTGCTGACTAGTGCCTCAGGTGGTTGAAACAATATATAAGTTATGGTCATATATATGTGTACATGTATCAAGTAAGTATATAAAGCAAAGATATATCAAAAAATATCTGTAAAAAACAGGAAATGTGTGAACAAAGTAAAAAATAAGTGAAAGTCCAATCACAGGTGTATATAAAGTCCCTTAAATGACACTTTTGGGATTCCTTTCGTCAATATCCAAAAGCCAGTGAAAAAGTCTCACAATGCAAATTAATAGTGAAACACAGCAAGTGATCTTGAGGCGAATACCAGTGTTCTTGAAGTATTAGCGGTGCTCCCCCACATGGGTCCCCACTCACCAGATCCAATCACCCCTCCAGGAGTATAGTGCGTGTAGGATAAAACTCCTGGCTCTCTACTGCTCTGTTCCTCCACTTGCTAGACTGGTTGTTTCTGAAAGAGGAAGTATCAGGCTTAACAGGAAGTAGGCAGTGATGTATATCCAGTGTCCTCAGAAAAAGAAAACTAAGGCTTCCATGGTGTAGTATGTAAAAGTGTATTTATTTCAAAAACACCAAAAAAGTACAAGAGAATGGTGTACTACAATATAAAAGGTTACATATATATGTATTTATAGCCACTGCCTGTTACCAGGAAGTAACCAAAAATAAAAAATAAAAACAATGGGCACAGTGTAACAGCCAAGTTAGAAACCGCAGAGTGCGCTTCAACTGCGCTCCAGCTGGCAGTACCTGGATAAGACGTAAGTGCGTAACTCTGTCTTACGCGTTTCATAATTAACATCTTCTGAGGCGGTCTGTAAAGTATAGCAGTTGCTTTTTAGCCACAGTTCTCAGTCCATTTGGGGTGTGTTTTTTTTTACACATTGGTTTGTTGGATAATACCTTTTTTTCTTCAAACAATATCAAACCTCCATATCAGACATGCCTAGGTAGTATCCTCAAGATAGCAGTTGTTATGCCATTTAGCATTGCAGGTGTTCTTTGAGAGGGGTCTTAAAAAAATGACATCTCTTAAATCACCAGTCCCCATGGTTGATGGGTAATGACTCTTTGGCATTGCCTTCTTCTCAGCAGGGGATGCCTTCATAGTATTGGATTTACGCTCCCTCTCCATTACATTTCCAAAAGAGGCCCTTTACAACCTTAAAAAAAAAATCACTGATTGAAAAATATTTTAATGTTCTAAAATTAACAAAGTAACCAGCACTATTTAAATATGTCCCACAGTGAATTTTCTCTTCCTCTGTTTTTGCTGCCACGACTCCTGGCTGAGGAATAGTTTCAGTAGGGGAAACCCAGGAGAGGTATCTCCCAACGGTTCTGTATGATATCACTGCCATTAACACCATCATACGGGGCTATACCAATAATGATGAAAGTTGTAACTGTTACATCATTCACCACATGTTTGGTGCCCCAGGGGTGATTGGGCTTAGCTACGTCACTGCTTCTATGCTTCATATGCCAGTCATAAGTAGAAGGCACAGGAGACAGATTTTTTTATTATTTTGTGCGTCTTGTTTAGGAGATCAGCACATTTTCACATTAGTAGCCCTTGCAACGTAAGAAAAAGAGACATTGTCATGTAACTGAGTAATATACAGGCATAAGGTAGTGTAGAAAGGTTTTAAGACCTTAATGAATTCAGGGAAATAGTTGGGGTTAGACTTATAAATAGATTATAAAAGCTCTTGAATTTGTCTAAATAAACCTGATCTGGTCCACTGTGCTTTATTTAGAGCACAGAATCACTCAAGCAGGTCTCAGGGAGCAAGGTGTAGTCCACTATACAGAAGATCATGATAGTGACTACAACATTTCCACATATAATAGCTTCCTACCTTTGGAAGGTAATAATCCTGAGGGAGGAGCTTATCAGACTCCTACAATGACTTATACGGGTATTGACATCACTGGGGGATATAGGCCTTTAGGTGGTCAAGGTCCCTCTCAATGGGATTTTCCCCGCGTAGGACAAGGCATCAAAAGACTAGGAGAACTAAAAGAGGGACCAGAGGGGGGTGGCGCATTCAGTCCCAAAAGGTCGAGAAAGTAGTCGGTGCGGGCATATTCAATTTAAGCTCACACCACCTACAGACGCAGACAACAGTATTGGACAAAGGGTTAAAATATGCCCCCCCTAAAAACTTAAATAAATTTAACACATACATGGACATCCACAAATATGTCCGGAAGCTCAGTATTCAACGGTATGTAGCTTCCAACCCATTTAATTCATCTCAAACTACTTTTCAAAATTATGTACATTCAGGCCTATCCAATGCCTCCACATATAACCCACCAGGTCATCTGGCTCCTTCCTTGAAGGTATTTAGGGATTTATTGTTGAAGGACCTGGATGATATTCAGGTAAAAAATATAAGGAACAAATTAATTATTGAATCAGGTATAAAAACCCTATGCGAGAATAAACATGTTGTCATCCGACCAGCTGATAAGGGGGGGGGTATTTCGTTGAATAAAGAGACTATATGCAGGAGATGTATCTTACTCTCCGAACAGAGACATATACCACTTACCTTAGTCCTGGTAATAAATATAAAAAGAGGCTAACTAAGTGTCACTAAAGGTTTCGAATCTAAGATACTAAATAAAAAAGAAAGGGCTTTTTTGTCCGGAGTCCCCTAGAACACCGGTTATTTATTACCTTCCTAAAGTGCACAAAAATCCTACTTGCCCCCGGGACGGCCTAAGTTAGTGGAATTGATTCCATCACCTCCCGGGTGGGCAAATATATAGATTTTTTTCTGCAACCATTGGTACGTAGGGCCTTCGTATGTCAAGATACAGGCACATTATCAATCTGTTGACTGATCTCATCCCCACACAAAATCTTCTGATGGTGACGGCGGACGTCACCTCACTATATACAGTGATCCCGCATCATTTGGGTTTGGATGCAGTTCGTATTATTTGGAAAGGGATTCAGGTTGCCTCATGCACAAGTCCTTTACATCATGGAACATTAGATTATGCAGCTTCGCATAATTTTTTTTGGTTTAATGGACAATTTTACAAACAAGACAAGGGTGTCGCCATGGGCGCTAAGTTCGCCCCCAGTTTGGCGAATTTGTACATGGCCAAGTGGGAGGAGGATGTCGTCTGTGTAACAACTAGACCCCAAATAGTGTTGTGGGCTAGGTACATAGATGACATCCTCCTCCTGTGGGACGGTCCAGAGGTTGATCTTGTGGCCTTTATACTTCCTCAATCTAAATGATAGGGGTATCCGTTTGAGTAGGGAGATCAGCCCCGATAAAATTAATTTTTTGGATCTGACCATTTCCACTCAACGGCAAGTTTGTTACCTCAACATTTTTTAAGGGCACTGACAGAAATGCATTCATTCCCAACACCAGTTGTCATCATGCTTCTTGGTTAAAATCAGTGCCAAAAAGTCAGTACCTTCGGATAAAACGGAATGTACTGAAAATTCAACTTTTATGGAACAAGCTGATGTCCTCACTCAAAGATTCTTAGAGAAGGGTTACTCTAGTGAGTTCTTGTCCGAGACTTTGACTGCCGTACATGAGATTAATAGGGCAGATCTATTGCGGTTAGATCAAACAAAGAGAATAATAATCACTTTCGGAGCCCCTTTATCACCAATTACTCGTGTCAGCATGCCAATGTAAAGCACATTGTTGGCAAACATTGGCACATTTTGAAAAACGACAGTGTCCTGGGAGGACTATTACCAGACAGACCTGTGTAGTTTTTAGGGGTGCTCCATGTCTGAAAGAAAAACTGCCCCCAATATTTTGAACCCTCCTAGTTCGGATTCCAGGTTTTTTGCAGAACTACTGGCTACTACAAATGGGTAAATGCAAGTATGTTCTCTTAATGGGTGTAGTTCCAAGAGAACTATCACTTTTGGTTCCACTTGTACAGCCAAACATTATACCATCAAACCATTTATTACCTGTTCTACTACAGGGGTAGTCTATTTACTACAGTGTCCGTGTGGCCTGCAATATGTGGGCAGGACTAAACGCCCCCTTTAAGTTCGTTTGAACAACATATTAATAACATCCGCCTGGGGTTCACCAAACATTCGGTATCAAAACATTACCTTACCGACATAATAGAAACAAAGGGCACCATTTTCTAGAAAGACAAATTTAGTCCCCATTGGAGAGGGAGTTTTGGTGAGAACTATCTCTAAACTTGAAATGTCCTGGGTTCACAAACTAAAAAGCTACACACCTTTTGGCTTAAATATAGAAGTTGACGTTAACTGCTTTATAGCCAATTCATGAATGTTATGCCATTATATTGTTTGTTCCTTAATAGTCACAGTCATAAAAATCAGAGTTCTCATCTCCCTGACAGACATGTGATTTGGTTTTTTGGTTTTTTGGATAAAACTATTATGCTCTTCACTTTGGGGTCTCGATGTGAAGTGGAGCCAACGCTGAGGACCCCTTTTTGGTTTATTTATCTATTTGGGTGGATGTAGCCCCCCCCTGGGCCTCCCCCGGCATATGGGAAAATTTTTTTTCCTTGTTGTGAAGTTCCATAGACTCATAGTCCATATGTAATGTACTACATCCAGACATTATAAATTTCCTCTGTACATAGAGGTTTATGTCATTTGTCATTATTTTTTATTTTTATTTTTATTTTATTTTCTATTTTAATTCTAATTTCATTTTTATGGATTTTAAAAAGATTCTTTTCTAATTATTTAAATTGATTATCGGCATTGATTAGATCATATGTTAATTCATTTTAACATTTTTTCTTTTCTAATGGTTATATATACTTTTTCCATGTATTTCTGAGAGTATGGGCATGCGCACATATTGCTGCTTGCTTACTTTATCCAGAAACCAACATGGCGATCGTGCAGCGTTGTGTCTCTACCCACATCGAGGCTGCACGTGACGTATTGTTTACATTTATAGCGGTGAGTCAGAAGCCGCCTGTGTCCCGTGATCAAGTCTGCTCAGACGAAACGTAGGGAGGAGACGTTCTGACGTCACCGCGTGTTTTCCATCTCTCTACCCGGAATACGGGCTGTGTATTCAAGCCGGCCGGCTGATGTGTTTTTTTTCCCTCGATTTCTGCAACTTGATGTAAGTGCAAGACTTCTTGTTTTATTCAAATAAATAAGGATTTTATGCTATGTGAGGCTTCTTGTCCTTTTATGTCTGTGGATAATTCGAACCTATACCTAAATCTGAAACCAGCTGTCCGCATTGGATTCTCCCTGATTGCAGGAGCAGCATAACTATATTATGCCCATAATATATGTCCGTCTGGTAAGGGCTTTATATGACTTCGGTGGAGGTTCTTTCTATACCACACTTTTCCAACCGGTGATTTTGGCACCTGTGGGAATATATATCGAGAACTCACCCATATGTGATGGACATTTACGTTGGAGATTTTATTTACTTTTGAAATGTTTTATCTGTGCACATGGTTAGCTAAACCACTTAGTAATATTTATCTGTATACATGTTATAATAGCCGTTTGGTATATTGTGATGTTTTGCACTGTCCCCCATTGACTCATTGACCCTGTTATGTGATGCCGCTACTCCATTTGAACCCTGGGTGTCAAACCCACCCCCATACCCTCAATTAGGCTTATAGGAAAATGCTACAGAAGGTGGTATTTTGTATTTATGCTCTGAAGAAGAGGTCCAAGAGAACCTGTGACCACATTGAACCTACCCAAAAGCAATTGCAGTACTGCTCCCTTGGAGGGAGAGGCAAAGAGGTTGGAGATTCTGAGCCTGGTGGTGTGCTTTCAAAGAAACCTGTACAGACTAGTATAATAATTTTAGAGGAGTTGTAACATCACTCTATGGTCCCTGATTGCCAGCTTGTTTTGGGTCAGTAACTCAGAAGGTCTGGAAACCAGACAATTGGTATATCAGTCAGACAACTTCAGAATAATGTCAGCAATGGCAAAAACCTACATCTTTCGTTACAGGTCTACTTTGAAGCTATAGGGCCAGATTCACGTAAATTAGAGAGGCAAGTGCTGTATTCACAAAGCACTTGCTCCTTAAGTTAAGGCGGCGTAGTGTAAATGGGCCGGCGTAAGCCCGCCTAATTAAAATGTTTTTCATGTGGGTGTGTTTTAGTTAAATGAAGTGTGACCCCACGTAAATGACGTTTTTTAAACTGCGCATGCGCCGGCCGTGAACGTATCCCAGTGCGCATGCTCCAAATGACGTAGAAAAGAGTCATTAAAAACGACGTGAACGTAATTTACGTCCAGCCCCATTCACCGACGAGTTGCGCAAACAACGTAAAAAATTTAAAATTCGACGCGGTCCCGACGTCCATACTTAACATTGGCTGTGCCATCTTTTTGTTGGAATAACTTTACGCCTGAAAACGCCTTACGTAAACAGCGTATCTGTACTGCGACGGCCGGGCGTACGTTCGTGAATAGGCTGCTGCTCTAGAATATCCATTCTCCTCCTTCTGCCTAGTAACTATCACAGAAATGAAAATATTTTCTATTAGAATGCACGTTATATTGATGGATTGCAGACTCCAGAGGGTGCGTATTGATTTAAACTAGAGGTGTCCCCCGCTGTGAGCTTCCAAGGCCATTCAGCTCCAAAGATCCTGAGAGGTAGGCTGTGCAGACGTTCATTTGGCAGCCTCACTAGACTCCACTCCAGACTATAAGCAGCTTGATTACATGTGGCACTTTGTTATGGGAAACATCATGATTGCGGTGTACAGCTGACTAAAGATGGGGAAACACTTGCTAAAACAATGTGTGCATTCTCCTGTTGAACATATGCTATGATGTCATTGCGCCCATTGTGATGTGCTATGCTCCTGGCGTAATTCATTGTTCTGTCTATTTAAATAGAAGCACTTGTGCAGATCTGCAGGACTAGACCTCTAGCTGATGTTAACTTGGGTGTTTCTGATTGCTGCAGTTTCAAAGTCGATGAAACATTCGTTCGGATGAGATCCCAAGGGCATTTCTTTTCAGAGAACATAAAAGTCAATGGGGTACGCAGAATACCTGTTATGTTCTAGCTTTTACACTCTACAAACACCACAGGAAGTTATTCCTTTATAAATTCCAGGGGTACCATTAATAAAATGCCATGTGTCTGTTGGATTCAGCTATTTTCTTGTCTCTCACTTAATGCATGTCCAGTTGTTAAAAGTAAAATGCCATCGTTTACCAAAGTGTCCATCTCTGTTTTGGTACATGTGAGGCAATAATGAGACTAAGCAGTCAAAATTATATGTTGGCCTCTTATTCCTCAAATGTCGCTAGAACCTCAGAAGCCCATTAGCAAAGAACTCTGCTAAGCACTATTTGTATGTAGTGCTGCATATACACAATCGGAATTTCCGATGGAAAAAGTCCGACAGACTTTTTCCATTGGAAATGCCGATCGTGTGTAACCCCATCAGACTTTTTACAACAGAAATGCCAATGAATTCCACCAGAGTTTAGATATAGAACATGTTCTATTTTTCTCCGATAGAATTCCGTCGGAATTCCTATGTGATTTGGCTGGGCAAAAGCCTGATCGTGTGTATGCGGCATTAATGTAAACCTATTAAGAGAACCATGTAGGCTTCCATTGCTGACATTCCTTTCTGAAAATTCTAGTCACCCGGTTGTCATGCTAATTCAATAGTTTCTGTTTATTTTGAACTACTAACCTAAAACAAGTATGCAGATTGCTAGTTCTGACATCGCTTCCACCTAACTAGTTACATTCATGTTCCAGGTCAGTGACTCAAAGTGTTGAAACTGGAGAAAGCTAGGCATCTGGCATTTTCTGAAGAAGGGTAATAATGAGAGCCTTTATGTTTCTTTGAGTATGTAGCATCCCTACCCTAGGATAGCTAAATCTAGTCTTTGGCTATGTTGTACACAGTTGAACATCAGGTCTGGTCTGGTCACAATTGGCCTGGCGGTTGATTGCTTTGGTCTGTTTCTGGAAACAGCTTGAAGTGTGCGGCTGGGGAGAAAAAAAAAAGTTTTGGGATGGTGTGTTTGGAGCTCGCGCTTCTCCTGGGGCCTCTCCCTCTCTTGTGATATTAATGTTATGCTGCACCATCCTCCTTCAGCCAGCAGGGGGAGCTAAAGCCAAACAAGCCCATAGACTTCTATTCAAAGTGATGAGAATCCTGGGTGTTGTAGTTTGAAATTGTAGCTACACTGTAATGGTTACGCTACAGATTCCAAATTGCACTGTCAGTAGAAGGAATGAAGAGATGATTTTCATTAAACTTCCTGGTAAAGTTTTTCCTCTTGGCACCAAGGGAGTCAGAGAGTGAGCACCTCTGTCTGAATATTTGCCTACCGGTGGGAGACCATACCAGTGGAGATCTAGGCCTAAAATTGAGGACACCCAGGGGGCAGAGTGAGAGGGCGAGGGTAGATTATACTTTCTCAACATTTTCAACATGGAGGAACCCTTACATTATATTTCATGTTTAAGGAAACCCCTGTAAATGATATATCTACAGCTAACAGTACATTAGCCTGGTGGTGAGTGGAAAGTATGCTTCCTAAATTGGTGGTCAATGGGAAGGATGCCTTCTTTACAGATAACTAAAAACACAATTGGCATCAGTGGTTACATATCTGAGGCCGCGTACACACGAGGAGACATATCCGATTAAAACGGTCCGACAGACCGTTTTCATCGGACATGTATCCTGGGATGTTTTGTTTTGATGTGTGTACACACGATCAAACCAAAATCCCCGCGGACAGACATTGCGGTGACGTGGCGGTGACGTTGACACCGCCACGTCCGCAAACCAGGAAGTAAAATGCTTCCACACATGCGTCAAATCCATTCGACGCATGCGGGAGATTTCGGTCCGCTGGTTAGGCGTACTAACCAGCGGACATGTCCGACAGACTGCTTTCCAGCAGACAAGTTTTAAAGCATGCTTTAAAACTTTTGTCTGCTGGGAACCTGTCTGCTCGCCCGTACACACGATCGGATATGTCCGCTGGAACTGGTCTGCGGACCAGTTTCAGCAGATGTGTTCGATCGTGTGTACGCGGCCTAAGAAGCAGAAACTATTAATTGCTCAGGGAACCCATAGCAACCTTTGGAGGAACCCTAGGGTTCCACAAAACCCTGGTTGAAAAATGCTGCACTAGAGTCTGATCAAACTTAGTTATAGTCCAACTGCCCTTTGACACATCTGTCACCCAGCACACCCATAAACACGGATGTTATGGAATGGAGATCACGAAAGTGCCGAAGAAATACAATGTTGGAGCTTAGTATCTTGGAAAGATCAATAGTTTTACAGCAGTCCAGTCAACTTTAGTTTCTAGAATGAAAAGATGATAAGTGTTTGGTGCAAATTTATTAAAACTAGAGCAGCCAGAATCTGGAGCAACTGTAAATGGCAACCAATCAGCTTCTTTCTTCAGCTTGTCCAGTCAAGTTTTAAAAAAGGAAAGATGAAAGTTGAGTGGTTGCCATGCACAGCCGATTCTGGCTTCTACAGTTTTTATAAATTCCCACTAGACACTTATCTTTTCATTCTGTGATCGGTAAGGCGGCGATCCATGGCCTTACCTTATGCGAGGAGGTGCGGAGAAGAGGTTGCAGGAGTAAGATCCAGGGCTGTTGCTTCTCAACCCGGCCAAATAGGAAGTGGGTCCTGAGACCTGATTGGCCCGGAAGTCCTAAGGACCCGCTTCCTGATTGACATGGAGGAGAAGCAGGAAGACATTAGCGAATATTAATTTGCTAATGTCACACAAGTGGGTGGGCTCGGGACGCAGTGCTCTGCGCCCAGAGTCCACCCTTTTTGAAGCCAATTGCAGCGCCAGGCTCTAATGGCTGCACATCCATGATGCAAATCTCCCGTTCCACTACATCCCAATATTGCTCTATTAGATTGAAATCTGGTAACTGTGGAGACCATTGGAGTACAGTGAACTCATTGTCATATTCAAGAAACCAGTTTGAGATGATTTGAGCTTTGTGACATGGTGCATTATCCTGCTGGAAGTAGTCAGAAGATGGGTACACTGTAGTCATATAGGGATGGACATGGTCAGCAACAACACTCTTCTCTTGCCCTAGGCGGCCCCTCCTTGCCAGCGATCTTCTGAGACACAACACAGGTCCCAGAAGATTGACTGGCCAATAGCAGAGCGCAGCGTGACCCAGCAGTGAAGTAGTAAGCTGTCACAGCCAGGTGCCCACAGTTACTATGATGACACCAAAGAGAGGAGGGGGAGAGGAACGAGGCTATGGGCGGCCGTATTCTGGATCATGGGGCAGGTAAGTGTTGGCTTCAAGGTTCGATGCGTTGTGCGCCCAGAAATGGTATTCTACATACCTTGGTTGTAACGAGTGGTTATTTGAGTCAGGCCTCGTACACACGACCGAGAATCTTGTCGTAAAAGAAACGTTGTTTTCCTCAACAAGGTTCTTGTCAAGCTTGACGAGAATCTTGTCAAGCTTTCCTTGCATACACACTGCCAAGACAAAATCTCGTCGTTCTCAAACGTGGTGACGTACAACACGTACGGCAGCACTATAAAGGGGAAGTTTGATTCCACTGGCGCCACCCTTGGGGCTGCTTTTGCTAATCTCATGTTACTGCGTGTTAGGTAAAAGTTTGGTGAGAGACGATTTGCACTTTTAAGTCTGTTATGCCGCGTACACACGATTTTCTGTGAAGTAAAAAACAACGTTTTTGAAACTTAAATTTTCAAAGACGATATTGCCTACACACCATCGTTTTTTTCCACAATGCTCTAGCAAAGCGAGGTTACGTTCACCACTCTTTTCCATTGAAGCTCTCTTCATAACTAGCTTCTGGGCATGCACGGGTTGAAAAACGTTGTTTTAACCACTTAAGACCCGGACCAAAATGCAGGTAAAGGACCTTGCCCCTTTTTGCGATTTGGCACTGCGTCGCTTTAACTGACAATTGCGCGGTCGTGCGACGTGTTTTCCAAACAAAATTGGCGTCCTTTTTTCCCCACAAATAGAGCTTTCTTTTGGTGTTATTTGATCACCTCTTCGATTTTTATTTTTTGCGCTATAAACAAAAATAGAGCGACAATTTTAAACGAAATGCAATATTTTTTACTTTTTGCTATAATAAAAATCCCCCAAAAATATATAAAAAAACATTTTTTTTCCTCAGTTTAGGCCGATACGTATTCTTCTACGTATTTTTGGTAAAAAAAATCGCAATAAGCGTTTATCGGTTGGTTTTCGCAAAATTTATAGCGTTTACAAAATAAGGAATAGTTTTATTGCATTTTTATAATTTTTTTTTTTTTACTACTAATAGCGGCGATCAGCGATTTTTTTCGTGACTGCGACAATATGGCGGACACTTTGGACAATTTTGACACATTTTTGGGACAATTATCATTTTCACAGCAAAAAATGCATTTAAATTTGCATTGTTTACTGTGGAAATGACAGTTGCAGTTTGGGAGTTAACCACAGGTGGCGCTGTAGGGGATGTGTGTCTATGTGTCTTGTTTACTACTGTAGGGGGTGTGGCTGTAGGTGTGACGTCATCGATCGCGTCCCCCTATTACAGGGATGACGCGATCGATGCTACAGCCACAGAGAAGCACGGGGAAGCCGTGTGTACACACGGCTCTCCCCGTTCTTCTGCTCCAGGGATGGATCGCCGCACTGCAGCGGCGATCGGGTCCGCGAATCCCGCGGTCCCGGAGCTTCGGACCGGGTCGCGCGCCCGCGACCCACGGCTGGGTACTAAAATCAACGTATATATACGTTGATGTGCCCAGCCGTGCCATTCTGCCGACGTAAATGTGCAGTAGGCGGTCCTTAAGTGGTTAAACAACGTTTTTTGCTACACGTTTTGAAAAACGTTTTGAAAAACTACACAAAAAATTTAAGCATGCTTCAATTTTTTTTTGTCGTTTTTCACAAGGCATAAAACAACGTTTCCCCCCCACACACGGTCATTTAAATTGATTTTTAAATTGATCATTTTTTTTTCATCACATAAAGTGATCGTGTGTACGCGGCATTACAGCGTGACAAATGTGCTATCTCCATTTCGAATGCTACTTTTACCGAAGGGTCGCTCCCGTCTCATACTTTATTCTGAGCATGCGTGGGTTTCTAAGCATACACAAACGTGTTTCTCGTCGTAAACCAGCTCGACGAGAAACACGACGAGGAAATTGAGACTCCTGACGAGAAAAAAGAAAGCATGTTCTCTTTTTTTCTCGTCGAGATCCACGACGGTTTTCTCAACGAAAAACATACACACGACCGTTTTTCTCAGCAAAAATGCTCTGCCAGCATTTTTCTTGATGGATTTTGATTTTAGGAAATGGTCGTGTATACGAGGCTTAACTATTGCCTTTCTATAATCTCAAACCAGTCTGCCCATTCTGCTCTGACATCTACAAGACATTTTCATCCACACAACTGCTGCTCACTGGATATTTTCTCTTTTTAGGTTCATTCTATGTAAACCCTAGAGATGGTAATGCGTGAACATCCCAGTAGATTAGCAGTTTTTTGAAGACCAGCCCGTCTGGCACCAAAAACCATGACACGTTCAAAGTCACTTAAATCCCCTTTCTTCCCCATTCTGATGCTCGGTTTGAACTTCAGCAAGTCGTCTTTACCATTTCTAAATGCCTAAATGCATTGAGTTGCTGCCATGTGATTGGCTGATTAGCAATTTGTGTTACCAAGCAATTGAACAGGTGTACGTAATAAAGTGGCTGCTGAGTGTATGTGCCAAACTGGAGCCTTATAAATTAGTATACCTCATGTACCGTTGCTCCAGACAGTATTCCTTCTTCCACTAGTACTAGATTTGAGATTCCCAGATGCGTTGTTGAGTAAACACTAGGGTCTGTATTGTTGTATTGTTGTAAACACAGCTAATTAAAGCTAATGACGGAGCATTAACACTGTGTATTCCAGTCGGCCCGAACACCCGTGGGAAAGTTCTTTTCCACTCTGCAGGCACCGGATAACCTCATGGGCCTAGTCTCTGCACTGTGCACACTCCATGTCACAATTCACACAGCAGGTTAATACACACAGCTTACAATCTAACACCAATACATTGGATACTTTGCTTAGAATCAAGATATTAGATATGCTAGTTTTCCTTTTCATAGACAGTAAACATATTCACTATATAACACGCATGGTTGTATTGCCACGCTCTGCTTAAAGCGCATATGAAAAGTATAATACAGTACAATAAAATAAAATGGTACTTTGATTTATGTGTACCAGAGATAACAATGTGCGTCTGAGGTTCGGCTGAGCTAGTCTTCATCGTGGGGGTTAATGGTATGGCAGCTGGAAGGAACCCCCAAGGGTTCAGGAACATCTGTTTTACCAGCATTGGTAAGGGTAATGGAGGAGGAGGAAAGGGGAGACTGGCCTCCTGGGAGGCTGATCACCTGATTGAAAGGAAAGCTGGTGAAGGAAAAAAAAAGAAAGAAAGATACATCATGAGATACAGAGAGGGAAATAAAACATGTGTTGCCTGGTTACACAATATATGGCGTATGCAGATGGAACATTCTTTAACACTGAACTCCAGGGAAAGTAAACATGCTCCCTTGCAGCAGGGCTGCCCCTGCACTGAAAGAGTTAAAAGGATTGTAAAGGTTTGTTTTTTTATTTTCAATTTTTTTTCCTTTAAGCTAGTGAATTGTTGGTTCACTTACCTTTTCCTTCGATTTCCCTTCTAAATGTTTTTTTTCTTTGTCTGAATTTCTGAATTTCTCACTTCCTGTTTCTCCTCAGTAAACTTCACACCATCATGCAAGCGGTGGTTAGTCAGCCAGAACGGCTTACTGAACAGCTTACTGAGGAGGAACAGGAAGTGAGAAATTCAGACAAAGAAAACAAAGATTTTTTTTTTTAGAAGGGAATCTCATAATGTATCTTTCTTTCTTTTTTTCCTTCACCAGCTTTCCTTCCAATCAGGTGATCAGCCTCCCAGTAAGCCAGACTCCCCTTTCCTCCTCCTCCATTACCCTTACCTTACCAAAACCTTTAAATGTTTAATTAGGGCAACCGGAACAAGAAAGGTTGTTTTAAATACCTGATCCTCCACTCTAGAAGGCTCCTCTGCACTGTAGGACCAGTCCATGCAGTGTCTTCTACCCTATGCTCCAGCATTCTGATGTCACCAAATTCAAAGAGGAGCCCATGGCACTGCATTGAATGTGAGGTTACAGAAGAACAGTCCATCATTAGATTATAAGGGAGCTACTGTTCATTCATTCTAAATTGAACATATTGAAGGTAGATCTGTAATTTGTATGCTTCCATGAAAGTTATTGTTTGTAACTCCTACATGATTGTCTTCTTCTGATGTATACAATCTTTCATTGTTATGACACTTTTATAAATGTACAATGTATTATGCTTTATTGTTCTCCCAATAAACATTCTGTGTGGAAAAAAGATTATAAGGGAGTTAGGGCCAGATTTAGACCTTGGGGTTGGCCCGGAGCACTTCAGGTTCTGGGGGCCCCTCATTCTTAAAATGCATGACACACACATGCACACGCAGTAATAGCGCTCTATGTGTGGTTCGCTTGAGCTGCCAAAATTTGTTTTTAAAACAATACAATATACCAGTCCAGAGTAAAAACTTTGCAAATGATGACTGACAAAATATTACTTCCCAAGATACATTTAGTAAAAGAAAGCAGTTTTTATCTTTTATCTATTTTATACTATTTTATTAGGGCTGTTACTGATCAAATTTTTTTATGTTCGATTAATTGTTTGTTTAATTATAACGCACAGATCCAACTACTTTTAGCTGATCTCCTTGCAGGCTGATTCCCAGTGCAGCTACCAACCACTGGAAATAATGCATAGCAGGATACAAAAAACACACAAAGGCAGCGCTTGATGGGAATAACATTAAAACTTTTTATAGTCTTCATGTAGGCAACAAAATAAATATTGCACTGGAGATAAAATCGATGTAGCTACATAAAGTGTAAAGATGGTGCGAGTAATACCAAATGGTAGCAAAGGCAGTCATAAAAACATGTAGCCAAGTATGATACTGGTATAAAAATGTGTACAACGATACCACTGCTGAATCCAGATGAGGAGGGGTTAACATTAGTCCATCGGCATGTAGATGTCCCGTGAAGGGAACTATCACAACTCCCAGTGGATGGCTGTAGAATCCCAGGTTGATAGAGGAAGTGTAACAGCCCTTGCGTGTGGCAGATGGTAAGGTCCCGCTGGCATGCAGATATGAGATATGAAGGCACAGCAAAGGAGCCCTTCAGATGGACACTGCAAGCCCCGCCGTTGTCCGTGACATTACTGGATCTCCGACGGAACTCCCTGAAGGCCCGGAAGCCGGCGGAGAGGTGAGCACCAATCAAAAGAATTTTAATCGATCAAGAAAATTAAAGATTAATTGATTGATTAAAAGTTAATTTGCACAGCCCTATATTTTATTATTGTTTATTTGTTATTTTATATATTTTTTGTTTTATATTATTTGTTGTATAGAATGGGGCCCCCCTTGGAAGGGGGATCAGGTAAGTAAAACTGCTTTTATCACCCCTAGACTAGGGACAGCCCCACTACATTGGAGGTAACTTTCCCTGGAGTTGAACTTTAACAGAAGAAACTCTAGCACAAGATAATCCAGTTTTAAGCATCTGTATTTGGTTAAAGCAGAGGTCCACCTAAAAAAAATATATTAAAAGCCAGCAGCTACAAATACTGCAGCTGCTGACTTTTAATAAATGGACACTTACCTGTCCAGCGCGCCCACGATGTCGGCAGCCGAAGCCCAGCAAACGTTCATCTCTCTCGGCTGCCCCCGCCGCCATCCTCGGTGAGGGAATCAGGAAGTGAAGCATTGCGGCCTACTGCAGGGGGTGATGCAAAGGGGTTTGACTCCTGCGGTAGTCTATTCCCGGGAAGTGGGTGCAAATACCTGTATTATACAGGTATCTGCACCTCCTCTCCCCTAAAAGGTGGCAAATGTGACACCGGAGGGGGTTCTGAAAAGTAGAGGTTCACTTTTTGTGTGGACCTCCGCTTTAATGTACAGCGCGGAAAATAAGTATTTGAACACCCTGCTATTTTGCAAGTTCTCCCACTTGGAAATCATGGAGGGGTCTTAAATTGTCATCGTAGGTGCATGTCCACTGTGAGAGACATAATCAAAAAAAAAAAATTCCAGAAATCACAATGTATGATTTTTTAACTATTTATTTGTATGATACAGCTGCAAAGAAGTATTTGAACACCTGTCTATCAGCTAGAATTCTGACCCTCAAAGACCTGTTAGTCTGCCTTTAAAATGTCCACCTCCACTCCATTTATTATCCTAAATTAGATGCACCTGTTTGAGGTCATTAGCTGCATAAAGACACCTGTCCACCCCATACAATCAGTAAGAATCCAACTACTAACATGGCCAAGACCAAAGAGCTGTCCAAAGACACTAGAGACAAAATTGTACACCTCCACAAGGCTGGAAAGGGCTACGGGGAAATTGCCAAGCAGCTTGGTGAAAAAAGGTCCACTGTTGGAGCAATCATTAGAAAATGGAAGAAGCTAAACATGACTGTCAATCTCCCTCGGACTGGGGCTCCATGCAAAATCTCACCTCGTGGGGTCTCAATGATCCTAAGAAAGGTGAGAAATCAGCCCAGGACTACATGGGAGGAGCTGGTCAATGACCTGAAAAGAGCTGGGACCACCGTTTCCAAGGTTACTGTTGGTAATACACTAAGACGTCATGGTTTGAAATCATGCATGGCACGGAAGGTTCCCCTGCTTAAACCAGCACATGTCAAGGCCCGTCTTAAGTTTGCCAATGACCATTTGGATGATCCAGAGGAGTCATGGGAGAAAGTCATGTGGTCAGATGAGACCAAAATAGAACTTTTTGGTCATAATTCCACTAACCGTGTTTGGAGGAAGAAGAATGATGAGTACCATCCCAAGAACACCATCCCTACTGTGAAGCATGGGGGTGGTAGCATCATGCTTTGGGGGTGTTTTTCTGCACATGGGACAGGGCGACTGCACTGTATTAAGGAGAGGATGACCGGGGCCATGTATTGCGAGATTTTGGGCAACAACCTCCTTCCCTCAGTTAGAGCTTTGAAGATGGGTCGAGGCTGGGTCTTCCAACATGACAATGACCCGAAGCACACAGCCAGGATAACCAAGGAGTGGCTCTGTAAGAAGCATATCAAGGTTCTGGCGTGGCCTAGCCAGTCTCCAGACCTAAACCCAATAGAGAATCTTTGGAGGGAGCTCAAACTCTGTGTTTCTCAGCGACAGCCCAGAAACCTGACTGATCTAGAGAAGATCTGTGTGGAGGAGTGGGCCAAAATCCCTCCTCCAGTGTGTGCAAACCTGGTGAAAAACTACAAGAAACGTTTGACCTCTGTAATTGCAAACAAAGGCTACTGTACCAAATATTAACATTGATTTTCTCAGGTGTTCAAATACTTCTTTGCAGCTGTATCATACAAATAAATAGTTAAAAAAATCATACATTGTGATTTCTGGATTTTTTTTTTTTGATTATGTCTCTCACAGTGGACATGCACCTACGATGACAATTTCAGACCCCTCCATGATTTCCAAGTGGGAGAACTTGCAAAATAGCAGGGTGTTCAAATACTTATTTTCCGCACTGTATGTAAATAACATTCACTATATAGTATTCTGTTTGTGAATTCCATCTTCCCATTATATTCACATGCTTGTATCTCTTATTTTTTCTGTCCACTTATGGTACATGCATGCAGGTACAGTACATGCGGCCAAGCACTCAAAAATACATATTCTGCTACCAGGGGTATTTGAGCACTTTTTTAGAAACTTTTTTTTTAAGAAGCTTTTTTACTATTGCAAGAACCAGGTAGTTTTATAGGTTGTCCCAATCTCTATCACTTTTATTGAACAGCATGGTCTGCAGGTAAATGTGGATTAAAATGTAAATAAAAGCATGCAAACTTCTAAAAGAGGAATTCATATGTTGAGTACTATCATTGCATTTATTATCTGCATACACAGATTACAATATTCTCTATGATAGTTGTCTTTTAATTAGCCTTCACTACAAGACTGTACATAGAATCCTTTAACGCTGTTGTACACTTATGATATCTGTTAATAACACCTGCCTAGTGCCTACCATATAATTTCCTTTCATTTAATTCTCCTTTCCACAGACTGGCTTGCAAAGTGATTTAATTGTGTCTTAAACAATAGTGTATTTTGATACATAAAATAATACATATTTTAGTTAATATTCAAACCTTTCTTGAAAGTGAATTTCAGTGTGGTTTTTCCATGTTTACATTTATTGCAGCATTTTTTTTTTTTACGGTATTAAATAAATAGGTCCCATGGCTAACAAGTCACAATCTCTAAGGCGGTAGTGTTGAACCCATGGGGTCCATATTTGTTAAATTTTCCAACTGGGTCCTTAGGAATTGTGGCCAATTTCTTATAGATTAAGATCCATGCCACCTTATGCTTTATTTGCACAATCGAGGGAGTGGAAGACCACCACGTGTCTGTCAAAGTTTGTTTTGCTGTTGTAAACAGAAACATCAGGAGACAAAATTGTACATTTTGATGGGATCAGTGGCCACCATATGCTTTTCTCCATGATAGTGTTAAAGTGGTTTTAAACCTTTGTGTTTTTTCACCTTAATGCATCCTATGCATTAAGGTGAAAAAACACCTTGCAGTCACCGCCCCCCCCGAGCCTCTGGTTTACTTACCTGAGCCTGAATTTACGTGGGTGCGATTCCACGTTGCTTTTCCCAGGTCTTGTCGGCTCTTCATTAGATAGATTCATAGCAGCGCAGCCATTGGCTCCCGCTGCTGTCAATCAAATCCAATGATGTGGCTGCCGGGGGGCAGGGCCGAGTCATACAATTGGCGGCTATGACACAGGAGTGCGCCCACAAGCTAACCCCCTCGACAGAGAGCCTCACAGAGGGGGTCAGCTCTTGTGGGGAGGAGCTGTGAGAGACGCCGTGGGATCCCAGAAGAGTACTATCGGGGCCACTCTGTGCAAAACAAACTGCACAGTCAAGGTAAGTATGAAGGGCCAGATTCAGATAGTATTTACGTTGGCGTATCAAGAGATACGCCGCATAAATACTAAGAATAGCCGGCGTATCTTTTTTTGCCATTCAGAAAAGAAGATACGCTGTAATTCTGCTAATATACGAGCAGCGTAATTCTGTTACACCGTCGTATATTAGTTGCAGTTTTTCGCTGGCCGCTAGGTGGCGCTTCCGTCGTTTTACGTGTCGAATATGTAAATTAGGTATTTACGCCGATTCCCAAACGTACTTGCAGCCGGCCGTAATAGTTTACATAGTTTGCTTAAGCGTTATTGTGGCGTAAGGTTACCCCTGCTATAGGAGGCGTAGCCAATGTTAAGTATGGACGCCGGGACAGCGTCGAATTGTACGTCGATTACGTAGTTTGTGTAAATCGTTCGGGAATGGGACTCGGCATAAGTTACGTTCACGTTGTTTACATTGACAAATAGCGACGTGATTTGACGCATGCGCACTGGGATTCGTCCACGGACGGCGCATGCACCGCTCAGAAAGAACGTCATGAGCGTGGGGTCATGATTCATTTACATGAATCACGCCCCCATCCTCAACATTTGAATTGTGTGGCCTTACGCCGGGCACTTTACTCTACGCCGCCGCAACTTATGGAGCAAGTGCTTTCTGAATAAGGCACTTGCCCATAATATTTGCGGAGGCGTAGCGTAAAGAGGAAACGCTACGCCGCCGGAAAGATACAAATTTGTATCTGAATCCGGCCTGATATGTTTATTTAAAAAAAAAAATCTAAGCTTTAGTACCACTTTAACTAATTAGTAGACACTAGACCAGAACCAAGCATTCCCATTATACTGTATGTAAGGCGGTGCTTGGGGATGGGCATCAACTAAACAATTATTGGATGAGCTGGGCGCAAACGTAATAAATGTAGTTGGTTTCTACTATGGAAGTGTTTTTGAGAAGTGAGTTATGGTCAAAATTAATTAGTCCTTCTGGTTCTCAGCTCCTTGTCCCATGTTGCTACATAAAAAAGGGGTTTGATGCCTGCCCTTCTAAGACTGTGCCATAAGAATTAGAGATAATCTCTTTAGATGTGGGATCATGTAAGTATATGTGCTCATATGTTGTACATTTCTAGAGGAAAGGACAATGTTTAATTGCTTGAACGACAGAGTTTTTGATTTGGAGGTACCTGAAAATGTCCCACTTTATATAGAGGGGAAACTAAGGATTTAGATGAAAAAAATAACTAAATATAGATCCAATATATGGTATGTTTTTAGAGACCCACCATTTAAACCTGGGTGGTTCCAAGTATCCCAGGAGAAACATACAATTGTGAATGAGAGGTGCAAGTGGGGTTTAGGGGAACGGTAGTTTGCCAGAATATTTCACATTGTCTCATAACTGCAGAGAACATCAGAAAATGGTAATGATAATCTACTTTTGCATTTGTGGGGGGATACGCAGTAGAGTCTCCACTGATAAGGGGTCGGTTTCCAGCACTTCTACCAGGACTCGCAGGGGAGAATCAGAAATGTTATGATAAGCTTTGAGTTAGGCAATCTGTGCCATGGAGTAATAATGGGCTAAATGTGATTGAGCTAAGCCCCCGCAGTGTTGTGTTTTGGAATAAGATCTTGCAGTTCACATGGGGTATGTCTTTATCCCAGACAAAGCAAAACAGTCAAATATGGAGGCAAAGTTATTTTGACTGCCACTATACGTCCCAGCCAGGAATTCGATTTTTCGCCATTGCTTTATTTCATACTTTATACCTGTATTTCTCTCTGGTCTCTAGTGGTTGTTTGGGGTGGGTGTGAGGCTGGTTTGTGTTTAATAAATAAGCTTTTATTGAGTTTCAAAATGCTTCTAACTGCATCATTATATTAACTCATGTAATTTTTCAATCAAGAAATATTCTTTGACTATTTATGTATATAGTCATTTTTAATGAACTGGGAATGTTTTGATGATATAATTATATGTATATATATCCTGTGGGATCTGTGTTTATTCAGTCATGTGGGGAATTTTGATTGTAATCATGTACATTATTTAATGATGAATTTATTTAGTTAACAGCAATAATTTTTTTTGTATTTTTTGTTTTGGGAGTGATCCTAAAAAGGGTATAATATGAAAATTAGTTACGTCTCAATCAATGAGAAGAAAATAAATAAATACTTTTAAATATATATATATATATATATATATATATATATATATATATATATATATATATATATATATATAGTACATCCGGAGGTTTTCACAGCGCTTCACTTTTTCGACATTTTGTTATGTTATAGCCTTATTCCAAAATGTATTCAATCCATTATTTTCCTCAAAATTCTACAAACAATAACCCATAATGATAATGTGAAATAAGTTTTTTTGAAACCTTTTTTAAAAAAAAAAAAAAATCCTATGTACATAAGTATTCACAGCCTTTGCACATTACTTTGTTGAAGCACCTTTGGCGCCAACTACAGCCACAAGTCTTTTTGAGTATGATGCTACAAGCTTGACACACCTATTTTTGGGCAGTTTCTCCCATTCCCTTTTTTCAGGACCTCTCAAGCTCCATCAGGTTGGATGGGGAGCATCGGCACACAGCCATTTTCAGATCCCTCCAAAGATGTTTAATCTGGTTCAAGTATGGGCTCTGGCTGGGGCATTCAAGGACATTCGCAGAGCTGTCCCATAGCCACTCCTTTGTTATCTTGGCTGTAAGCCTAGGGTCGGTGTCTTGTTGGAAGAAGAACCTTCGCCCCAGCCTGAGGTCCTGAGCGCTGTGGAGCAGGTTTTCATTAAGGCTGTCTCTGTACATTTCTGCATTCATCTTTCACTCCATTCTGACTAGTCTCCCTGTCTCCCAGTTTCTGCCGCTGAAAAACATGCCCACAGAATGATGCTGCCACCCAGGGATGGACTGGCCATTGGGACTACAGGGAGTTTCCCGGTGGGCCGATGGCTCAGTGGGCCGGCTTCAGTGACAGCGGACTGCTGCCCCCTCCGCTCCTCTGTCTCTCCCTCCCCGCAGTGCTCACCTGGGGGGAACAAAGAAGCAGGGGGAGGACCAGAGGAGCAGGGATGACGACAGAGGAGCATGGGGGAGGGGACAGACAGCTGACTCAACAGCTATGGCCTGGGAGTTTCTCACTTCTGCCTAATCTTATCCCATAAGGGGGGGGGGGGCACCGAACTGTTTCTTTGCCCTGGGTGAAATAATGTCTAGCTTCCCCACTGGTACTGCCTATAAGAGTACCAGTAGCATAAAGTAGAATGGCTAGTGGCTAGTGAAGGGGGAGAGGGGGCTTGGTTGGCTGAGGAGAGGAGGCTTGGGTGGCCGGGGGGGGGGTGTGTGGGAGTTGTCTGGCTGCCATGGGAAAGACCTGTCAAAGTGGGCCAGTCTGGATGAAGTCCAGGGCCAAATTTCTGTCCCAGTCCAGCCCTGCTGCCACCACCATGCTTCACTGTAGGGATGATTTTGGTCAGGTGATATTGTGTGCATAGTTTCCTCTAGGCATGACACTTGCCATTCAGGCCAAAGAGTTCAATCTTTGTTTCATCAGACCAGAGAATTTTGTTTCTCATGGTCTGAGAGTCTTAGGCCGCGTACACATACGGAGGGACATGTCCGCTAAAACTGTCTGACGGACCGTTTCCAGCGGACATGTCTCCTCCGGATTTTCATCCGATGGCGTGTACACACCATCGGATCAAAATCCCCGCCGGCAGACAGCGCGGTGACGTGGCGGTGACGTTGACGCCGCCACGTCACCACACCACTCCAGCAGACCGTTTCCAGCGGACAGATTTGATCGTGTGTACGAGGCCTAAGAGTTATCATCGGTGCTTGGTCACCTCCCTGACTAAGGCCCTTCTCCCCCGGCCCGCTCTAGGAAGAGTCCTGGTGGTTCCAAACTTCTTCCATTTATGGATGATGGAGGCCACTGTGCTCATTGGGTCCTTCAATGCTGCAGAGATTTTTCTGTACCCTTCCTCAGATCTGTGCCTTGATACAATCCTGTCTCAGAGGTCTACAGACAAATCCTTGGACTTCATAGCTTGGTTTGTGCTCTGACATGCACTGTTCCAATCAAGTTGTAGAAACATCTCAAGATGATCAGTGGGAACAGGATGCACCTAAGCTCAATTTTGAGTGTCATAGCAAAGGCTGTGAATACTTATGTACATGTAATATTTTTTCATTTTTTCATTTTAATAAATGTGCAAAGATTTCAAACTTCTTTCACATTGTCATTATGGGGTAGTGTTTGTAGAATTTTGCGAAAAATAATGAATCTACGGGTAATCGATTGGAATATGGCTGTAACATAACAAAATGTGGAAAAGGTGTTGCTCTCCGGCGTGGCCCTATAATCCTTTAGATTTCTTGCAAAATTTAGCCTAAATGTCAAGCAAATTAAATAGAACAGTTCCACAACTTGTACATTTTTGAGGCTTTCTGATGGATAATACAGCCCGTTCTGCAGCCTGGGTTGGCTCTCAATGAATGTTCTTGCCTAGAAGAGCAGGTTCTTAAGGACAGGTAAACTGAACTTCTAACCATAGGGCTATAGACATAAGGGTATTTACATACTCATTATTTAAGCAGTAAATATGTGTCAAAATAGGTCCTCGCTAACCACTGTAGTTGCAGGCACTGTGGACCACTGCCCTCTCGAGTACACAGAAGAATCACTGGAGTAATTTTTCTTTCTATGCTGCTTAGATCACATTCTCTCCCTTTGCAATAATGATTAGAAAGCTGGAAAGCTGCCAAGTTACTGCTGGTAGGGGGTAGAAGGGTAAGCTGAGTTCCTGGAAAAATTACTTAAGTACTTCTGCTGTAAACCTTGAGGATGAGCTGCTCCACTGTGTCTGCAGCTACATAGGTCAGTGAGGACTTTGTTTTAAAATTAGTTTACTGCAAGAAGATCAGAAAGTGTGTAATGAGAAGAGTTATTGGCTTATACGTGCGGTTGAAAGAAATAGGCTGAATTTTTCCACCCGGCGGCCGACTATTTACGGCCGCAAGGTGGCTGTAATCTTCCGGGAAGCCGTGTTTATACGACCTTCGGCCGCGCGCCACTGGGGGGGGGGGGGGGCGCGTGCTTGCCCACTGCATCACACAGGTTCCGATGCGCGTGCTGGCAGCCGCGATGTCCACCAAGCACCCGCCAGTCACAGAGCCAGGGATGGATTGTGTGTCCCTTGTACATAGGGACAACCATCGGTCACCTCCCCCAGTCAGTATCCTCCCCCCACAGTAATAATCACTCCCAGGGTACACATTTAACCCCTTCCTTGCCCCCTAGTGTTAACCCCTTCCCTGACAGTCACATTTATACAGTAATCAGTGCATATTTATAGCACCGTTTGCTGTATAAATGTGAATGGTCCCAAAAATGTGTCAAAAGTGTCAGATGTGTCCGCCGTAATATCACAGTCGTGACAAAAATCGCAGATCACCGCAATTACTAGTAAAAAAAATAATAATAAAAAAAAAGTAATAATCCTTTCCCTTATTTTGTAGGCGTTATAACGTTTGCGCAAACCAATTACTATACGCTTTTTGCGATTTCTTTTTACCAAAAATATGTAGAAGAATATGTATCGGACTAAACTGAAAGACATTTTTTTTTTTGTTTTTAAATGGGATATTTATTATAGCAAAAAAGTAAAAAATATTGTGTTTTTTTCAAAATTGTCGTTTTATTTTTGTTTATAGCACAAAAAATAAAAACCGCAGTGGTGATCAACTACCACCAAAAGAAAGCTCTATTTGTGGGAAAAAAAAGGTTGTAAATTTTGTTTGGGAGCCACGTCACACGACCGCGCAATTGTCATTCAAAGCGTGACAGTGCCGAAAGCTGAAATTTCGCCTGGGCAGGATGGGGGTATATGTGCCCATATGTGCCCATGTGGACAGGCTAAATCTGGCCTTGGAACTCTTTCATGCTGCCCTAAATGTGGTCATCTGTGATATTGTTGTCTTCCTCTTTGTTCCAGCTTGATAACTGCATAGCTTTGAAACAAGGACACAACTCTGTTAGCTGCTAGTTTCAGTGTGAGCCTAACATATTTTCATAGCAGTTCTAGTATATGTGAGACATGGCCTTCTATAGTCACTGCAGAAATGTAATTATTTAATTCTAATCTTCTGCCCCCACTTCCTGATGTTTATTCTTCTTATGCCATTACTTCTCCCTATGCTGTAGCCCTACGTGTTTGCTTTTGCCCCCGCTACGCTGTCCCATTCTGTCCATGAGTCTAAATAACATTCTTCCTCCCAAACTCTTCTTCATGAGTGGCATTGCCCATGACTTCCCAAACATAAGTTCAACCTTTTTCTTCTTCTTGGGTATTTAAAATTGCTGAAGCCTTGGAGGATTCCCCCCTGGATGTATATGTGTTACTGTTTTCCTCCAGTAATGACTCTCTAAGGATACATGGAAAATCTGTGTCAGATGAGCTCATCTTTCCTCCTGTCAGAGGATGTCTAGCTGTAAATCTGTATAGCAGACTGCAATATAACTATAATATAGAAAACTTGAAACATTTGTGTCAGCCTATGAGCTCCACACTGTACACACGTCAACATTTAAAGCTGTAAGGATCAGGCCCAGGTCCAAGTAAAAGGTTCATATAATAATCCACACTGCCTACTGCTTACCTTCTGTTTGCCACAGTCCCAACAATTGAGAGGAAATGGGGACAGATTTATCTGGTTCCTAAGTGGGGACTACACTCCAAATGAGAGGCAATTTGAAGGTTTAACTGCTTGCCACCCGCCGTTAAATGACAATGGAGCGGTGTGGCTCAGGTTTTGGGACGACGTCGGGGATGGCGTTCCAGAAAAGCCGCTCTTGCGCGCCCGTGCTAGGACACGGAGCAGCCCCAATCTCTGTAAAGAGCCACGCCCGCAGCTCTTTTACCATGTGATTGGCTGTGTCCAATCACAGCTGGTCACATGTAAACACGGAGATGCCAGTAATTGGCTCTCCTCGCCTCACACTGACAGAGTGTGAGGAGAGGAGAGCCGATCAGCGGCATCTCCTCACAGGGGGACATGTAGGAATGTAATCAGGGCACTAATCATCAGTGCCCTGATTACAGTATGTCAATTTAAGTGTCACAAATCAGTGCCCGCCATTGCCCACTAGTCCCAGCAATCAGTGCCCACCTCTGCCCTCAAGTGCCACCAATCAGTGCTCATTAGCAATTCCAGTCAGTGCTGGCTATCAGTGTCCATCAGTGTCACCCATCAGTGCCACCCATCAATGCCCAGCAGTGCCCATCAGTACCGCCTATCCAATGCCGCCTTTCAGTGCCCACCAGTGCTGCCTATCAGTGCCCACCAGTGCCGCCTATCAGTGCTCACCAGTGATGCCTATTGGTGCTCACCAGTACCGCCTATTAGTGCCCACCAGTGCCGCCTAACAGTGCACATTAGTACCACCTATCAGTGCTCATCAATGCCACATATCAGTGCCACCTATCAGTGCCCATAAGTGCGGCATATTAGTGCCTCCTCATCATTGCCACCTAATCAGTGTCCCTAAGTGTTGCCTCATCAGTGCCCATAAGTGCCACCTCATCAATGCCCACCAGCTCAGCCAATCCATGTCCATCAGTGCCGCCTCATCAGCGCACATCAGTGAAGGTGAAAAATTACTTAGTTTCTGTCAGTACATTTTGTAACTAAGTAAAAAACATATTTTTTTCAAAAAATGTTGGTCTTTAAAAAAAAAACAGCAGTCATTAAATACCACCAAAAGAAAGCTTTATTTGTGTGAAGAAAATTATAAAAAATGAGTTTAGGTACAGTGTTACATGGCTGTGCATTTGTCATTCAAAGTGCGACAGCGCTGAAAGCCGAAAAATGGCTTTGGCAGGAAGGAGGTGTAAGTACCTGGTAGGCAAGTGGTTAAAGTATACAAAACTTCCACTTCAAGAATTTGCATTTTGAACTAAAAGTAAATTATTGGCTTTCAGTTAACATGGATGCCAGAAGTGAAAGCCACACTCCTGCTCTATAACATTTCCGCAGTGTTACCACCACTTCATTTTCAGATTGAAAGGTTCCTCACACAGTTGTCAAAATTATGCTTTTGGTGGGTGTTCAATGACACCAGTTCTAAACAGGTGACCTGAGTTTGAAGCTCAATGCACACAAAAAATTTACAAAGCTATCACTTTATGCTGTTCCACATCCAGATGGATGAGGATGTGGATGTTTATTGTTCAATAAACCTAGGCGAAATTAAGGGGCAAATGGAATGAAGCGTAGAGACCTTAGAAAAAAAGTAAAAGAAATACCAAAAAATATCAAAACATCAAAATGAAATTCAAAAGAACGAAATGCAACACATACAAATATAAAAATATATGAATTATGCACGTTAATGCAAAAGGATTAATTACCTGAAAAGAAAAAATACATATACAGTATATAATAGAAAGCCATAGCATGGTTTTATTTAAAAAAATGGCTGTATTGCTAGTAATAGCACTGATAAATATAAAAGCAGTAACTAAAGCAACTAAAATAGTGATTCTAGTAACGCTACGCTCCACCCATTAAATAGTGTCCTATAAGACACCTACGCCAATGTTACATAAGGATGTTTTAACTTATAAATTAATTACCCATATTTGCCGGCATATAAGGCGACTGGGCATATACTGTAAGACGACCCCCTATTTTTCCAGTGAAAACATAGGTTTGGGCTATATTCGCAGTATAAGACTAGCCCCCCCTTCTGAGGCATTAGAAACATTAAAAAACACAAAGCAAGAATGCCAGCTACTCATCCGCCATGTTGTGATAATACAGTAAATCAAACATTAACTACTTAAGCCCCGGACCATTTTGTTGCTAAAGGACCAGGCCCCTTTTTGAGATTCGGCACTCCCTCACTTTAACCTCCCTGGCGGTATGATTCTTTCTGATTTTAGGTGCTGAAAGCGGTACCATTATTTGTAAGGAAATTTGGCATTTTATACTGTAGGCTTGTAATTTTTTATTTTTTTTTCAATATAAAGGTTTTTATTGAAGTTTACAAAATACAATAATCATAAAGATAAAGGTAACGATAACGAAGCCACATATATATATCTATCTATATATATATATAGATATATATATAGATATATATATAAAAAGAGGAAACAATGAAGAGAGATCAAATATCAATAGTAAGCGACAAAGGAAGAAGAAGCATTGTCCAGAGCATACATGTACTGTAGGCTTGTAATTCTTAGGAATAACTCACTTAAATCTGACCAAACAAGAGTCTAATAGGCATCCCGGGTATGACATTTAAAAAAAAAAAATTATAAATTATAATATAATAAATAATTATAAATAATTATAACAAATAATAATATAATTATAACAAAAATTATTTAATAATGTAATCAACTCAAAATCACTGAAATTTGCTCAGTTGCAGAATTGTCGCTGTCATTATTTATTTTTTTCTATGACGAATTTCCCCACAAATTGCTATCACTCAATTCTGCAAGTGATTATAATTTATTATCGCTATTTTCTAGCTGATCTAAAACCATTTTTGACATAAAGGGACACTTTTGGTTGCTATGGACAATCTACATTTTGCAGGCAGAAAAAACACTTTTTATTATATAAAAGAACATGCAGGGCACAGGGCAGACCACTAGGGACAAAGGGGGTGTGTATTTTTTACATACAGTACTGTAATCTATAAGATTACAGTATACTGTATGTAATGTGTTTGTTTACTTTTTTGAATTTGGCGCCGCTCTCCGCCCCCGTGCGTCGTAACGTCGCAGGGAATGGAGATCGATGGCACACGGGGACACTGTGTGAATCGAGTGAGTACCCGCTCGCTCACACAGCGGGGATGCATCGCTGGATCCACAGACAAGGTAAGCATAGCTACCCCGAGCGTGACTAGGAGGGTTAACTGACAATTGTACGGTAGTGCGACGTGGCTCCAAAACAAAATTGACATCCTTTTTTTCCTACAAATAGAGCTTTCTTTTGGTGGTATTTGATCACCTCTGCGGTTTTTATTTTTTGGCGCTATAAACAAAAATACAATTTTGAAAAAAAATTCAATAGTTTTTACTTTTTGCTATAATAAATATCCCCAAAAGATGTATAAAATATTTATATTTTTCCTCGGTTTAGGCCGATACGTATTCTTCTACATATTTTTGACACAGGTTTTTCACGTCGTTAAAGTCCACACACGATCATTTTTTACAACCCCAAAAACGTAAACGTTAAAAACGTCGTGGAAAAATCAGAGCATGTTCGAAAAAAAATGTGGCCGTTTTTCAGAAACCGAAAAATGCTTTTGAAGCCCACACACGATTGTTTTCAATTACATAAAAAAACTTAACTTTTTAGAACCCGAAAAACGGTTGTGTGTACACGGCATGAGTTCCAAAGTTTGGCTAAATTGGTATAGTGTTTTTTTTTCTATGTCATGTAAATGGTCGTAAAGACGATCCTTCAATGTCTGTGTCGTCCGACCCACGTATTGGATACTACATGACTGGCAGGTGATCACATACATCAAAAACTTATACCGCGTACACACGGTCGTTTTTTGCGATGAAAAAAAACGTCGTTTTTTAAAACGTCATTTAAATTGATCGTGTGTGGGCAAAACGTCGTTTTTTGTCTTCAAAAAAACGACCAAAAAAAAATTCCAACATGCTTGAATTTTTTGTGTCGTTTTTCAAAACGTCGTTTTTTGTTTCACAAAAAGTCACCGTGTGTAGCAAAAACGTCGTTTAAAACCCAGAAGCTAGTTATGAAGCGAGCTTCAATGGAAAAGTGTGGTGAACGTAACCTCGTTTTTTGTGAAAAAAACGATGGTGTGTATGCAACATCGTCTTTGAAAGTGACGTTTCAAAAACGTCGTTTTTTACTTCACAAAAAACGTCGTTTTTTTTTTCATCGCAAAAAACGACCGTGTGTACGCGGCATTAGTATTGCAGTTAATGAGCGAAAAAATAGCAACATTTATACCAGTAGTAGTTGAACAGACAGAGTAGCCCCTTTTTGATGTGACAGCAATAGACACATACTCTCATACTACATTTGAAATAACCTTTGAAATGCACCCAGTGAGAACATGATTTTGCACAGGTAAATAAACTTTTGGCCCGTGCGTACTGGAGTCTGTTGAAGGGACATGACCATAAACAGTTGGCCAACTGGCTCCTGATCAGTGCTCTCAGTCAATGGCTGACAATAGTGGTTGGGGGACCATCCCCCTGTCAAAAAAAACAATATAACAACAGTGGACAATGGCGTACTAATTATGGATAGTTAGTACAGCTGTTCGTTTTGAGCTGTCAGGTTTTTTTTCATTCAGCCCTGCTGGGTTAAACTAAAAATAACTACTGGTGTATACTAGGTTTAAGGGAGGGAGGTTGGAGGGCTAGGAAATGGTCAGATGCAGAAGCAAGCCCTGCTAGAAGCAACAGAAGAAAACCTGCTTTGACAATTTAAGACATGATGTTGTTAATATGAAAGACCATCTAGGCTGCATGTGTGGATAAAAGTATGGTTTAAATTTCAGGGGGACCCCACACAGTATTTCCCCTTTTTAATGGACAATACACAAAAAATAAAAGCAGCCAGGAAAAAATGGCTTGGGGTTACCCCTAAAACTCAAATCAGACTCTTTTTTCCATGCAGGCATGCAGTCTGGATGGGCAGGAAATGGGGGCACAGAATGTGTGCCCCCCTTCCTGCACCATATCAGGTCATATGTCTTTCAACATGGGGTGGGGACATTGCAAGGTCAGGGCAGAATAGCCACCTCCCTCTTCAAAGGCACCTTGTCTTAAAGTTGAGGCAACAAGGGCCTCTACCCCACATCCAGTCCCTAAGGGGCTAATAATAATAGGTCCCCAGCTATAAACCATCCTCCCCCTCCATTCCAGGGGAATTAGTAACAGGAAATGAGTATAGGCATCCAGCAGTTTAATCCAGCATCAGTCATGATGACTTGCCACCCCACAATGTTTCTCTGGCCCCCCCCCCCCCCCACAATGACCTGCCAATTAATGATGCTGCTGTGCCTTTTGATTATGTTGTCCAGACACACTACTGACAGAATCTGAGCTGCTGGAATATCAGTGCCACTGATCCTGGGTGACATCAATGACCAAATATTGTCATGACCATGTTTATATTCCAGCAGCTGGGGAACTTGGCAAAATATAGCCAGTTTTTCCAGCAGTTCACCAAACTGTGAATAGTCTTGGTTTGGGTGAAACTCACGCTCATCCTTGCTAATAACCAAAGATGACAGACTGGCACTTAATTTGGCACACAATTGCTAGACTAAAAGACTAAATCATGGGGCTTATTAGTCATACCTATATACCACTAAAAGGATTGACCCCTGACACAATTCTCAGGGCGAAACCCATTTCTGCCGTTTGATTCAAATCATGATGGTGAAACATGCAATCCAGAGAGAAAAGTTTTCATCTTCACCTTCCAACGTTCAGCAAAAAGAGAAAGGGGTGAAGCCTGTGCGGCTCCCTTTATTAACAATATGACATCACAAACATAAGCATACACATTGGTCAGTTTCATATAATTCAGTCTCTTATTACACGCCCCTGTGACGTCTGTACTGCACACATGACTGACTTATTGCTGATTAGGGCTCCCTTGAACTCTAAACCTATTTCCCACTTATCTAAAATTAGGCACAGGACCACCTTTTGGGTTTAAACGGCCGTAGCCGCAATTTTATTAACAAAACAATACAAATTAACAAAATATCTTATCTTTTCATATTCCTAAAGTATTTTCCATAATGCTGACATAGGGATATTTTGGAGGCAACCTAATCTACCCACACAACCGACTGTACCAACACCCAAACACTTGTAGTGGCCCTCAGCCGCAAATACGCCGACTCGAGGACAGTGTATTAAACATAGCACCCGGTACAGCCCCAATCCCTATTAACTCGATACTGTCCTTACCTAGGCCGACCTCCAAAAACCCTGTTACCCCTGCCAATGGCTACGACAAAATACTCCGTCTGTATCACCAAATCCATTCTCAAACTCTGAAAATAGGGAGGGAGGGAGGGAAAACTTCTATGAGGCTGACAGCTAACTGATGCCCTGTCTTCCCGCGCAGCTACTACACCCTCCTAGCTCCACCTAAATTCCTATTGCTCCACCCTGCCACACCTTACTAAGACCCAATCAAGTTAAACTTGACCTTTGCCTAGCAACCGCCCTGACTGCAAAATACAGTCATGCAGACCCTGCTCTTACTGCTGGGCATGTAGATACGGGCCTGTTCCTGACTGACTTATTGCTGATTAGGGCTCCCTTGAACTCTAAACCTATTTCCCACTTATCTAAAATTAGGCACAGGACCACCTTTTGGGTTTAAACGGCCGTAGCCGCAATTTTATTAACAAAACAATACAAATTAACAAAATATCTTATCTTTTCATATTCCTAAAGTATTTTCCATAATGCTGACATAGGGATATTTTGGAGGCAACCTAATCTACCCACACAACCGACTGTACCAACACCCAAACACTTGTAGTGGCCCTCAGCCGCAAATACGCCGACTCGAGGACAGTGTATTAAACATAGCACCCGGTACAGCCCCAATCCCTATTAACTCGATACTGTCCTTACCTAGGCCGACCTCCAAAAACCCTGTTACCCCTGCCACAAACGACCAAGTGTGAAGCCTCACACTTGGCCGGCCCGCCACAAACGGACCGCTCTCTGAACGCCATCCTGCAGACCTAGGAACCACATGTCATTCCCAACGGCATTTAAATGCACCCCATCTCCCCTCAAAAACAGCCTATTATCTCCCTCTAAGTCCAAGTGGCGAACAGCCAAGCCACCATTCCGAACAAAAAACTTTGCCACCTCTTTATTCACCTTGACCCTGGCCCTATTAATGCATTCCACGGAGCGGGCCATGCGCCAAGTGGTCCTGGCCACCATGTCTGACCAGATGAAAACCGTATCCGGAAAACTGGCCTGAAGGCGTAAAAAATCCAACTTTATATCTCTTGTAAATTCCCGTGCCGCCCGAAGGCCTAAATCGTTACCCCCAACATGAAACAGCAATACATCCGGGGGGCGATCCAGGTTCGCATAGTGATGCACTTCCGGCAGCACCCGGGCCCACAGCATACCGGGGACACCGATCCACCGAACATTGGCCATCCTGCGAGGAATACCCAGCTGCCTACCCTCTGGCCTAACCGAGGCCCGCCGGGCACCCCAGTAGACATAGGAGTGCCCGAGGATCCACACCAGACACTCGCCACCTGCAAAACAAAATAGGCAAGACTCACAAGCACAAGCACACAAACTGACGAATCGGCTACAACAACGACCACACGGAACACTGACACCACACAAACTGAGCACAGAGACAAACAGATCACAAGAGGTGAGGACGGACGTAAGACATGAAGCGCCGTGACTCCCACCTTCCGATACGCCGCAACTCCCGCGCACTCAAACCCCACCGGGCCGCCTCTGTGGCGGCCCCGATCCTGAAGGAATGCGACGCGAAGTCCATGGGGGAAAAACCGGCTGCCGTTAGGCACTTCCGGAACACGGCAACAAATTGAAAACGGGACAAAGGTGACCCATCTGAATGCACGAGCAATGGCCCTTGCCCAGCCGGCCGCAGCGTCAACCACTCTGTGACGGCCGCCACCGGACAAGACGAGGAGTGAGGGACCCTGCCTATCACCACCTTAGCCCCTCTACCCAGTTGGTCAGTCTTGGACCTGCGGATCAGCAGATGGACCCTATCCTGAAGAACCGATACATCCCGAATATCCAAACCCCCCCAGACCTTAGTGGACGGGCTAACCAATTCACTAACCCTCAATGCCCCGAAAAAGGCGACGACAAAGGCCGTCCGGAACAAATAGACCTCGAAAGGCGAAGAGCACACCGAAGGCAGCTGACCCAAAAGAACACCCAGGAGTTCGAACGACACCGGCCTCCTAGAATCCGCAACGAGCCTTCCCTTTCTGTAGCCCCTCAGCGCTTTTTCACCTGGAAACATTTCGTGGCATCTGGCAGGCCCGAAAGCTGAAATAAAAATGCCAACCCTGACAGTTTGCGATTCAGGACAGAGACCGAGACCCCCTCCTCACAGCACTTACCTATAAGATACAACAGAAGAGAAACACGATCCCCATCTTCAAAGCAACCACCCACCGAACTCACCAGCTCGTGCCACTCCTGCCACACCTTGCTGTATGCTGTCCACGTTGAAGGGCAAACCGACCCCTTGATCAATTTGAACGCTGTGGCCATGCGACGCTCCACAAATGACTTGGACACGGCACCCCGAGCTGCTCCGCTTCCGGCGCCAACTGTCGGAACCGATCCCACTGTAAGAGAGAAAGAGCGTCAGCCACCGAATTACGAACACCCGGAACATGAACAGCATACACAAATGCATTCAAAGAAAGACATTTTAAAACCAAATGCCTCAGCAGACGCACCACCGGAGGCGAGGAGGCTGAAAGGGAATTGATCGCCTGCACCACGCCCAAATTGTCACAGTGGAACTTGACCCGCCTATTCCGGAAAGCCTCACCCCACAATTCCACCGCCAACACTATCGGAAATAGTTCCAATAGTGCCAGATTCCGAACGGCAACCGACTCCCTCCATGACGGCGGCCACCGGCCAGCACTCCACCGGCCCCGGAAGTATGCCGCGTAGCCAACGGAACCAGCCGCATCAGTGTACAACTCCAACTCAGAATTCGGAACGACCGTTTCCATCCACAACGACCGTCCGTTGTACTCGTCCAGGAAAGACTCCCAAACAAGCAGGTCATCCCGCATCTCCCCAGTCAAGCGCACAAAGTGATGAGGCGCACGCACCCCCGCGGTGGCAGCCGCCAACCGCCGGCAAAATATTCTACCCATCGGCATGATCCGACAGGCAAAATTCAGCTTGCCTATCAAAGACTGCAGGGACCGCAAGGTGATTTTCTTGCTCCCTCGTGCAAGGACGACTGAGTCCTTCAGATCAATCAGCTTGTCATCCGGAAGCCGGCATTCCATCTGAACGGTATCGATTGTGATACCCAAAAACTTCAATTCTACCGTCGGGCCCTCGGTTTTTTCAGGTGCCAGAGGAACACCGAAGACCCCGAAAACGTGTTGAATCGTGGCCAACAAGACCTGACACGTCCTGGACCCAGGAGGACCAATCACCAAGAAGTCATCCAAGTAGTGGATGACCGATTGTAGGCCCGACACGTCCCTCACGGCCCATTCCAGGAACGAGCTGAAAGACTCAAACAAAGAACAAGAAATGGCACAACCCATCGGCAAACAACGGTCGACAAAGTATCGCCCTTGCCACACACAGCCCAACAGCCGCAAGCTCTGTGGGTGGACCGGCAGCAACCTAAAGGCCGACTCTATGTCGGTCTTGGCCATGAGGGCGCCCTTCCCGAATTCACGCACCCACCCGAGGGCCTTGTGAAACGACGCATAAGAAACCGCACACAAGGCGGGATCGATCGCATCATTAACCGAGCCGCCGGGCGGGTGCGACAAGTGATGGATGAGACGAAACTGTGTGGGATCCCTCTTGGGCACAACCCCCAGCGGGGACACCACCAAGTCCGACATAGGCGGGGCCTCAAAGGGGCCCGCCATGCGACCCAACGACACCTCCTTAACCAACTTTGCCGACACCACCTCCGGATGTAATCGAGCCGAACGCAGGTTATCTACCACAGGAGGGACGACAGAAAGAGAACAGGGAATAATAAAACCATCAGTGAAACCGTGCCATAACAGCCGAGCCGCAGCCCTGTCCGGATACCTAAGAAGAAAGGGGGCCATTTTTTCCGCTGAAAACCCTGTAGCCAATTGGTAAAAGTCCGGGGAACCACCCGAGGGCGCCGCCTATCCTCGTCCTCTCTCCTAGACTCATCCTGCCTCGCCCTATCCACACTGGACTTCTCAAGGGGGAGAAGGGAGAATACATCAACGTATTCCCTCCTCCAAATCTGCTCCCTGACCTCCTGCCTGAGATGCACGCCCAAAGGGCATTCAAAACAAACATACATCTCACACCGCGTGACCTCCGACGGTCCAGCACCCTCCTGCGTGGCCTCCACCCGTTGGGGGTCCCCAGCCGCCCGCGATCCCCCCGCTGCCAACACCTCAGCCGCCGTCACAGGCGCCACCGGGCGTACCACCACTTCTCTCCCCTCTGGGCCAACCACGGACTCTCCTAAAACCGATTCTGCGGGTCCCGCGACGGGCGTCAACTGATCCCTCGATGTCACCCAGGCAGCCACCGGCGACCCCCCCGGTACCCCAGGCCCTCCGGTCGGACCGCGGACCAGCAAGTCCCTGCACCCCGACAACCACGACTGCAGCAAGCTGGTCATCAATTCGCACTGCCCCACCCCAGCTTCAAACCCCCCGGGAGCCCCCCCAACACTCTCCCACGGGCCCCCAGACCCTCCTGTCACAGACTGACTCACACAAGCAGCCCCAGGAGCAACAGGCACAGACAACACAGGAGACACACAGTTGCTGGACTTACCAGGCTGCCGCACAGCCGCACCTCCGGATCCCTGACGTCCGTCTGGCTCCACCATCTCGTCGCCTGAAAGCCCTTCCGCGTCAGATGCGGACAGCTCGCCCTCCGAACGATCACCGCCGTCTCCGGAGACTGCCGACACGACTCGGGCACCCGACCGGCGCCCGCCGCTGACGTCATCAGCCGCCGCCGAACATCCGGCGCGGCTGTCCTGCTGCTGTCTTCCCCGTTGAGCGCGCTGCCCGGACACCTCCTTCACAGCCGCCGGCGACCTTGCTGGAGACCGATGCGATGACGCCGCTCCTCTCCGGCTCCCGCGACCTCCGCTTCTTCCCGCCGGGGCCCCGGCCGCACCACAGACCAGGCCGGCATCCGCAGGTAACCTCGATCCACGCCGAGCCCCGCGCCCAGCAGGGGAGGACCCCGCTGGGCAGGCCGCATCCGACCGATCCCCGACATCCGCTGGGAGGGAGCCGCCCGTAGAACGAGCGCTACCCCCCCGGTCCCGCACTCGCGACGGATTCCTCCCAGCACCGGATACCCCGGCAGTGCTAGAGCGCTTGGCTCCAGGTGCTGAAGGGTCCCTACAGGGGCTCCTCGTGCGGCGACCGATCCTAGGGGTCACCTCAGGACTCAGGCGCGCAGGAGGCCTTGACCTCCTCGCCCGCTGTACAATGGGGGCAGAAGCAGTGGTCTCCTGCCCCGACCCCCGAACCAGCCCAGCCATTTGTGACTCCAGCCACTGGGGCCCGTTAACCAGGGCAGCGGCCCTAATCTGAGCCAGCATCTGCTCAATATCTGCCATATTGGAGGGAGGAAAAGCAGGCTGACCGCTAACACAAAACTTCTATGAGGCTGACAGCTAACTGATGCCCTGTCTTCCCGCGCAGCTACTACACCCTCCTAGCTCCACCTAAATTCCTATTGCTCCACCCTGCCACACCTTACTAAGACCCAATCAAGTTAAACTTGACCTTTGCCTAGCAACCGCCCTGACTGCAAAATACAGTCATGCAGACCCTGCTCTTACTGCTGGGCATGTAGATACGGGCCTGTTCCTTCTCCTTGTAAGTCCATATGTGGTATGGGGCTCTCATAGCACAAACAGCCCACGTGTCATACAGGCATAAGAGTCCATTGTGGAATTTCTATGTACAGGGGCTCATTGTCAGCTCTGCAGGGTTTAGCCATATTTGGTTCCTTCAGTGAAACAAGGACAAGGGGGGATGACAGCTGCTTTTGATTTAAAGGGGAGGTTCCCCTAAAAAGAAACTTTTAACATTGCCTGTCTCTTCTTAATAACATGTAGAATCGGCTGGTAGTTTAAAAAAAAAACGTCCGTACATACCATTTTCGGCATGTAGTCTCACCGTCGCTTCCGGGTCTGGCGGCCGGGGATGGGCGTGCCTACTTAAATGACAGGCATCCGATCGACGCATACAGCGCGTCACGAGATGCCGAAAGAAGCCGAACGTTGGTGCGCATGCGCCGTATAGAGCCGCACCAACGTTCGGCTTCTTTCGGCATCTCGTGACGCGCTGTATGCGTCGATCGGATGCCTGTCCCCACACATCATACCCGGAAAGCGGCGGTGAGACTACATGCCGAAAATGGTATGTACGGACTTTTTTTTTTTAAACTACCAGCCGATTCTACATGTTATTAAGAAGAGACAGGCAATGTTAAAAGTTTCTTTTTAGGGGAACCACCCCTTTAAGTTCTTTGTCCTCCATTTCAAGTTGCAACTCCATTATCTGTTTCTTAATTTTAAGGATAATATCAGTATTGTAACACATACCCATACATACATATGCATATATATTTTATATAGATCAAGCAATAAAAGGAAATAAAACAAATAAACGATATAATGAAGGAAAGGCAACATTTGACTAGCTCAGAAGAAAAGCAACATAACACAAAAATATTCATTTTAGTGCATTCCATCACACCACCATATATTAAGCAATTGCTTGTCACTTCTACTTCCTCCCATGGAAGTATTCCAGTATGAACAGAGGCATTAAATAGTTCAATATGTAAGTCTATCGACCATTTTTAAATGATGGTGGCATCAAGCATGATTAATTGTTGTTATAATAGGAATTGTTAGAAGTCAAACATTATTTTTAAAAGCACAGGTTTCCTTTTGAGTGCTTTGTTCAGCTTCATGTGGTAAATTATAATGGATTATATTAAACTATTTCATAGGAAAATCAGAAAACTATGTAAGACAGACTGAGGCTTTATAAGAAATGGTAAAAAATGACAACATTCCATGATGTGTAGCAGTTGTTATAAAGACACCACATTATTCAGCACAGTAGTTAGCAGAGATTTCTTATTTTGCGTCCTCTGTGTTTATGCAAAACATGTTTTTATTGTTAAATAATTCTAAAATATTTGATATGTGTAGGGTAGAATGTGGATTCACTACAAGTCACCCACAAAGCTTTACCACTCCTGGGGGACTGTCAGGGTTGTGAGTTTGATACATCTGCAGTATAACATTATAATGCAGAACAGTGAAGCTTGGAAAATATGAAGTCTGGCATTGAACTGCATTACTCATCCCTCTGCTCTGGTATCTTCACAGTCTGATGGGAAACAAAAGATATCACTTCCAAAGCTATATTATATATGTGTCTCAAAGATCCTACCTACGTTTTTCTCAATTCGTCTTGAGCCCATTCATACATATAAATGTAGAGTTGTGGATCCCCTGTTGCCTTGTTCATCCAGGAAGGAGTTTATAGCATAGAAAACTTTGTAGGCAATCAATAAGGTTAAAGCAGAATTCCAGGCGGATATAGTGACACCATTTTATGCAGTTGTGTACCGATTACAAATGATTGTATGTTTTTCCCAAATAGTGTAGGTACCTGACTTTTCTTGCCTTTTGTAATTGGCTGAACAGCAGCACTCATACCTAGAGTTGGAGAAGCAGCATTCTGATTTGCTGACACAATATTGACATCAGGAAAGAACACTGGGGTTGATTTACTAAAACTCCAGAGTGCAAAATCTTGTGCAGCATTTCATAGAAACCAATCAGCTTCCAGGTTAATTGAACAAGCTCGAAGTTCGAAGCTGATTGGCTACCATGCACAGCTGCACCAGATTTTTCACTCTCCAGTTTTAGTAAATCAACTCAATTGAGTCCTCTCTAGACAGTCAGAAAGTTAGGAGCTTTTATTGACTAAGTTTTTCTGCCATTGCAATTGAGATTCAGAATCTGGCTGTGCTGTCTAGCACGGGAGTCTGAAATACAAGACTGGGTGAATAGAATTGGAAATCTTTATTTTATGTGCTTGTATTCTACTTTATGTAGAAAAAAGTAATATAACATGTCAATAACATTGAAGTGATACTAAAGGATCGTTTTTTATTTATTTTTAAATAACAAACATGTCATACTCGCCTCCACTGTGCAGCTCGTTTTGCACATTGTGGCCCTGAACATCCTCTTCTGGGGTCCCCCGCCAGCTCTCACGGCATAACCCCCTAGGAGAAGCGATCTCCCGAGGGGGTTACCTTGTGGGCGTGCTCCCTAGATCAGCATTTGCGTCCATAGACACGAATGCTGAACTCGGCCCAGCCCGGCGCCGCACGTGTCATTGGATTTAATTGACAGCAATGGCTGTGCTGCTATCAATCTATCAAATCAAGAGCCAGGACCCAATGAAGAGAAGGACGGTGTGTCCCCGCCGAGGAGATAAGTGGTCTCAGGTAAGTAAAATGGGGGATGGGAGGCGGTGACTGCCAGTTGTTTTTTCACCTTAATGCATAGGATTCCTTTGCCTTGGCAACATGCCTAAAAATTGCCTAAAAATGGTATACAAGCCAGCAAGTGAAATAAGCCTGCTTTTTAGTTACACACAGATTTTTTATTGTGCACCATTATGACCTTCTAGCAGCCGGCGTCCTAACAACCAATGACGTCATCAGTTAATAAGGAGAATGAGATTTGCCTGCACAGCATACTTGTTTGACCCTTTCCTACCCAGCTCCATCAGCGCTGGGGTGACATTAGCTGAGTGATTGAGAAAAACAGAGGGTGAAAAGAAACATTGGACTATTAGTCAGTACCACTGTTCATTGTTCAAGTGTGTTTGCTGTGTAAGGCCTCGTACACACGATCAAATCTGTCTGCTGTAAACGGTCTGCTAGACCGTCCCAGCAGACAGATTCAATCGTGTGTACGGCCGAGCCGACGGATTTGGCCACCCGACAGATTTCAAAGCATGCTTTGAAATCTATCGGGTGGGAATCCGTCCGCCCGACATGTCTGCTGGTTAGTACACTTACCAGCAGACATGTCGTCCCGCACCGCCGCCGAATGGATTCGGCGCATGCGCGGAAGTGTTTTACTTCCAGGTGCGGTGACGTGGCGGCGTCAACGTCACCGCCACATCACCGACACGTCAGCGCGCCGTCTGCTGGCGGGGATTTTGGTTTGCTCGTGTGTACACGCGAGCAAACCAAAATCCTATCAGACAGATTTGTTCAAATCGGTCGGTCCGACCGTTTTGAACAAATAGATTGCCTCGTGTGTACGAGGCCTAAGAATAAAACACAGCTAACGCTGGGCATTAAACGTGTGTGGATGTTGCTGCATTACGTAAAAATATTACAATAGTTTTAGAAGGGGGTGCCTCAAGACTGTCCATAATTTGAAAAGATGCCTTGAGATTGTCCATATTTTTAAAGGGTGCCTTGACTGAAAAAAGGTTGAGAAACACTGGCCTAAATGATCCCCCGTGGAAATTTTCCCTCGTGCCTTAAACCTTCTGGGAGAACACGTCACAGGTCCCAGGAGGCTGTAGGACCGTTCGCAAAGTGTGCAGTCACAAGTTAAGTGAAGCCACAAGGAGTTACAGCTGGCTTCCCTTAGTAAACATGCTGGAACCGGGGACACCAAGACCAATGAAGAACCGGTCTGGGTAAGGACAGTGCTGGATCCTTGGACAAGTAAACGTCCTTATATTAAAAGTCAGCAGCTACAGTATATGTAGCTACTGACTTAAAAAAAAATTATTACGACTGAAGATCCTCTTTAACAACTTTTTAATGCAGTGTATTACCACACAATATTGCGAAACACCACTTATAAGTGATTGTGACTCACAAGATGGCAATGAGAAAGGATAAACACGTTATTATGCTGAATAAATAGTTGTTTTACACAGTAAAATACTTTATGTATCTGTTGAAGCTTGAGCTTGTGAGAGGTTCCCTTTGACAGTTACCAACTGAGATCTAGTAAAGTCTAGATTTGGCTTCCCTATAGAAAACAATATTCCACCCATTTGTTTTGTTTCCGTGACATTTTTATTTTATCTACCCAGGGTTTAAACTTTATAGTCAAACTGTTTATTAAGTGATCTGACTTCCGAATTTGTAATCAAGAGCTGAGTTACCAATTTGTTTCATGCAAATACCCTTGAGAATTTTCTCACTCTGAAGTGACAGCTGAATTCTTTACAGAGTTCATGACTGGCTGAGTTACTTGCCGAATTGCTAACCAAAATCAGTGGTGGGTTATTGGAAATCTTTGGAGGGAGTGCAGTGTTTTAAGCAGAATTGTTTAAAGCATACAAATCAGGGGAGATGAATAAAAAGGGAAGCCTGCAATGCTATGCTGTAATACCGGTGTAATTACTAGGTTTTCAAAGTCACTGAACGAGGGAAGAAGGTAGATTCTATAAATATTTAAAGCTTTGTCCGGCTATGATAATTTAAATGTGGCAAACAATGAAATATTCTCTACTATGAAATTATCAAGGTAAAAAAGATAACTTTAGGGGCTGATTGAATGATACAGTGCAAAGAGCAAATGTGCTCAAAGAATTAGATTCAGCTTTCTTTCGGTACAATTAAAATGTAATTCTAAATGACTGCTGTGAGTTACTGCACTTTGCACACTGCTCATCACGTTAAATTAAGTCTTTTTTGTCTTGAAATAGGAAGAGGGTGCCCCTACTGGGATACCAAAGTGCCCCTTTTGCTTTTAAATTAAAAATCATCCTATTGGAAAGTAAAGTTTTCTTTTTCTTTGAAGTAAATGACTATAACAAGGATATGATGATGCATTAAGAGCAGCACAGAATAATAATAATCAAATAAAATACACCTGAAGTCATATATGAAAGCGAACAAAAAAAAGCCAACAAATTTGTAAGTCAATGCTTTTCTCTTTGATAGTATTCATCTTGTAGCATAGAATATTTTCTTTTGTATAAATATGTAATCTTTTCTATCATGTTCCTTTAATGAGACATCCACTATCACAAGACTTGCAGTGTTTGTGTACTGATAACGTATTGAGGTGTCAGAAAGTCAGCAACTGTTCGGGAATGCTGATTCTCTGTTGATATGGAATGTCACACCAGGTTCTACGCTATATCCATGACTAGCCTGTCCATTCCAATGTTTGGTAAGATATGATGAGCACACACTTATGTCCCATTACTTTGCTGAGTGTACATCGGTGTCACCTGGTGAGCGGAAGGGCTTATTATCTCCGAGAGCCCTTTGTCTTGCTGTGCCACTGTGCTCCAAGGACAGTCAACATGCAGCGTTCTTCTATGTTGTCAGTGCATTTATGCCTGTCTATTACGATCAGAACAGAAGCTATCCCTTACTGTATAATTCCTGTCTGCTGGAAGGAACGTTTATCTGACATAGTGATTTTTGTTGTGACATGCCAGTGTGATGGCTTCTAGGGATTCAGGGAATCTTTGGACATGCAGTAAAATAATGGATTGCATGAAAAACAGGTCAAGTTACCTTTAGTTATATTTCATGATTGAAAAATGTTCTGAAGAAAAAGTGCTCGTATTGCCCACAGCGATTGCTGAGATTCTTCTTTTCATTTTTAGACTTGTGTTGAAAATATGATGGATGGAAAAAAATTGATTGTTATTGACAACAAGAACACTTTCTGTCCTTTCATACATGGGGCCTTATATTGAAAGGCCCAAAAGCTTCTACAGCCCATATCAAGCGACTGGTCATCGGCTTCTTTATAGGGCACCCATGTGTAATACACACGATCAGAAATTCCGACAACAAAATAGTGGATTTTTTTCAGACAGAATTTTGGCTCAAACTTGTTTTGCATACACACGGTCACACAAATGTTGTCGGAAATTCCAAACGTCAAGAACGCGGTGACGTACAACACTACGACGAGCCAAGAAAAATGAAGTGCAATGATTTCGAGCATGCGTAGGATTTTTGTGCGTCGGAATTGCATACAGAACTTTTGCTGTTGTAAAAATTTAGAACCAGCTCTCAAATTTTTCTTGTCGGAAATACCAACAGCAAATGTCCAATGAAGCCTACACTCGGTCACAATTACACATCGAACAGACATTTGTTGTTGGAATTTTTGATCGTGTGTACACAGCATAAGGGTACCGTTATGGGTGGTAATTTCCGCCAAGCTCTGAACCCACCCCACTTTTTTTTGGATGGGATAGTAAGTTCTCCCTGTTGTCTTAGAGTCACCCTGCCATCTTGTGTCACTTACTGCCTGACGCCTGTTCTCTCACATATTCCTGGCCTAGGACCTGTTCACTGGAATAAAGAATGTTCATAAGCATTTTCAGTGCTTTACGGCAAACCATTAGTCAATCACACTGGCCCAATGACATTTCTTCTTCGTGTTCATCAAACAAGAGTCATTAACATGCTTTCCTGACAGAAGTGTTTGGTGTAGAACATTCATTCACTTACACGACTTCCTGAACAGTAATCTTTAGTGCAGAACATCTCCACAACACCATTGCAGCCATTTTCCCAGAATTACACTATGTACCTTCCTTCTTCTGTCTACTTGAATGGTTGGACTGATTACCGGTTCTGATTACATCTACTGATATTTAGGGTTGTCCCAATACCACTTTTTTTAGGACCGAGTATAAGTACAGATACTTTTTTTCATGTACTGTACTCGCCGATACCAAATACCGATACTTTTTTTAAATGTCATGTGACAGTTTTCAAACCACAATACAGACTAAGGATATTTTCTTTAGAATTATGAAGAACTCTAACTCAAGACATTATAAAACAATAAAAATGAGTAAAAATGAATAAAAATGTTTTATTTGTTTGTCACGCAGTAGTAAAAAACTCAAAGAATTAGTATCGGTATTGGGACAACCCTACTGATATCCATTGTCCTAAACACCCCTCTGGAGGTTGTGTCCGTACAGTGAGCCTGAATCATCCCGGGTACTTTACATCACAAAGCCTGATTTACTCATTAGGTGTACACCTACTTGAGTTCAATCCTTCTGGTAAGTGACTGGTGCTTTTGGTGGTGGATCTCCCATGAACTCTATACATTGAATTCCTTTCACTTTCAATTACTTTTTATTCTTCATATTTTCACTTATGGACATTTTCTCGTGTTTTGTATATTGAGTTTATGTCATTAGTATACTCAATTTTTTCACATATGTAATTGATTTTAGTTTATTTCTCTTTTCATTAGTATACTCAATTTTTTCACATATGTAATTGATTTTAGTTTATTTCTCTTTTCTTGTTTATCTGTTACCGCTGCACTTTTCCAACTTTTTTACCTTCCCACATGTTACCAGACACTTTCCTCTGTTGATTCTCACATAGAATGTTCCTCTTTCACACATAGGATGCTCCTAGTTAGGCCCCAAGGCCTGAACCAAGCCACAGCACCTGCTAGACAAAGGTCAGGGGTGGCAAGATTTCCCTATCTCCACCCTAAAGTGTTCATAGATGTCCCTTCAGGCAGTTCAGCCCTGCCTGGGTCTCTCTAGCAATTGACTCAGACCTACATGTTGTTGGTTAATTGTGTCTTGTTCCCATACCCGAACTTCACTGAGCCCCACCTACAGCTGGCGTATAAAGAGCATCAACTCCACCCACTGCATTACTTAATGGAGGAGAGTTACAAAAGGGCACTGCATCCACCAACACATGTCAAGCTCGCCTTGATAAAAAGGGAAAGGGATGATGGGATGATAGAGGAACTTACCGTCAATGTATCCCATTCCATTACGTTTACAGCCTTTTTTTTGGCTCTGAGATAATAACACTTTTATAATTGCGTTATATTGTACAATATAATTATGCCCCCATTATATGGGCATATGAATAAAAAATATTTAAAGAGGCAACATACCCAAACCTGATATTTCAGTTTCTATGCAGAACCTACTGGGCTAAAGCTGACCATTTACCAGCAGAAATTTGTTCAGATGTTTGTACTGGAATTCAGAAAAATTTTCAACAGAGCATTCACTATGACCATGGACTCAAACAAATGTTCCAATAAAAAAAATGTTTTGCACAATATTCTTCTGGTGTATGGGCAGCTTTAGTCTCTCATTGGCTTCTCAACACTCTAGCCACGAGAACTAAATTTTTATTCCTTGTTCCTTAAAGTGGTTGTAAAGGCAAAACTTTTTTTTCCCTAAATAGCTTCCTTTACCTTAGTGCAGTCCTCCTTCACTTTTCTCATCCTTCGATTTTGCTTTTAAATGTCCTTATTTCTTCTAAAAAATCCTCACTTCCTGTTCTTCTGTCTGTAACTCCACGCAGTAATGCAAGGCTTTCTCCCTGGTGTGGAGAAAGCCTCTTGAGGGGGAGGGGGCGAGCAGGAGTGTCAGGACACTCTACTTTGCAGATAGATAAAAGGAGCTGTGTGTTAGTGGGCGTCCTGACACCCCTCCCCCCTCAAGAGTCTTTCTCCACACCAGGGAGAAAGCCTTGCATTACTGCAGTGTTTCTCAATTCCAGTCCTCACGCCCCCCCAACAGGTCAGGTTTTCAGGATTTCCATTATTTTGCACAGGTGATTTGATCAGTTTCACTGCCTTAGTAATTCCCATAGCCTTTTCATCTGAGGGAAATCCTGAAAACATGACCTGTTGGGGGGGGCGTGAGGACTGGAATTGAGAAACACTGCATTACTGTGTGGAGTTACAGACAGAAGAACATGAAGTGAGGATTTGTCAGGAGAAATAAGGACATTTAAAAGCAAAATGGAAGGATGAGGTAAGTGGAGGAGGACTGCACTAAGGTAAAGGAAGCTATTTAGGGATTTTTTTTTACCTTTACAACACCTTTAATGCCTTGGAGCTAAATATCTCACCCACCTTTACATTTTCCTGCCCCTCACTTGTAAAGCCGAACTTCAGGCAAATATGTTCGAAACAAATGAATACATCTCTCTATTCTACTCCTACTCTACTCCTATTCTACAACTATGAATTATGTTACTATTGGGATTTGGAAATTTGGATACATCCGAATCTTCGAGTAACGAAAATTTTGTTTTAATTTTGATTCATAAGAAAACTAATTACTGTCTATAATATATTACTGTAATGCAGTTAGGCTGCATATACTGTACTAAATACGCTTTTTTTTTTCTTGCTTATTTATGACTTAAGCGCTGCAGCAAGCTTTAAAAAACCCTGTGCTGCCAGCACATAGGAGAGTCAGACCACTGGCTCTCCTCCGCTCTAACACACTCCACTGAACACTGCTCTAATCCACATCCCTTGCCCCCCCCCCCCCCCCCAGCAGAGCTGCTGATTAGAGCAATGTTCCGGAGGGCTTGTTGGAGTGTTGGACTGCTGCTTGCCTGTGACAGTGGCAGTCCGATCCTCCTAGTACTACCAGCACAGGGTTGTAAACCCTTGCTGCATCACTTAGATATAAATGTTTTTTTTTTTTTAAAGACGCATATTTATTACTGTACGTAGAACCTGACTGTATTGCAGTAATAAACGAAGAGGGTTCAGCTGGGCGGTAACAACGAAAGCATGCACGAATGTAGGAAGGAAAGATGACTGGAAGAGAACATCTGTTATGACAAACACACCTCTTTATTTATGCAGTTTTAACAGAGCGTTCTGTGAGTACGGAATAACTGTCAGATAGTTTGACATGTTGAATTGTTAGAGGTGAGGATTATGCTAAAAAGGCTGGATGTTCTTGGATGTTGTAAGGGGTTTTTTTTTTCTTTGGTATTGACGTCCATCATTAAGCAAAGTCTGTCTGGAATGTAGATGGAGCATGCGTTAGGTAACTTTGTGCGCCTGTGTACACATGTGATGGGAACAACGTATGAACAGGAGGTGAAATGAACAAGAAAAACTGCACTTGTGAATGACTAATGACTAAAGTGAGATATAATCACATGTACAAGTAAATAAAAACAAATGTGTGGCGCTTAATTATAAAACAAAATGAATTGAAATACAAATCGGTCCACGTGTCTTCAAAACGGCACCAATGAGATGCCTTCACAGTATGATTATGTTTTGAAATTTAGATTATTTTTTTTATTGTGTACTGACTGTCTTTAATATTCCCCCAGACCCTGTTCAAATTCAATCCTGGGACAAAACCGGGAACAGACTTGGTCCGGGGACAGTGTCCTCAATCCGGGGACTATCCCCTGAAACCGGGGATGTCTGGTTACCCTAACCTAGGTGTGTTAGAAAAGCAAATGAATATTCCCTTTTTTAACACTGAACAGTCTCCACCAATCAGGAAGCACAGGTCTTATGCCCCGTACACACGATCACTTTTTGTGATGAAAAAAAATGTCATTTTCCTTCATGAAAAAAAATGACATTTTTCAAACTTCATTTTAAAAAATGACGTTGCGTACACACCATCATTTTTGGAAAATGATGAACAAAGTGATGGCACTCTAAAGGGGAAGTTCTATTTGCCTTGAGGCTGCTTTTAGCTGGTTACTTGTTAGTAAAAGACGATTCCTGCTTTTTTGTCTGTTACAGCGTGATGAATGTGCTTACTCCATTATGAATGGTAGTTTTACCTCCCGTCTCCTAACTTGCTTCTGGGCATGTGCGGGTTTAAAACGTCATTTTTTACGTAGTTTTGCCCACACACGATCATTTTTTATGACACAAAAAATGACATTTTAAAAAATGACATAAAAAATTCGAGCATGTTCGAATTTTTTTTTGGTCATTTTTCAGAAGACATAAAATGACATTTTGCCCACACACAATCATTTTAAATGACATTTTTAAAAATGTCATTTTTTTTCATCACAAAAAGTGATCGTGTGTACGGGGCATTATACCTGTTGGCTGAAAGGACAGGCGCTCCTATTGGATGCCTAGCAGAAAGAAGAGACGCATGGAGGACACAGCTCAGCACTGCAGCCAAAAAAACGCTGCCTGATCTGCCACCAAGATGGTGTAAGTGCTGGTCAGACAGCAAGTGGGCACAGTGGCTTCATTTGATGGGCACAGTGGCTGCATTTGATGGGTACAGTGGCTTCAATTTATAGACACAGTGGCTGCAATTGATGGGCACAGTGGCTGCATTTTAAGGGGACAGTGGCTGCAATTGATGGGCACAGTGGCTGCATTTGATGGGCACAGTGGCTGCAATTGATGGCACAGTGGCTGCATTTGATGACACAGTGGTTGCGTTTGATGGGCACAAAGGCTACAATTGATGGCACACTGGGTAATTTGATGGGCACATTGGCTGCATTTGATGGCACATTGGCTGCATTTGATGGGCACAGTGGCTGCAATCGAGGGCACAGTGGCTGCAATTGATGGGCACAGTGGCTACATTTGATGGGCACAGTGGCTACATTTGATGGGCACAGTGGCTGCAATTGATGGCACAGTGGCGGCATTTAATGACACAGTGGCTGCAATTGATGGGCACAGTGGCTGCAATTGATGGGCACGGTGGCTGCAATTGATGGTACAATGGCTGCATTTGATGGCACAGTGCCTTTATTTGATGGGCATAGTGGCTTTATTTGATGGGCACAGTGAGGCTGAAATTGATTACTTTTCTTCAAGTTTGTTTGCGCCCCCCCCCCCCCCCAAAAAAAAAAATATTACTTGAATAAAACCTAATTTTGGGCCACAGTGTCCAGCGGCTTGAAGAGGTACAGTAGGAAGGATTTTTAGCAGAAGCACCTGTCTTGGGGATACTGTGGATACACATGAATTACACAAAACTAAAAAACAAAACTTCAGCTTCACCCTTACCGCTGGGTCCTATAAGCTGCAGCCTTTCTCCTGCAGTCTACGCGGCACAGGAGATTCAGTTTGTTGTTCCCAGGTGGACTGACAGGAAGTGCACACACTGAGTGCTCTGTGCTCACTTCCTTTCAGTCCGGCCGGGCCGGCCAGGAACAACAAACTGAATCTCCTGCCGGCTGCCACACGGTAGGGGGGGGGGGGGGGCAGTCATCAAGACCCATTTAGTAGTAAAAATATGGTAGCTGACCATAATAACCTGGATATACCTGGATATTATGTTACGTATGATAAACAAAACAATTAATTACCATAGCTTTCTTTCCATTTTTTTTCCACCATCCCATTTCCATCTTATTGCTTCTTTTTTGAATCAAGTAATATTTGTTAAAGCTTTTTGCAAAAATTTACAAAGCAGAGAAAAGACTCTACAGTAGACTCTACTGATTAAAAAAAGAAGCAATAAGACCCCTTTCACACTGGAGCGTGTTTTAGGTGCTATATCATTAAAAATAGCGCCTGCAAACCACCCTTAGGAAGCTGCGGGGGGGGGGGGGGGGGTGTGCCTCCATGTCCATTTTGCTTGGCGCCCCCAAATTCCTTCAAACGGCCCTGGTTGGTGGTTCATTGACATGGTGGAGGAGCTGAGTGAATAAGAACTTTTTCACATATTCATACTGTGAAGGCATCTCATTGGTGCCGTTTTGGAGACACGTGGACTGATTTGTATTTTCTTTCATTTAGTTTTATATTTAATTTAAGCGCAATACATTTCTTTTATATATGAGAAGGAGGAGACGGAGGTAATTTGCTGACAAAACAAAACACAATTTTCTTGTGAAAACAGCCAGGAATATGAGCAGGTGGTAAGTTCTATTTTCCAGAGATTGTTTTTAGGGTGAAGATGTGAGGTAAGGATGTTTTGTGATTACTGACACCTCCGTAATTAGACTAACTACAGAGAGAAGCAGCACTCTGCGGGGAGGAGAAGTAAATGTACTTCAAATACATTGACATGATAAACCATGCCAATTTCATGCTGTATACAAAACAGGTTGAGATAATATATACTAACTGGGTATATTAGCAGAAGGGGGGGATGGGAGGTGCAGCGAACAAGAACTAAAACCTCTGTTTGCTGTTTATGCATATACAAGGAGCCATCCAGAACCAATCTGTCAGGGCTTATATATGATGCTTTACTTCATTCATTGTGGCATTTGTCAAGATGAACATGTGTGCTGCAGGCTTACTTTATATTCACGTGTTCCCATTATTGTATATGGAGCATTTGGATCCTAGGCTCATATCCCACCCACATGCTGTGTGTTCTATACAAAATTGGATTGGTTTAATCTGGTGCTTCTATTCTCTCAACAACCCAAAATATAGAGGAACTGCAGTCTACTACCATAATTTGTAATAAAAATATATTTGCCATTCTGAAGCTTCCCTCCAACCACTTTGCATATTATTTTATATATACTGTGATTCTGTACTTGCCAAATATACTGCAGTAATATTCCTCTGCTGAGTCTGGCTGTATCCATTTTAACTGTGGGCAGCTGAAGTCGCTGCCTGTTCACTTCCTAGATCTACACAGACACACAGAGGCACATCTCCAGCTCTGCAGCTTTCATTGGCCAATCTTATGACTCACCCCCTCCCTTCCTGGCAAGTTAGAGAGAAAGCTGTGCATGATGTTATAAGCCTAGGCTAATGACCAGACAAGTAACAGCAAGTGGGACGTATAAGGTATTTACTGGAAGAAATTTTTATTTTATTTTTAAATGCTTACCATCTGCATACTAACCACAGGGGGTCGCTTGCACTGTTGATATTCACAGATTGTTTGTAGTTTTTTTTAATAGGTGCAAAACCTTCTCTGATTGGACGAGATTAAGAGGAGGGACTGGTGTGTCAAAATCTCCACCCCATCCAATCGAAGAACAAGGCATTCTTTGATCGGATGAAGGTCACAGCTATCACTGTTATAGCGCCAACTACTTACAGTGATTGTTAGCTTCCACAGTTATGGGACAGGCATACTTACATTAATCCAAGTTGAACCAATGTAAGTATACTGTATAGGTCGTACCTTGAGTCCAGAGATTAGCATTGTTGCTTTGCCCACTGCTTTATACATTTTTACCAAAATTTGTATAGTTAGGTATTTGTGGCTCAAGAACAAAAATGTATTATATTGCAGCTCACCAGTCCTTGTGGTGGTGTGTGTGTGTGTGTTTTTTTCAGGCTTTTTTTCTTTTATTCAGTAATCCTGCCAGTAACATACTTCCTGTCCCGATGTGAAGCTTGAGGGTCACCATTACATATTTGATAATGCGGTTAAGACCCTTTCTGGTTGGCTGTCACACATTCTTCTCCTAAACTTGGTACCCACGCTTAATTTTACATTGGCCGCACAGTTTGTCCTGTGTCCTCTGTGTGGCCTCTGTTTGGCTCTGGTTTGGCGGTCTGGGAGATTCCGTCTGGTGATGACCCTTTGAATCAATTCCCTAAGGAAGCCCTTTTGGGCGAAACATGTCGGGATAATATCCTATCATCCCCTACTCTAAATATGCCACCCTTGATGCGATAAAATTATATTCTGTTAACTTTTTATGTTATATACATTTTTAACCATGTATTAATAAAACGTGTTAAATTTTTAACAATTTGTCTTAAAAACACTGCCAAAAATTGCACAAACATTTTTCCCTGTATGTGTGTATATATATATATATATATATATATATATATATATATATATATATATATATATATATGCAGGGCCGTCTCTACCATAGGGCAAACAGGGGCAGCTGCCCAGGGCCCTGTCACTGTTGGGGGCCCAAAGCAACCCCCTTTGAAAAAAAGGAGGTCCCCAGTGCCCAAGATGGCAACCCCCCCTTTTTTTATTTATTTTTAAATAAAAAAAATATTTATTTTATATATTTTTATTTTATTTTTTATTAAAGGGCCAATTTTTTTAAATATATATTTTTTTTTAAAGGGCCAATTTTTTTTAGGGGTCCCCAGGGACCCGAAGGCCCCCAGGGCCCCAGATGACAACCCCCTTTTTTTATTTATTTTTAAATAAAAATCTATATTTATTTTATATATTTTTATTTTATTTTTTATTAAAGGGACAATTTTTTTTAGAGGTCTGGTGGTCCCCAGGAGCCCGTAGTTCCCCAGGGCCCGGGTGACAACCCCCCTTTTTTATAAAAAAAAATTTTTTTTATATATTTCTTTTAATATATATATATATATATACATATTATATAATATAAATGTTATTATTATTAAAGGACCCAGAGGTCCCCAGGGCCCTGGATGGCAACCCCCCTTTTTTTTATAATTTTTTTTATATTTTATTTCTTTTTTTTTCTTTTAATTTCTTTTTATTTATATATATTTATTTAATATATATAAATATATATATATATATAATTATTAAAGGGCTCAGAGGTCCCCAGGGCCCTATGTGGCAAACACCCTTTTTTATTTTTTTTATAAATGTTTATTTTTTTTATTTTTGTTTATATATTTTTTTTATTAAAGGGCCCAGAGGTCCCCAGGGCCCTGGATGGCAACCCCACTTTTTTTTTATAAGTGTTTATTTTTAATATATTTTTTTTATTGTATTTTTTATTAAAGGGTCCAGAGGTCCCGGATGGCAACCCCCCTTTTTTTGTAATTTATTTTTATAAAAAAAATATATATATATATATTAAAGGGCCCAGAGGTCCCCAGATGGCAACCCCCTTTTAAAAAAAATATATATATATTTTATATATATTTTTTATTTATTTTTTTCTTTTTATTAAAGGGCCCAGAGGTCCCCAGGGCCCCGGATGGCTACACCCCTTTGTTATATATATTTTTCTTTATTAAATCTTTTTGTTTGTAAAGGGCCTCCCGCTTCTAAATTTGCGGCAGCCCGCCCCCCCGCATCTCAATTTAAGGGGGCAGCACCCCCCCCCCCCCGTTCTCTGCTCCAGGGGGCCCATGCCTGAAGCTGTGTAAGGGGCCCCATAATTCCTGATGGCGGCCCTGCCGCCCGTTAAGCCCCTGTGCTGCCCACAAATCAGGCTGAAAATCATCAGCGGCACGCAGCCAGGTGACAGTACTGCTTCCCTTCCCAGTGTTTTAAAATGTACAGTACCCCTGGCTTCCCTTTAGACGTGCACTTCTCCCTTCCTGCCACTGGGTGCTGCTTGTATATAAAAGTGAATTAGAATGTGATTTTATAACATCCCCAGTTTGCTCTTCCCGAGGCTGACTTCCTCATGTCCTGCTCCTCAATGTATGTCACTGTTTGCTATATTGTAAATAGAAGTTTTCTGTAGAGTGTGCCCAAAGTCTTTATAATATTTGATGATTCACTGCAGGTCTGGTCAGTGTTTTAAAAAGTTCCTGTATTTTACACATGGCATGGCATGGGGTCACATCACCGTCTGTCCATTCTGCTTTAGCACCATGGGACCCCATGCCATGCCATGTGTAAAATAGAGGAACTCTTTAAGTCACAGAGCAGCCCTGCAGTCCAGGCTGAGTGAGGCCTCAGAGCACATGGCATTACTGTCTGTATTTAACTGCTTGATGGGCTTATTTTGGGACTGACTGGTTCACATGTATGTGTTTTGGCGGCCCACATTTGTGCAGGCACAGCAGCCCATTCATTTGATGCCTCATGTAATAGGCTGCGCACACGGCACACCTATGCCCATCAAGCAATGAAATACAGCACTGTCTGTCCATTCTGCTGTCTGCTTTGACTTATCTGCAGTTCCTGCACTGTCAAACTTGCTGCATTTTTAGACGTTTAGGTCACGCTTTTAAAAACACAGTGCGTTTGTGTGTGCAAGAACTGCAGGTAAGTAGCACGGTGCAAAAGCAGAATGGATTTCAAGGTAGCTGATTTTTAAAATGCTGAATGAACCTTTTTTCTGCAGGAAACAAAGGCATGGCAGCCCATTCAAATCAATGCTGTGCCTGCACAAATGAGGGCCGCCAAAACACATACATGTGAACCAGCCAGGCCCAAAATAAGCTGAAGGGGGGCCCAAAAAAAATGTTTGCCCAGGGCCCAAACCATATTAAAGACGGCCCTGTATATATGTATTTACACAGTTGTGCTCATAAGTTTACATACCCTCGCAACATTTATATTTTTTTGGCCATTTTTCAGAGAATATGAATGATAACGCAAAAACTTTTCTTTCACTCATGGTCAGTGTTTCATTCAACTGTGTTTGCTCTTTTTAAATCATAATCACAACAGACATCTACATAACATAGGGAGGAGTTGTTCTGTAGGTGATAGGGAAAACTGGGCACGGCTGATAACACTGCTCAGGATTTTATTGCAGCACAGGCAGAGTGTTACAGCCCACTGACAGGATCAACAGATATCAACAGAAAATCAGAGGGACATTTACATGTAAGCATTGAATGTTTTTATTTCATTCATTTTTCCCAGTATAAACTTCAAAATCTGATAAGGGGCTTCTTGACCACTTGAGATCCGCACTATGGACAAAAGACATCCACAGCACGGCTCTCAAGTGGCAAGTGGATGTCCAAAGACGTAAGTGCATTACCCGCGCGCGCCACTGGGGGGCGCGCAGCGGGTAAACACAGTGTTGGCGCATCGCTGAGGAGCCGATGCGTGTACCTGGCGGCCGCGATGTCCACCGGGTACACGCGATCGGCGGTGACACAGCAGGTGACAGCAGGGACGTGGAGCTCTGTGTGTAAAAACAGAGCTCCACGTGCTGTCAGAGGAGAGGAGACCGATCTGTGTCCCTTGTACATAGGGACACAGTATCGGTTACCTCCCCCAGTCAACCCCCTACCCCCACACAGTTAGAACACACCCAGGGAATACATTTAACCTCTTCCTCACCCCCTAGTGTTAACCCCTTCCCTGCCAGTCACATTTATACAGTAATTAGTGCATTTTTATAGCACTGATCGCTGTATATATGTGAATGGTCCCAAATTTGTGTCAAAAGTGTCCGATATGTCTGTCGCAATATCGCAGGCCTGACAAAAAATAAAAAATAAATCGCAGATCGCCGCCATTACTAGTAAAAAATAAAAAATAAATCATAAATCTATCCCCTATTTTGTAGGCGCTATAACGTTTGCGCAAACCAATCTATATACGCTTATTGCGATTTTTTTTAAACAAAAATATGTAGAAGAATACGTATCAGCCTAAACCTAGGAAATTTTTTTTTTTTTTAAATTGGGATATTATTATAACAAAAAGTAAAAAATATTGTGTTTTTTTTCCAAGTTTTCTGAATTTTTTTGTTTATAGCGCAAAAAATAAAAACCGCAGAGATGATCTAATACCACCAAAAGAAAGCTCTATTTGTGGGAAAAAAAACATAAAAATATAATTTGGGTACAGTGTTGTATGTCCTCGCAATTGTCATTCAAAATCTGAAAATAGGTCTGGGCACGAAGGGGGTTTAAGTGCCAAGTAAAGAAGTGGTTAAATGTTTAAAATGCATTGGGTTGATTTACTAAAAACAAACAGGCTGTTTTTTGTACAGGAAGTTGCACTTTGCCAGAGAAATTGCCCCTGAGCTTAGTAAATGAAGTGAAGCTCTTCTGTCATGTATTCTTCAATCTGTAAGCAAAAATGCAGGCCTAGATTCACAAAGCGATTACGCCTGTGTAAATGTTGTTAGACAGGAGTAATTTCGATTTACGAGCGTTTTTACGCTAGTCGAAATCCTCAAACCATGAAAAGACACCTGCGTGCTAAATTTCGACTTTATTACGTGTTAGTACGCCTTCAGATCTACGCTGCCTGAAAATTGCGGCCACTGGGCGGACTTCCTGTTGTTTTTCACCTTCATGGTATGCTAATGAGCTTTTGCCTGGAATCCACAAAATTTCGCTCTTCAAACGCAATCTCTTACGGCACCTTTAGTCATCTTTTTTTTCCGTTTCACTATACCAGCTTTTTGCTGGTCTAATATTAGACAGCCCATGTTAAGTATGGCCGTCGTTCCCGCGTCGAATTTCAACGTTTTTCGATTTCTTTTATTATTTTTAACGTAAGTCGTCCGGGAATAGGAATGTTCGTAAACGCCGCTACTCAAACAACGAATGACGTCACGACGTGATTTCGCGCAATGCACGGCGGGAAATTCCTGAACAGAGCATGCGCAGTTCGATCGTCGCGGGGACGCGCTTAATTTAAATGCTTCACGCCCCCTACTCACGTATTTCGATTGCGCGGCGGAAAAAAAATACGATACAATAGCGTACGCGCAAAAAAACTACCTGAATTCGGCGTAGAGTCTGGTGATAGACGGCAGCGTAGCGTATTTCGATTACGCAGCGGAAGATTACATCTATGTGAATCTGCCCCGCAGTGTTTTTCCTTGCACGTGATTGGGTATTCTTTGCAAAGTGAAACTTCCCCACATTCTCTAAGCTCTCAGGAAAAATCCTTATAAAGTGCAGATTCCCTTGCAAAGTGAACAGCCATTTTCCCTTAAGTAAATCCACTCCAGTAATGTATTTAAGCTGAATAGTAGTAATAGTAAAAAAAAAAAAAAACACAATTTAATTTAATTATTTGTTAATGAAATAGTTTACATCAGTGTAATGCAGGATTTAGCAGCATCCTGGATGTAGAAGTGTTGTACTTCCTATCTTATTATATGCAAAATGTAAATTTCTTTTCCCAATTTGTGTTGTAACAATAAACTGTGCTAATAAATCCCTGTTGAACAGTTAAACTTACTATTTTTAGTATAGCGCTACTCCTATTTATGAACTAACTGCTTAGAGCAGTTTGTGATCTCTTGTGATGACATGAGTGCAGTGCAACAGAAAAATAATTATTTAATTATTTAAGGTTCCCGATTCAAAAAAAGGGGATGAAATAGATTTGGGCCTTGTTATTCTCAGTCTGTATGTAAAGCTACAGGTACAGACTGGCCGAATTTAACCAGAGCAATCTCTACATCTTTCAGGGCCTGTGATAAAAGCTTCAAAAATAGGAAAAGAAGAAGGCAGGGGTAACAGGGTCAGATTGCAAAGTTTCTTGATACTTGTGCCTATTAAAAAAACTGATGCATTTTAAAAGTATAGTTATGGTTTAAAGGTATGTACAATACTCAATACCATTTGAAATAATATGCAGAGGAGAACACATTTATCTAAGCAGTGTGTTAATGTATGCCATTGACTGGCAGATATTTATGCAGGGACATGATCAGAAATGTCATGCTAGCTCATATGCCAGAAGTCTCACTCAGGATTTTGACTTGTATTACATTTCATTAGGACAGCATCTCAAACATGTTTATGGTGGTTTTTAGCTAAGGGTAATGGAGTGGCAGGTAAATCTCTGTGGAAATTACTTTAAATAGAGCTGAAGCTGAATATCAAGCAGGGCTAAGCTCAGGATTTGTACAAGGTAGATTTTAGCTTTCTTATTATATAAATAAAACAAATATTCAGATAAGATTTATACCCCATCCATACTGTGAATATCTAAAAAAAATTAACAATACAAAAGTAGGTAATGACTAAATATAAGAAAATCTGAATTTAGATGCCATTTGAATTGATAAGATGTAAAGTAGCTTGGCCTCTCCAAGCTGACTCCCTCTTCAACACTATTTTCAAGACTTATGGGACTTTATGGTAAGCTGCAGCCCCTTGAGGTCAAAGGATTCCATATAAGACAGTGTTAGCAAGTCTTTCCATAAACAATAACAATTTTCTTAGCTGGAAAAAAATGTTGATGTCAGAAATGCACATGCAATATTATCTGATAAAATCAAAATTACATAGTAGGCAAGGTTAAAAGACACAAGTCCATCAAGTCCAACCTATGTGTGTGATTATCTGTCAGTATTACCTTGTATATCCCTGTATGTTGTGGTCGTTCAGGTGCTTATCTAATAGTTTCTTGAAACCATTGATGCCTCCCACTGAGACCACCGCCTGTGGAAGGGAATTCCACATCTTTGCCGCTCTTACCGTAAATAACCCTCTACATAGTTTAATATAGTCTTTCTCATGTGATCCAGCATACTGGCGTCAGCGCCAGTATGCTGTTTTTTTTTTTTTTAAATCCCCCACTTACTGTATTATCTTCAATTTTAATTTCTTTCCCCCGCGGTGGATGGCGCCTATACAGCCCGTCACATCTTACGAAAATACCCGATTTATGACTCGGATATTCTCGGCGCAATGCGGCGCCTGCGCACAGACCTAGGAGCTGACTGCGCAGGCGCCGTATTTCTCCGAGTCCTATTCCGGCTTTTTTCGGAGGGCGTGACGCGCCATAGCCATAGGACTCGGAGAAATACGGCGCCTGCGCAGTCAGCTCCTAGGTCTGTGCGCAGGCGCCACATTTCGCCGAGATTACCCGAGTCCTAAATCGGGTATTTTCGTAAGATGTGACGCGCTATACTGGCGCCATCCACCACAGGGGAAAGAAATTAAAATTGAAGATAATACAGTAAGTGGGGGATTTAAAAAAAAAAAACAGCATACTGGCGCTGACGCCAGTATGCTGGATCACATGGGAGAGATTATATTTAGGGTGAACCACCTCTTTAAGGTTAAACCTCTTTTCTTCTTTTAATGAGTGGCCACGTGTCTTATTAAACTCCCTTCTGCAAAAAAGTTTTATCCCTATTGTGGGGTCACCAGTACGGTGTTTGTAAGTTAAAATCATATCTCCTCTCAAGCGTCTCTTCTTCAGAGAGAATAAGTTCAGTGATCGCAACCTTTCCTCATAACTAATATCCTCCAGACCATTTATTAGCTTTGTTGCCCTTATTTGTACTCTCTCGATTTCCAGTACATCCTTCCTGAGGACTGGTGCCCAGAACTAAATGGCATACTCCAGGTGCGGCTGGACCAGAGTCTTGTAGAGCGGAAGAATTATTGTTTAATCTCTGGAGTCAATCCCCTTTTTAATGCATTCCAATATTCTGCTTTGTTAGCAGCAGCTTGGCATTGCTTCTTGATCAAGGAAATGTGACTGTGTATTGTACAGAATGATTTGATTATCTTAAATCTGGACTCCAGTATAAGCAAATATTGTCTAAATACGAGATATGAAAGACCCAATACTGCTGCTCTCTCCCCTTCTACAGGGGGTGAGTGAGTGAGAAACTTATATAGCGCAGTACATGCAAACTAAATTGCCTCTGGGTGACTGGTCTTATCTCTGCCCTTTCCTGTAGCTTTATGCAGGCAGCCTGTAATTGGTGGACTTGCTGGGTCTCTCCCACAGCTCTGCTGTCTGTACAGACTATATACAGTGCAGAAAATTAGTATTTGAACACCCTGCTATTTTGCAAGTTCTCCCACTTGGAAATCATGGAGGGGTCTGAAATTGTTATCGTAGGTGCATGTCCACTGTGAGAGACATAATCAAAAAAAAAATCCAGAAATCACAATGTATGATTTTTTTAACTACTTATTTGTATGATACAGCTGCAAAGAAGTATTTGAACACCTGAGAAAATCAATGTTAATATTTGGTACAGTAGCCTTTGTTTGCAATTACAGAGGTCAAACGTTTCTTGTAGTTTTTCACCAGGTTTGCACACACTGGAGGAGGGATTTTGGCCCACTCCTCCACACAGATCTTCTCTAGACCAGTCAGGTTTCTGGGCTGTCGCTGAGAAACACGGAGTTTGAGCTCCCTCCAAAGATTCTCTATTGGGTTTAGGTCTGGAGACTGGCTAGGCCACGCCAGAACCTTGATATGCTTTTTACAGAGCCACTCCTTGGTTATCCTGGCTGTGTGCTTTAGGTCATTGTCATGTTGGAAGACCCAGCCTCGACCCATCTTCAAAGCTCTAACTGAGGGAAGGAGGTTGTTGCCCAAAATCTCGCAATACATGACCCCGGTCATCCTCTCCTTAATACAGTGCAGTCGCCCTGTCCCATGTGCAGAAAAACACCCCCAAAGCATGATGCTACCACCCCCATGCTTCACAGTAGGGATGGTGTTCTTGGGATGGTACTCATCATTCTTCTTCCTCCAAACACGGTTAGTGGAATTATGACCAAAAAGTTCTATTTTGGTCTCATCTGACCACATGACTTTCTCCCATGACTCCTCTGGATCATCCAAATGGTCATTGGCAAACTTAAGACGGGCCTTGAGATGTGCTGGTTTAAGCAGGGGAACCTTCCGTGCCATGCATGATTTCAAACCATGACGTCTTAGTGTATTACCAACAGTAACCTTGGAAACGGTGGTCCCAGCTCTTTTCAGGTCATTGACCAGCTCCTCCCGTGTAGTCCTGGGCTGATTTCTCACCTTTCTTAGGATCATTGAGACCCCACAAGGTGAGATTTTGCATGGAGCCCCAGTCCGAGGGAGATTGACAGTCATGTTTAGCTTCTTCCATTTTCTAATGATTGCTCCAACAGTGGACCTTTTTTCACCAAGCTGCTTGGCAATTTCCCCGTAGCCCTTTCCAGCCTTGTGGAGGTGTACAATTTTGTCTCTAGTGTCTTTGGACAGCTCTTTGGTCTTGGCCATGTTAGTAGTTGGATTCTTACTGATTGTATGGGGTGGACAGGTGTCTTTATGCAGCTAATGACCTCAAACAGGTGCATCTAATTTAGGATAATAAATGGAGTGGAGGTGGACATTTTAAAGGCAGACTAACAGGTCTTTGAGGGTCAGAATTCTAGCTGATAGACAGGTGTTCAAATACTTCTTTGCAGCTGTATCATACAAATAAATAGTTAAAAAATCATAAATTGTGATTTCTGGGGGGAAAAAATTGGATTATGTCTCTCACAGTGGACATGCACCTACGATGACAATTTCAGACCCCTCCATGATTTCCAAGTGGGAGAACTTGCAAAATAGCAGGGTGTTCAAATACTTATTTTCTGCACTGTACATATAGCACGCTGAAGATGTCAGCACATTTAGTACACACAAAGTAAAATTATATTCTTTGTGGCTATTAAGAATTATATTTAAATGAAGGTTTCCTGGCGTTTGCCTTTAAAGTACAGCTGCCTCTTATGTAATCATAATAATCATCGCTACCACTGGGAAATTCATACTGCTACACCAAATCTGTATGCAAATCTGAATTTTTTGGAAAGTCTTACACATGCCTAGCATAGGTGTGCGCAGCTTTTGGCATTAGGGTGTGCACCTCAAAGCTCAAACACACTCTACCGATCACTCACAATGTTCATTCAGAAAGGGAAGGGGCCGGTAAATGGCATATTTACTGGCCCCTTCCCCCACTCATCCTAAAACATCCGCAGCAACAACTGGTGGGAGAGGAGGGAAGCCAACAGTGCTGTGGGTGGAAGGAGGGGGAGCCAGGTCAGTAGGGGGAATCTTTTCTACACATGGTGATTAGGGTGTGCCTGGGCACACCTGGCACACCCTGTGCGCACGCCTATGATGCCTAGCACATCCTACAATGTAATTGTGGTATCATTGAGAAGTGCCAAAATTGCATTGTCGTGCAAAGGTGCAGAGTTTTAACTCCAGCTTTCCATACGTCTGGAAGTTGAAGACTAAGGACTTGTTTACACTTCAAACAGTGGCAGTAAAAATAGGCAGTGGAGCTATGGTTTTACCAATTTTCTTTAACTCATGGCATTCTCTGCATTAAGGTAAAGAACACCCCACTACTTGTCCTACCCATCCACATCCCTAAACATTTATCTAGCTCCTGTCACTGCTCCAGTGCTGTCTCGGCTCCAGGGCCACTCCTCTCACTTCCTGGTTTTACGGAAGACACTGAGGGCGGGAGTCATAGGCTCAACTCCTGTGAGGAGGAAGTGGGGACATGGTTTACCAGGGATGTGTGTGTCTATGGTCACACACCTCCCAGCTTGGGAGTGCACATGCATGGGTGCCTACTTAGCACCTGGCTTTCGTAAGAAAGCACCGGAGGAGGGAGTAGGTAGGTATAACAAAAATTTAAGCTGAAAAGGCAGCCATACAGGGCTGTACACATGCTGTGACAAAAATGATACCCCCTGTGGCATTCAGCTGGCAGTATTGCTGCCAAATCCAACTAATTTAAGTGAATGGGGCCACACTGCAACTGCCCTGTAACCATGTGCAATGCATGTGGTTGCAGTGTAAAGGTGCAGGTTTTACTGGATTTAAACAGGTAATGAGGCGGTGACGTATCGCTTCCTTATTGCCTGTTGAACACCACTAGGAAAAGCGATTCATTGCCTATTGCTTTTCACAGAGGCGGCAAGGTCTGGCACAGGTGTAAACTTAGCCTTAGGGCAGTGGTTCTCAACCTTTCTAGTGCTGTGACCCCTTGCTAAAATTTACCAAGTTGTGGGGACCCCTAACAGTAAAATTATTTTCGTAGCGTGGGTTGTCAGCACCCAAGGCAAGACAAGTCATTTGCGCTCTTAACCCATGGACATTTAGTGCTCCCAGAGTCCCTTCCACTCGTACACAGTATTAAATCCCCTTATGGTACATTTTAGGATGTACTACGCTTTCTCTTTGGACTCCTTTCTTTCCCTTTTATCTCTCTCTGTCCTAGTTTTCTTTGTTCCTCCCCTTTTCTTCTCCCTTCCATGTATTTTTTATTTGTATTCCTTCTCTTACTCCTTGGTGGGGGGTGGGGGGAATGAGATGAGTGGCAGTGCTGATGGGGGGGGGATCAGTGGCAGTGTTGGTGGGAGTTCGTATCAGCCAACCTAGGTGCTCTTCATCAAGGTCCTCTTCTTATCTGAGAACTGTAGTATGGAATTTTAATGGCAACTATAATCACAGGTAGTGTTACTCACTGTGTCTCTAGCTTCACTGTGTCTCCGACTTTGTGGTGTCTCCTAGCAGTGACACCTATGCCAAAATCAGGAGATGGGGTCTCTTCCAGCCCTTCCCACTTCACATTCCTCAGCAGTACGCTGACCTCTAAACTCTGCCCCCCAGCCATGCCATGAACTGAATGGGCGGCTGCGAAGAGGCCGAGTGGATGGCCGCAGGCTGCAGGAACAGCCCAGCTGGGTGGCCACAGGCTCTAGGGACAGGTCTGCTGGGCAGCCGCAAAAAGACTGGGAGATCGGTGTGAGCTTCATGAACAGCCCAGGATTCGGTGACCCCTGGCAAATCATCATTTGACCCCGGAGGGGGTCCCGACCCCAGGTTGAAAACAACTGCTTTAGGGGGTCTCCTGGGTCACAGAGAAGAGGAATGTTTGGCCAGTGTTTGCTTTTACACTACCCTCTGAGTTAACATGTAACCATGTGTGACTGGTTTGTTTTAATTGTAAGTATGAAGGATGCCATTACGTGCCCTATTTATAAATACTAATTTCCTGGCTATCATATTGATTCTTTGCCTTCAGTACTCTTTCGGTTACTGACTTGGAACTAGAGTGCAAATCAGAAGTCCTGAGCTGCAGATATTCTGCATATTTAAAAGTAGATCAGCAATGTCTAAGTATGTGTAGACCAGGCCAGTTTTAAGTGCAACCAAGGCTGCTGTTAGCTTGTTACCTATGCACATGATTAATTTGCGTAATTTTCAAAAATCGAGAAATTATAATGTTAGTTTTATATATATATATCTATATCTATATATATATAGAGATATATATATATATAGAGATATATATATATAAAGAGGGGTTAATGAAAGGGGATGGCATGGGCTTCTAAGCACTGGAATCCATCATATTATAACAACATTTCCCAACATGGTAAAAACTCTCTACATATAATTGGACACAGATGGTTCCCTTTTTCTTTTAAGGACCCCATACCACTGGACCTCTGTAGCTATGTATTTGGCTGAATGGCACTAAACTATACAGTGGGCTACGGCTTTTCAAAAAAGACTGGCAGATGCCTTACCACCTTCCTCTTATCTGATCATCTCTGGTCAACCATAAACTGCTGATGATGAAGAAGTTTTTCTCAGTGTAGTTCATGATCAAATCTGTTAATGATCTGACCACCCATCATTCAGGTCACGTCTTTCAGCTTATAATCACCCTATCACTCCCATAACACTCTTTCCTCTCTGAGATGCGCAATTTGAAGATTACACTGTGTGAAAGAGCCATATTAGCCCTGGTTCACACTGGTGTGATTTAACATGTCAAATTGGCGGCATTTGCCGACAATGGCATGTCCTAATCGGGGCGATGCCGCATCTGCGGCTCTGCACCGATTTCAGAAAGTAGTTTCTGTACTACTTTTTGCGATTTTGGGCCGCAAGTTACATTCACATCTGTGCAGAAACCTGCACAGATGTCTCTGTAATCGTGGCTGAAATCGGAACTGACCAGTGGGAGTAAAATCGTGCGAGTTCTGCTGAACTCACACAGCTTCACTCCCGCAGCCCAGTGTGAACCTTCATTTTTTTCTGGTATAACTCTTTAATTTCTATATTGTTCTGCTCAGAGGAAACATAGTCCTGTTTTACAATGGTAGTTTGTTTATCCTGTACTGTTCTTGAATTAAACATGAGGGTGAGGGAACATTACGGCTGGCTGTATTATAAGTGTCACTATATACTTGATTGTTTTAATTACAACTGATGTACGTGTGACTACAGATTTTCAGTAACATATAAGCCTGGAGGTTGTACAGTGTGGGCTATTGAAAGTGTAGGACAAAGTCTACATATGTTCAATGTGGAAATAAATGTTTCAAGTGTAAGTTCATCTTTTCTCAAAAAATGAAAAGATGAACTAACACCATACACCTATATATATATAAAAAGGTATTCCTGCGCTAGTATGGATCAATAAATAACAATCGTTTGAGGGTGCCGCAAACACCGTGAGGGTCAAACACTACCCATAAAAGGAACAAAGAATAATCATATAATGGTGTTGCGCTCCCACATCAAATAAAACCTTTGTAGATAAATGAATAACAGTAGGTAGAAACAATGAAGTATAAAATATATATAAGTGAATAAAGTGCTAATGTGCTTAAAGGGTCACTAAAGGAAAACATTTTTTTTGCTGAAATGACTGTTTACAGGGTATAGAGACATAAAAGTTAAATGATTCCTTTTAAAAATGATTAAAAATAGATACAAATCAATCATATAATGTGCCTGCAGTTTAGTTTCACTTTTAAACTGGTTTCATGTTTCTGTGAAGTAAAGAGACACACATAACAAAAACAAACAAATGCAGGGCAGTGTTTTGTTTTTAAAATGAATATGATTGGTTCTGAGGAGTTTTAGACACACAGTAATGACAGCTTGGACCACAGTGAAAAGCTGCCATTAGATTTTTCATAAGGAGCCAGACAAGCAGTTAGTGTGGAGATCAGAGCAGAATTACAGCAACTTTAAAGCAAAAACGAACAATGAGGACATGAAACCAGGACTGCAGTAAGGTAAAGGAAGCTATTTAGCTTAAAAAAAATCCTTTAGTGATCATTAAGTCAGGTGACTTAAAGTGAAACGATGAATATGTATTAAAACATAAAAGAAATAAACATCAGGTGTCTAAAATAAGTCCATTGAGGGTGTTGCAACAATTGGTGTGAGTGCTGGCGGATCTCAGAAAGGGAACTGGGAACACTTCTAGATCCAAGGTGCAATACTACAGGTGCTCTGTAACAGTAACAGGTGGCACTTGTGACTTTGGTGATGAGTGGCTTTCGGTGTGAGTAACACCCAGAGGTGTACTACCTTCTTACCTTACTGCTGTAAGGTAAGCAGCATAAAGGGTATGGTGGAATGCTAGGTCATTCAGGATGGGGAGAGGGTTCCTTCCTATTCAGGCGTTCACAATGTTGTGCAGATAGGAGATGGGGGGGGGGTGCTCGGGGAGCCAATTATGGTGGAGAGATAAGAGAAACAGAGCAATACGTTTGGTTCAAAATATTGGCAATTTATTAAATAAAAAGGTACTCACATTTAAAATAACATAAACTTGCATTGAATGAGATGAGCGGCAAGCTCGAGACCTGATTGCGTCACTGCCGGTGTCTTCCGGTGTCTGTATGCCTGTGTCCTACGCGTTACGTCACTGACACATATTTTTTCATGTAGGAGAGCCATCTCCGGCATTAGAGAGATGAAGAAGCCCGTGACTTTTGAGACTAGTGAGAATATTCCATTCGTAGTCTGCCCATCTCAAAGGTACCCAAAGATGATGAGCTGGAATATATGAGCACACATATACACAAAGCCTTCCTGTGCAGAACAGAAGACAGGCATTGCCCTATGACTAACTAACATTTTATGACTATGCCTAGCTTGAAATTCCCTGATTTCAAAATAATCTCATTGTGCAAAGAGAAACACAGAAGACCAATGGCAGAAAAAGACCAAGTGGCCCATCTAATCTGCTTTTTTATTTTGTTCGCAATTTTGTCAGATGGTAGACCTATTGTTTAAATTAAATTTACTTACTGTTGATTGGCTTACTACCATTACCAAAAGTCTGTTCCAAGCACCCACTACTATTTTGGTAATCCTATATGTGTTTAGGAATGGATGTCAAATATGGTAACCCTGTATCTAATTTTATAAATATTATGCATATATTCATGCATGCAGAGGATATTTAAGCTTCATGAGGATTGATATGAAAATCTTTATAATAAAGACTGATATACAGTATATCTTCCTTCCTTTTATAGTATTTATAAGACCTATAATATTTTGCATTGAAGTCTTATACATTTATTTTTGGCACTTAATACAATTTCAGTACTGTGGCAAACATAAAGATGTATAAACCTAGTGTGACAACATTATTAAGTCTTCTGTTTTCTGTTTGATTTGCAGTTGAGGAAGACGGTGTGGAATGACTTGTGAGTAGCAGAGATCACTGGCCTCTCATTGACAGGTAAGCCGTTTTCATTACATTTAGAATTTTGTTCTTGACCTAACAGTGAGGTGACATACATTAGTCAGATCATTATGGCAAAGGTGAAATATCTATGCTTGCTAAGGACCAGAAGGGTGTTCAGTAGTCATAATATTGCAGGCACAAGCTGTGCATTGCAGGCATTGATAGTAAAAGCAGTAAGGCTGACTTTTATATGTACAAAATAGTGTTACTCTTAGTTAGTATTCAGAAACCAATTAGATTTTTTTTAATGCAGATAAGATAATAAAAGCTTGCTATAATCACCATCTACACCTTTTCCCTCGAAGTTATATAAATTTGCCTAAGTGTACTTTATTAGATAATATTCAGTTTGTGTCTTTTGCAGTGAAATGGCTTTATGGCCAATTACAAGTAATTGCAATATTAATCTAACCCCATGTACTTATGGTGACATAAGCTTCAGTGCTGAATGTGTTTGTAACTAGTATTTAACATTAGTTGCATTGGATTATCTAAAGCCTAACCCCTGCCATAATGTTTTTGAATACAGTGGATTCTTTTTTTTTTTTTTTAATCTATGCCCTTGGAGAGATTTCTTTCGTCTTATGGTTCTTTGGACAGTAAGTGGGGACAAAGACAGCAAGAAAACTGTTTTTTTTTTTTTTTTCTTTAGAGGAAGAGGAAAAAACCTTCCATTTCCCTAGCAAAAACAATGACAGCAACAATATATTGACAAATGTTTTAAACTGTTGAAAATTGGACTTTAAGGACCCATTTACTTCAGGTGTGTTGCGTTAGGCTCCTTTTTCGGAAGAAATCACCTCAACACATGCAAATTTGGCACTGCTGCATTTTATTTTTTCACTGGAGTGGGACACACATATTGCTTTGTGGTGTGCAGAAGTGCATTGTAACACTGGTGTGATGATGGGGTGCCATTTCAGCCTACATAAATTAAAAGGATATCCAATCCAAAGAACAAAAATGTAATTTATTGCAGTTTACCAGTCATTAGATGTGGTGGCTGGATTTGTTCTGGCAAATATCATTTTCAGAAGGTACAATACATTCCTGGCAGAAACGCATGGGATATCAAGCAGCGGATCCTTTGTCAGGTCTGTGGCACATCAGTGCAAAAAGCGCTTTTTGCTTATACCCTTTAAAAGGGAACACATCTTTGGCACCTTCCTAGACATCTTTATGAAGGTTCAAAACAAATAATTCTGCGCTGGTGTTAATACCAGTAATTGTATCCAACCACTTATTGACACCAGCGCAGCATTATTTGTTTTGAGTTTTATTTGCACATTTATATTGGGAGTGTGTTACTTGCTGCTTGCATATATTACACAGATTGTATTCTAGTTGCTCGCAAGACTACCTATTATATTTATAAAGCTTTATGAAGGTTATCACAGAGAATAGAGCCCTTTGTTGCTTCAACGAAAGAATGCTAATCCTTGGTTCAGTAAAGCCTATGCCTCTGATGCTAGAAAGAGCGTCTTTCTTTTTTCTCAGTCCTCCAAGCCCAAGTCCAAATCTCAGTTCCCTCACAAACCTTGGACTCCAGAACTGTCCAATCAGTTGCCCATTCAACACTTTACCCCTTAGTTACAGGGTCATCTGATCCAGATTTGGCACGGCCATGGTGTATACAAATCATCAGGGGGGAACCAGAAGCCTTTTGCATTTAAAAGAGGCTGACCAGATTCTGACTTAGGCAGAACTTTATGTTCTGGCACTGTCTAACATACATATCAGAGGCAGAGAAAAATTTCAGGTGGATTTTCTCAGCCTGCGATGTCTTAACTAGGGAGAATGGTCTCTCCACCTGGAGGTAATTTAAGACCTTTTTCGCAAGTGGGGGACACCAGATGTTGACTTGCTGGCTTCCAGACTCAGCAACGAACTGGAAGGCTTGTCTCCAGATCCAGGAATCCTCTGGCAATAAGTGTGGATGCTTTGGTAACCCTGATTAGTTCAACCTGATTTATACTGCTCCTTTCCTAAGGCTTCTTCCTCATCTGCGCCACAGAATCGTGATGGAAGGCATTACAGTGAGCTGTCTGTCGTACTTGGATCTCAGCAGGCTTCAGGCAGACTCTCCTTGGGCTCTCCCAGACCTACTGGATCCCTTCAGTTGGACTGCTTTTTGGCATACATCTCAGAATTATTTTGACCATGTGTACAGGTACCTTAATGAATGATTAAGAAAATAGAGGTCTTACCATAAAATCCTTTTCTTGGAGGCCATCAATGCACAAAGGTCCTGCCTTATGATCATTGATACTAATGCTTTTGGATGAAAGTGAATCATGATGAGTTTGAGGAGCTATACGGGCTTACTGACACTTTTATTTTGCTTGCTAGTGTCCAAATCTCCTGTAGGTAACAGTATAACCCATACATCTCAGAATTCTTTTGACTGCGGCCTTTAATAAATGCCTAGAAAATAATTTTACAGTCAAGAATCCTATCTTTTTTTAAGGGTTAAAATTAAGTTAAAATTAACAGGACAGATTTCAAAAGATTACCGTTTAATCCTGAAACACTGGATAATCTATCTAACATGTTATAGCTTTATAAAAGTGTTAGGCGCAATAAACATTTTAATTTGCACATTATCAACAAGTATAGAGCTTTTTTATTTAATGTTACCTCACCTTATTCTTTTTGTGTTAGAATCATGAAATAATAGCATTGCTGAGGACTACTGTAAAGAAAGATTTTGAAAAAGGTGCAACATTCATGAATACCTCACCAAGTTATGATTGTTTCAGATTGATAACCTTTAAAATAGAATATATGAATCTTAGTGGAGTCAGGAAGGAGTCAGTAAATCTCTGCAGAGTTTAGAGGAGGCATTCCCATGAGGGGCTATTAAAAGCCTTATTAATGTCCATTGAAATCCTGTGGGATTCGCTGTCCCAATTTAAATGGACAGCAGAAATTAGATCACTATATGTGAGGTTCCATCTAGTCCTTATGGATATCATTGCACAAAAGTCTATAGGGGCAGAATACTACTGTAAATTTTATAGGTCTACATTTGTAGGAGAAGTAGGGTGATATTTTGCTCATTTGCTGTGGACATTGTTTGGCTTTAGATATAAATCTTAAGCAGAGTTGGCTTCAGGATTTAAAGGATAAGTACATTTTCAACACTTATTCTTTATTCTTGTTCTTCTTGCTTCTACATCTTAAAATGGCACTTGTTTTTCTGATAACCAGACACATAGATCCTTGACCAGTGCAGTGCAGCAGAAAAGCTTGGTCAAGCACACAGGTGAAAAAAGTTCATGTATTAGGACATCTTTTTATCAATTCTACTCTTCCTATTTGTCATTTCCTAACTGGCTCTAACTTGTGGCCTTTCCTCTCCTGTTCTGAGTGCTGATGTTCAGAGAATCACAGAAGTCAGGGACTAATCGCACTGGCATCGGGCTCTTGAGTTTGCCTATCGACATTCCTTATACCTTTAATTTTAATTGCCTTTTGCTCTACTATATATTGAATGTTAATGCTTTGTTAATGTTTTCTGTCGTGAAAAATAAATATTAAATCTCCAGTAAACTGTAAAAGATGAGCATGTATACTGACCTTTGTCCGTGCCCCTGATCACCACTGGGCTCAGTAGAAATGGTCCCCAGAATTCCACTGGGAAACCGGCATTGCCAGGGGTGTCGATCTCCTTGGCCTCCTGCAGCTCTCAACTGTTCTTCTTGCTGACCTCCAAGTCATTACAGGACACAGTAGTGATGTTTAGGTAAGCAGGAGAAACCAGCGGGAGCTGTGAGTAAGCCAGGAGGTCGATACTTCTGGCAGTGTCAATTTCCCTGCGGACGTCAGGAGACCATTTCTGCTAAGCAAATCATAATTCAGCAGATCAGGCATCAGGAAATATAAATAACAACAAAACCTAGGGAATGCCCAGGAAAAAAACAGGCCTCCTTACCGACCAGCCCGCAGAACAACCAAATTAACCCGTCTAACAGTATGCGTTAAAAACGGGTTTTGTCCGCACGCATTTGCAAACGCATACGTGAGCCACAGAGCCAAGGCACCCTGCAATCTGTGGTCCTAACACTAAACAATGAGTGTCCCCACAGTGGAGGCACATGCATTCTAATGGATAGATGAGGGCAGGTGGACTGAAGGGGAGCCACCCCTCCTTAAAGGTACATCAGGAAATATAAGTACACACTCTCTTTATTTACAGGCTACAGGATTTTTTACATTTTTTTTTAATCTGGACAAGGTTGTTTTCATAAAATGTAAATGCATTAAATGTGTGTGTATATATATATATATATATATATATATATATATATATATATATATATATATATATATATATATATGTGTGGTTCTCAAAAAATTAGCATATTGTGATAAAGTTCATTATTTTCTGTAATCTACTGATAAACATTAGACTTTCATATATTTTAGATTCATTACACACAACTGAAGTAGTTCAAGCCTTTTCTTGTTTTTATATTGATGATTTTGGCATACAGCTCATGAAAACCCAAAATTCCTATCTCAAAAAATTAGCATATCATGAAAAGGTTCTCTAAACGAACTCTTAACCTAATCATCTGAATCAACTAATTAACTCTAAACACCTGCAAAAGACTCCTGAGGCTTTTAAAAACTCCAAGCCTGGTTCATTACTCCAAACCACAATCATGGGTAAGACTGCCGACCTGACTGCTGTCCAGAAGGCCATCATTGACACCCTCAAGCAAGAGGGTAAGACACAGAAAGAAATTTCTGAACGAATAGGCTGTTCCCAGAGTGCTGTATCAAGGCATCTCAGTGGGAAGTCTGTGGGAAGGAAAAAGTGTGGCAGAAAATGCTGCACAACGAGAAGAGGTGACCGGACCCTGAGGAAGATTGTGGAGAAGGACCGATTCCAGACCTTGGGGGACCTGCGGAAGCAGTGGACTGAGTCTGGAGTAGAAACATCCAGAGCCACCGTGTACAGGCGTGTGCAGGAAATGGGCTACAGGTGCCACATTCCCCAGGTCAAGCCACTTTTGAACCAGAAACAGCGGCAGAAGCGCCTGACCTGGGCTACAGAGAAGCAACACTGGACTGTTGCTCAGTGGTCCAAAGTACTTTTTTCGGATGAAAGCTAATTTTGCATATCATTCGGTAATCAAGGTGCCAGAGTCTGGAGGAAGACTGGGGAGAGGAAAATGCCAAAATGCCTGAAGTCCAGTGTCAAGTACCCACAGTCAGTGATGGTCTGGGGTGCCATGTCAGCTGCTGGTGTTGGTCCCCTGTGTTTTATCAAGGGCAGGGTGAATGCAGCTAGCTATCAGGAGATTTTGGAGCACTTCATGCTTCCATCTGCTGAAAAGCTTTATGGAGATGATTTAATTTTTCAGCACGACCTGGCACCTGATCACAGTGCCAAAACCACTGGTAAATGGTTTACTGACCATGGTATTACTGTGCTCAATTGGCCTGCCAACTCTCCTGACCTGAACCCCATAGAGAATCTGTGGGATATTGGGAAGAGAAAGTTGAGAGATGCAAGACCCAAAACTCTGGATGAGCTTAAGGCCGCTACCGAAGCATCCTGGGCCTCCATAACACCTCAGCAGTGCCACAGGCTGATTGCCTCCATGGCACGCCGCATTGAAGCAGTCATTTCTGCAAAAGGATTCCTGACCAAGTATTAAGTGCATAACTGAACAGAATTATTTGAAGGTTGACTTTTTTTTTTTATTAAAAACGCTTTTCTTTTATTGGTCGGATGAAATATGCTAATTTTTTGAGATAGGAATTTTGTGTTTTCATGAGCTTTATGCCAAAATCATCAATATTAAAACAAGAAAAGGCTTGAACTACTTCAGTTGTGTGTAATGAATCTAAAATATATGAAAGTCTAATGTTTATCAGTACTTTACAGAAAATAATGAACTTTATCACAATATGCTAATTTTTTGAGAACCACCTGTATATATATATATATATATATATATATATATATATATATATATATATATATATATATATGTATATGTATATATATATATATATATATATATATATATATATATATATATATATATATATATATATATATATATATATATATATATATATGTCTGGAGGCCAGCTTGAAAAGTCCATCATTTTGACTATGTTTCATGTTACACCTATATTTAGGGTGTAACATGATCAAAATGTGCAGCCCCCATTCTTACAGAATTGCAGGGTTCTGCTCCTCGCTACATAGGTGTGCCATTCATTCACAGGCATCTTAATGAAGCACAGTGAAGTGACTTCAATGCACTTGTAGTCCCTTGATACTTCTTCCAGCCCCATAACTAATGGCCTGTACCGTGGTACGGATCTGCGGCTGCAGGAGTCAGAGCATTGCACCCACAATCCACTGCTCACCGTAATGCTTTGCAGGCTCCAATGAAAAAAGATATACATTTTTTCCTTTCTATTTTTCCTTTGGCAATACAGTATGGGTGCAGTTATTATTTTCTCTGCAAAAGGTGGAATTTGCCTTTAGGTGACAATGTTTGGACCACTGAATAATTCTTTAATTCAGGCTGTGAGATATACATTTAGATTATCATAGTTTAAAAGTCTTGATCAGGAAACTATTTGTATTCTTGTTTCACATTGGTCTCCAACTGTTACTTCCATCTGCGTTTTAATAACAACAGAAGCTCATTGAACAGGTTAGCTGCATTAAACTTATGGACAGTCCAATTAATTTTGGAGGAAGTATTTTCTGGGGACCCCCCTTTTTATGTTTCAGCATTTTTATTTTATTTTGCAAAAATAAATTACTGCAAACCTTTAGATGAAAAAAATGTAATACTTTTTTTTACAGGAAGCAAAAAATGAACTACATGTTACAACTAGTTTAAATCGAAAACAGGTATTCCATAAATCTAAATTATACATTGTCGATATATTTTTTTCCGAAGTATTTACAAATGGGATATTATACTATTCATTATTTTCTAAAGAAAATCAAGTATAAAATTATGTTTTAGTGTAAAAAATTATGCAAGTGTAAGTCTACTCAATGAATTAATAACTGCACTATGTGTATATTATAAAAATAAAAAAAATTGAAACAATTTAAAATCTAAAATATTCCAACTAAAATGTTTTACCTTCCAGTTCCAGTGAGATCCTAAAATCTTGTCAGTGGAGACAGCCGTAAAAACCTTCCAGAGGTTCTTTTGCTGTTGGTGTCTCTATTGGAAAGATTTTTTTTTCACTTCTTGTTCTAGTGACATGGGCATATGGAATCCCCCCAACAGGGACACACATGAAAACAGCGTTTTTAATTAAATAGTGGAGGAGACACACTTCTGTCCTAAAAAGAAAACAGTTTAACTTGAACACCCCTGGACAGTGTATGCTTAGGTATCACCTACAGCGCTATGCATGCATTTATACTTCCTTAGTATGCATATATACACCGATCAGCCATAACATTATGACCTCCCACCTAATATTGAGTAGGTTCTCTTTTTGCCATTAAAACAACCGTTGATGCATAGACTCCAAAGCAACATCCACATTAATGACAGGGCCCAAGATTTGCAAGAAGAACAATGCTCAAAGCATCACACTGCCTATTCCGGCCTTCTTGACATGTTGTATCCTGGTGCCATCCTACCCCCAGGTAAGCAATACATGCACACCTGGGCCACAAAATTCATGATTAATCAGAGCAAACCACCTTCTTCCATTGCTCTGTGGTCCAGTTCTGATGCTCACATTCCCATTGTAGGAGCTTTTGACTGTGGACATGGGCCAGCATGGGCACCCTGACTGTGGATGCAATGTCCTCTGTGTTCTGACACCTTTCTATTGGAACCAGCATTAACTTTTTCAGCAATTTCAAGGAGAAGCCTGAGCTTTTTAGGCTGTGCTTCTCCTCTGGGTCACAGGAGTGCAATTAGTTTTGCACTCCTGTGACCTGTTTTCAGCAGAGAGTGGTCAGAAGTCCGCTCTCTGCTGACATTACTGCCATCAAGTCAGGATCTGTCAGCTGCCCTGTTTGATGGGAGCCTCAGCATCTCAGCGAGTCGCTGAGACGGCCACTCCCTGCCCCTCCACTGCTTAGCGCTCTAATGAGCGCTGAGAAGTAGAGCAGAAGCAATGCCATCGGCAGTGTTCGGTGGCTTGGTTCTCAGTGCAGAGACGCCAGGGGCAGTCTGATGCTCCCTCCACCGAATTAAGTATGAATCCCCCCCCCCCAAAAAAAAAACATGATTCTCTTTTAAGCTCTTCTGCTGGTCTAGTCACTAACATCCAGTCAAAACTTAGGAAAGTCACAACATGACTTCAGCATACCCAGTCATGCTGAGGTGTGGAGCAGCTAATCTTGGGAGAGCTGGAAAGCGGGGAGATGTGAAGTACACAGAATGCCTCTCTCACACTTGTGCAAGAGATAAGGAAATCACCTGTGCGTCACAGCAAAGGGGAAGAAACAGACACCAATTTCTCTGTGTGTCTGTTTTTATCTTACTGAAGCAAGCTACGAGGATTGCTCAGAGCTGAATTAACTTTTTGTGGCAAGACTGGGCACAGATGAAATGACATCCTCTGTTGTAACAGACATTTACATTATGCCTTGGCCACCCATAACGTTGTTTGCTAGTTCACTAGTTTTTCTTCCTTGGACCACATTTGCTAAGTCCCGAGAACTGCAGACCAGGAACATCTCACAAGAGCTTTAGTTTTGGATTTGCTCTGACACAGTCATCTATGCATTATAATTTGACCCTTGTCCAAGTCACTCAAATCCATATGCTTGCCCGTTTTTTCTACTTTCAACACATCAATTTCAGAGACAACATGTTTACTTGCTGCCCATATTTCACCCACTTTCAAGTGACATTGTCATGAGATAATCAATGTCATGTACAGTACTTTACCTGTCAGTGGTCATAATCAGTGTGTATTAATATATATATGAATATATATATATATATATATATATATATATATATATATATATATATATATATATATATTAATTAAAAGATTATTTTACCCCAGACATGTATGGTAGCTGAATGCTCAGTGCAAACTATTATTGGAAACCAATGTGTCATCCCATTGTGTTCAGTTTGTGGGAGAGGTATACCCAAGAAGAATTGGTACTGGCATTACATGTTCTGGAATCTCTTTAGGGTGATTGGTGCAACCAGTTTCATTGGCAGTGGTTTTAACCCTTTCATACTTTTATGCAGTTACTTTAAAAGGTAATTGCATTCCAACAGGTGGACTGTCTGTTCAGAACACAAATGAATAGGAGTTGCAGTTGTTCAGTGATGGCAATTTGCTGTTAAATTGGAGATGTAATTTTAGCTTTCATTGAGGACCAAGAAGATAGAATTGTAAAATATCAATGTGTGGGCGTACATGGCATTTTAACTGGGTTAGTAAAGATTGCTGTGTCTCTGTTTTACTTTGTATTCGGAATCTATTGTGCAGAGCCTGAGTGCTGGCTCAGCATAATGTTATGTACAATAATTAATGGGTTAAGTAGACAGCTATACTTTGTCTCCGTTTTGCTGTGTAAGTATTGCTGGTTTGTTTCTGTTCTGGGCCAGTATGGTATATACAGTACATCCATTAATAGAGCAAACATATTCTATGAAATAGCTGGTAAAATGTAATTGTTTTATTCTGAATTGGTGGTGGGTTTTTTATGCAGTTTCTTCTACAATTGGTGTTAAAAGAATGTTATTGTATCCTTGTTTTTTCTTAAAGGGTCAGTCTGTTTAAAACTTGCGTTATGCCCTTTGGTACATGCTGGGAAGTTCATTAATCCACTGAGTTCTTTTATCTCTGTCAACATGAGTGGGAAGGTCTCTTTGCCTGGATCCCTAAGTGTTTCCTCTTTTTATTTTATTATGAGTACTCAGTCTCTCTGTTAGATTTTTATTAGAGAAGAATGTCAGATTCAGGGAAAAAAATGCAAAAAACAAACAAAACACATTTGGATGATAGTGCTGCAAGTGTGTGCAAATATACAAAATGTTCTACTACCTGCTTTAATTCTGTCTAAGTCCAGAATATGCAAGCCTTATCATTGTAAATACAACAAATAATTAACTAGATTCAGTATAAATCTTAAAGGCATTTAAACTTTCCTACCTGCACCTTGTGTTTTTCACTTGCATGAGATGGACATTATCATTATGCAGCTTCATGGTGTCATTTGTTGGCCTGAACACATAGCCCATAGTAGAGTAAATCCTCACTTCCCTTGTCAGCAATATCTGTCTGTGTTCAAACATGTGGCATGGCACTGTACAGGTTAATGCATGACATCTGTCTGTTATCTAAAAACTGACACTTCCTGTGAGAACGTTACATATCCCACAATCCCTGAGTCTCTCAGTTTAGTAATGTTGCAGGTAAGAGCTGCACAGAAATTAGATTTGATGCAGACAAAAAGAGGCAGAGCATTCACAAACACAGAGAGCTCACTGCTCTCTGCAGCTGTAAGCCTTTTTTTATTATTACATTAGCACTCCCGCATTTATGAGGGCAACGCATACATTATACACTGTATGACCTAGAACAGAAAGTTGTCTTATCTCTTTGGTGAATAGGGACAAACTAGGTTACTAAATACATGGACATAGGGGAATCAATTGGAATCGGCCAGACCAGCTATACCACCACAAACTACAGCCACAACATGTGAACCCATCATTACAAGGTTAGGCAAATAAACATCATAGTGAATATAACTACACTAATACCTACTATAGGAAACTTGGGGTGCCACTCCAGACAATCATCCTTCAACCCCAGTGACTGCTACTCAAGGGTACAAGCAGCCAAGAAGCCATCCTTTGGCTCTGTAGCATGCACTGGAAAACTCAGCTGCACACAAAAAACTGGCCTGAAAGGTGAATTAACAAGATGACTTCAGCCTGACTCCACCTAGGCCATACCCCCGATACAATTCTCCCCACCCACAGGGCTTAATCATGAAGATCCCTGATGCTGACATGGAATGTGAGGATGCAGAGGGGCCAATTTTGCAGGCAGCACTGGCTGTTAGATATGAGGGACAAACAAAGGATACAGGTCAAAATCAGTTAACAGCTGGTCAGCAAAGTACCAAGTCAGAAGGCAAAAAGTGGTGTCCAAAATACAGGCAAAAGTCACAACAGGCAGACAAGGATCCAAAGATGGGAAAAGAGGCAGCCAGATCCTACACAAAGGAAGACAAAAGTAGCAGGTCAGTTTACTGGCTAATCAGGAATAGCTTATATAGGCCACTCAGCACCAATATCAATACCACGTGCTAATACATGCACACTTGTATGTTAATGCACATCCAGCAATGCGCCTATGCACAGGACCATGCACATGTGCCCATACTGGTCTTCTTGTACTGGAATTCCCTTAACCTTCCTAATTGCTTCATATCTTTATTATATTTTTAAAATATAAACCAGCCACATTTTAATCCATCCCAGCAGACTTTAGATGTGGTTCAATAATTAGACCAAAGTTTTCAGACATAGATTATACCGAAGTGTGTTATTTCACACCTATACACTGACTTTGTAAGATTATGCTCTGCCTCTCATAGTGCCTACCTTTATTACAGTGTAGCACAGCTCCTAGCATGAACAACTTTTTTCACAGAGTTTAGCAAGATAAGTAAAAACTTTATTTTCTTTCCTGTTGCTATAGGTCATTGCATCAGGAGAAGCATTTGCTTCCAGGATCTATGGCACATTAAGTTCACATTTTTTCTTCCTATTAAACATAATACTGACCGGGTCATGGCATTAAAAAAAAAAACATAAATAAACATTGTTTAGTTTTTCATATACCTATAAATAAATTGTACCCCACATATAATACCAAGTCAGGAATTGACCATAAGGTCACCAGGGGTTCTGATCTACATTCTGTAGGGGAAACAGGTGTTACTGCTAAGTGTGGGTGGAAGAGGTTCTATGCTTTTGATTGCCCCCCTGCCTGTGATTTCTCCTTCAGCCTGGTTACCAGATAAATGCACCTTCTGCTACTTTGCTTCTCTCGCTAGCTCAGTCTTATTATTTGTCAACTTCAGCTGCTTAATTCAGTGTGATTTTTCACCCCTTCTACAGTCCATCCTCTTAGGTAACCGGCTAGCTTATAACATTTAGTCACATTCATACAAATATAGTACTTAACAAGCTGTTTGAACAGAAGGAATGTGGCCACTGGACCGCCGCATGTACCGGGGGGGGGGGGGGGTCCCGATCGGACCCCCGACCCACCTCAAGGCGGGTGTCAGTGCCATTGTGCCGACGTAAATGTACATGCGGCGGTCCTTAAGTGGTTAAACAATAAGTTATCTACCTCTATAGACACCCAATCTTTTTTTTTCTGTTGCTTTGCATGCTCATCGTTTTTGTCACACTATCGTCTTATTTTTCCCATTATCCCATTATGCCCATTATGCATCCATTATACTCCTGAGCACGGAAGCACACTATTCTGCCACACTCCACTGCTATAAATGGAAAAGTTACTTGTTTTTTACTGTTGCCAGGACAGACTTTAATTTGCAGAAACGAAACCAACAATATTTTGATGCCAGGGCTGTATTAAATATCTCTTCCATGAAATCAGAAATATTTGCTCATCATACCATTTATTAGTTATGGGTTCAAGATTGCACCTTGGGTCCCCAATCCAGGCTTTGGCATGTGAGAGCCAAATATGCTTAAAACTCTTCGTATTCCTTTCCCACTCCCTGTAATTGTACTCTGCTCAGTAGTGTATAGTATTTTTAGGTTGAATTTACGGTATTGGGTGCATTTCACTAAGTGCCTAATTGTTTAATTTAAATTGACTTCACTTGAAGTATTACTGTGGTAAGTAGAGATTACTGCTTAGTGGATTTTGCTCAGTGCTTCTAACAATTTAGACTTTAGACATTTAAAGAACCTGTTGTTTTTGTTAAAGTGACTCTAGCGGTTTTATTTTTTTGTTTCTTTTTTATGCCAAATACAAACTCCTTTAAAATAGAGCTTTTACATAGGACCAATTGAACCCGTATAAAATTAGCAAGCAAACTCCAACTGCAGCACATAATTTAATGCATGTATCTCAATAGCCAAATCAAAGGTAAATGCATCAGATTGTGGGATACTACCGATAGGTGCTTGTCATAGTTCCATGGTCTGCCTCTTCAGCATGCCTGCCCTTCAGGACACCTAGAAAAAACTTTGATACTAACTATATAAAGTTGTATACATGTACATCATGTTATCTGCTAAAGTTTGTAAATTGTGAATGTTTTCAATGTTCAGCTACTCTTTACTTCCCTTGCGTTTGCATGTTATTTCCCCATGTACTGTATATAAATGTACTCCTCATCATTGTATACTCTGTATTTTTGTAGAGGGCTATTATATAAAAAAAATCAAATGCCGAACCAAAATTCAAATATATCATATCTGTATAATTTTTAACATCTAGCTTTTGAATTTACCCCCTAATAAAAACGAATGATATCACTTAGTCACTACTTTCCATTAACCACATGTATTAGGCTGCTCTATATTTTGAATTTCATCTCTTATGATTTCTCCAAATCATTTATCCTCAACAAAAATGAGTGTTGGTGGTTTATTTCCAGGTCTAGCATTTTCCCTTCTTAAAGTGGTTTTTGTATTTGATATGGTCAGGAGTCAAAAAAATAAATAAAACATTGGGTGCATAAATAGGAAATATTGTATATGTGTATATCTATATCTATGTATATATATTAAGTAATATATACAGATTATTTTTTTTAGACAACTAGAGGACATATTTTGTTTTACATCTTTACAGCCTTTTAAATAGCCTGTTTGTATACTAAGCTTAGAGGCAAGCTACTGCCGTGCTATGTTTTAAATATTCCTTAGTGATCTAGAAATTCTTTGCCATATGCATTTATTTGCAGGACTAGTTTTGAATAAAGATTGAAAAATGTCAAAAAAAGTTTAAACAGTTTAAAACCATAAAACAAACAAAAATAATATTTAGCCCAAACCATAATAGATATAGATATATTATAATAATCGTAGAACATCAGCCATGCACCAGTGTTGTGTGCAAGTGTCCTGTAACATAAGGGACTGTTAAGAATGTGTTGGCTAACCGATAGGTCAAAACCGATCGTTAGTACGCACGAGCATCGGTTAAAAAATCCACGCATGTTTAGAATCAAGTCGACGCATGCTTGGAACCATTCAACTTCGTTTTTTTCATCCAGTCGTTGTGTTTTACGTCACCACGTTCTGACACGATCAGTTCATGAACCAATGGTGTGTAAGCACATCAGTCAGCTTCATCGGTGAACCGATGAAAATGGTCCGTCGGACCGTTCTCATCGGATGGACCGATCGTGTGTACAGGGCTTGAGAGTCAAAGACTCCTTTTTGTTTCATAAGTTTTCTAATGTACGTCTTTGGAGACAAAAACATGAACACATACATAACACTGAAGGAGAATACACTATATTACCATCTATTTCAAGGTATGTGTAATTGAATAGGATAGGAAAATAAAACACAATAATACCCCTAACTAAAAATCTGGTCTAAGTATTAGAGCTGTAAATGAGGCGAGTATTAGTGGCTGAAAGATGAGTCAATATTGTAAAACATATTTATTGAAAAGCATGACACAATACAAGATACATGCAGAAATAAATAACTTATCGATCACATGTTACAAAACATATATGCATAAGAGCGATGAAAGCATTTAAGCACAACCATAGCATGGTATGGGACAATTGTCCTTATGTATAAAAACATTAAAATTATACAACCAATATAATGGACTTGAAAATGATAATGATGATAATGATGAGTGCATCCAGTAAGTCCGATGCGTTTCGTCAATGTAACCACTCTTCAGGGGCATGTGTACTACAATCTACAGAAAGAAAAATCTAATTAAACCAATGTGGACTATTGTTATACCCAGTGAAGAGTGGTTACATCCACGAAATGGATCAGTCTCACTGGAAGCACTCATTATTATAATTTTTGAGTCCATTATATTGGTTGTGTAATTTTAGTGTTTTTATACATAAGGACAATTGACCCATACCATGCTATAGTTGTGCTGAAATGCTTTTACCGCTCTTATGCATATGTGTTTTGTAACATGTAACCGATAATTTATTTCTATATGTATCTTGTATTGTGTCATTCAATAAATATGTTTTACAACACTGACTCATCTTTCAGCCACTAATACTCACCTCATTTGAAGTCTCAACCCCCCTCCCCCTTTTTTTTGCACAGATACAGGAATGGAGACATGTAACCCTACATGTCTAATTTAAAGTTCCATTTCCCTCCCTTGTTTTATAAGTATTAGGCCGCGTACACACGATCAAATCTATCTGCTGGAAACGGTCGGCCCGACCGTCCCAGCAGACAGATTTGACCGTGTGTACGGGCGAGCCGACGGATTTGGCCACCCGACAGATTTCAAAGCATGCTTTGAAATCTGTCGGCTGGGAACCCGTCCGCCCAACATGTCTGCTGGTTAGTACACTAACCAGCAGACATGTCTTCTCGCACATGTGCCGAATGGTTTTGACGCATGAGCGGAAGTGTTTTACTTCCTGGTGCGGTGACGTGGCGGCGTCAACGTCACCGCCACGTCACCGACACGTCAGCGCGCCGTCTGGCGGCGGGGATTTTGGTTTGATCGTGTGTAAACGATCAAACCAATATGTCCCCAGAATACAGATTTGTTCAAATCGGTCGGTCGACACGTCAGCGCGCTGTCTGCTGGCGGGGATTTTGGTTTGCTCGTGTGTACAAGCGAGCAAACCAAAATGCCAGCAGACAGATCTGTTCAAATCGGTCGGTCCGACTGATTTGAACAGACAGATTTAATCGTCTGTACAAGGCCTTAGGCGGCGTACAGACGATCGGACATATCCGATGAAAACGGTCCGCGGACCATTTCCATCGGATATGTCCGATCGGGAGTTTGATCCGATGGCGTGTACACACCATCGGATCAAATTCCCCGCCGCCGGACGGCGCGGTGACGCGGCGGTGACGTTGACACCGCCGCGTCACCGCCACGTCACCGCACCAGGAAGTAAAACACTTCCGCGCATGCGCCGAATCCATTCGGCAGCGGCACGGCGGCGGTGGGGGCCGACATGTCTGCTGGTAAGTGTACTAACCAGCAGACATGTCGGGCGGACAGATTCCACCGGATAGATTTCAAAGCTTGCTTTGAAATCTGTCGGGTGGAGAAATCTGTCCGCTAGCCCATACACACGAGCGGAGATGTCTGCTGAAACGGTCCATCGGACCGTTTTCAGAGGACATATCCCCTCGTGTGTACGCCGCCTTAGAGCTTGAGCAAAAAAAAATAAAAAAAATAACAAAATAATAATAAAAATATAAAAATAGCTATTTGAGGCTGATTCAGAATAGCAGAAAAGAGACACACTGGGAAAGTTCTATAGAAAGAGGTGCAGGACAATCCAGAAAGAAAGATATTAGAACAAACACTGCATTTTTGGAATATTCCTTTTGTCAAATATGATAGCAACTGTTGGTTCTAATAATGCTAGAAAAATCAGAAGTGGAAGACACATTCGTAACTTAAACCAAGTGTTCTAGACCAGGGGTCCTCAAACTACGGCCCTCCAGCTGTTCAGGAACTACAATTCCCATCATGCTTAGTCATGTCTGTGAATGTCAGAGTTTTGCAATGCCTCATGGGATGTGTAGTTCCACAACAGCTGGAGGGCCGTAGTTTGAGGATCCCTGTTCTAGACTGACATAGATAATCCAAACATGCAATCTGAGTTTAAATTTATTTGTGTTTTTTAATAAAAAATCTATTTCTCGAAAACCCGTAGATATCAGCAAGTATTGTCTTGTGGCATAAGCAGCCTCGGAATTTCACATTGATCACATGCTAGTAGAGCAGTTGGTGAAAAAACATTTCTGTTGCTTTTTCAGGATTATATGTTTGTTTTTTGTGCTAAGCCAGCTGTGGGTAATATTATTGACTGTGTATTTTAGAAAAAAAAAATCAGGATCCAAACTTGGACTAGTGGAAATTATTAAGTGCAGTTCGAGCCCTAGGTATACTGAGTTATGCTCTAATTAAAATTATTAAATTGATTTGGAAAGAAAAGCCAGCTTTAGTCCTAGCTGATATTTTTGGTTTGGAATGGCATCGGAGACCTTTGGTTCTTGTAACTCTCAGAGCCTCCACTGGAGAGAATCTTCCACAAGACCATATCGTTTTCCACAAAAGCATGTCTCCACTGGAGGAGTATGATACCGTTATATGGCTTTGTGATGGGAAAGAAATGGGAATGCAGTCACAAATGTACCAACACTGAAGTCCATAAATGAAATACTGTACATAGCCAGCAAAATTATGTGTCATCAGCAAGAATAGCAAAATGACTTTCTATTTCATCCTCCCGCAAATAATAGATTAATAGGAACCGATCCCAACACTGAATTTTGTGGTACAGTCATTTATATTTTATAATTATTGGATTGTGTTCACAAGACAAGGAATATGAACCCATAACACCTTTACTCAACAATAAAAGCACTGCAGTTGTCCTCCAGTGTTTCCACAACCTTTGGAGATGTCTTTGTGAACCATTTCCAAGAAGCCCACATTTATACTTTCTAAATACTTTCAGCAGAGTGCATAGTAAAGAAAAGGAAATTGATTTGGTTACCAGGGCAACACTTCACTAGAGGGAGAGACAATACTGTATCTTTCTCAGAGTCTTCTAATACAAATATCCTTTTTAGAGTATCATCAGTCACAACAAATGTCCATCTCTCTCTCTCTCTATCTATCTATCTATCTATCTATCTATCTATCTACAGTGATTTAGATGCTCAGTTCAACTTTTAAACCAAAAGTATTAAGAGACTGTTTTTTTTTTTGTATGTGTTAAATGATTAACACATTTTATAATTAAATTTTTACTATTGTCTTCTGTTACTTGAGCATTATTGGTAGTGTGTTTTGTCTGGATTTTGTAGAAAAAGACGATAGCGTCCATTTACAAACCCCTTCTATGGATATAGTAGCTCTGCCCAGCCCAGGATATGCAAATATATTCAGAGAAAAAATGGGCAGCAATCTAATTATTGCATGGCCTTAAGGTAATTGTTAAGCGTGCTCAAGGGACACCCTGCTTGGGGATTGTTGACTTTTTATAATCTCACCAAAATTGCATCAAGTTATTAAAATTTTCATAAAAATGAATGTGATTTTATCAATTTTCATTTACATTCAGAGGCAATCTGCTTAAAAATATTGTTATTATACTTTTCAATTATGACTCATGTCTAAGCAGTTATGGAAATTTTCATTTAACTGCTTCAGATGTAAGCTTGAATCCAAAGTTAGAATGACCTTAGCTGAGCAGGCATATACCTTGTTGGTAAAGGGAGCGATTGGGAAATATCAACCATTTCAGAAGAGAGTTGAATGAGGACCAGGATCCTCCACAATCCTTGCCTGATGGTGACAGCAGCACAACTGCAATATTTTTTTTTTTCCTCTGCTTTAAATAGTTGGGGAAAGGATTGGGCAAGCTCACGAGTTGTTGGAAAATATCCTTGTGTGATAATGAGTGCCTGCCATTGAGGTGCTTATTATCGTCCCCTAGGAAACAAATTGATAACTGCAAGTGGTGCTGATTTTGTGTTGCCTTTAGCCACCCTAAGGCTTGGTTAAAAACTGGCCTGTAACATGAGCATGTCTAGTCTAGTTTTTGGTAATATGAACATGCAGGAAAGATGGAATATATTTACAGTGTATATATACAGTATATGTATATATATATATATATATATATATATATATATATATGTGTATATTCAGTGGAGAAAATAATTATTTCATCCCCTGCAGATATTGTAAGTTTGCCCACTTACATAGAAATTAAGGGCCAGATTCAGGTACAATTACATTGGCGCAGAGTATCAGAGATACACTACGCCGCCGTATTTTACCTGGCTCTACGACAAATTCAGGTAGGTTTTGGCACGTAAGGTACGGCGGCGTAGTGTATTTCTCGTGGCGGAATCGAAATACGCGATTAGGGGGCGTGAAGCATTTAAATTAGGCGCGTCCCCGCGGCGATCGAACTGCGCATGCTCCGTTCTGAAATTTCCCGCCGTGCATTTCGCGAAATAACGTCGTTACGTCATTTTATTTGAGTAGCGTCGTTTATGTACATTCCTATTCCCGGAACGACTTACGCAAAAATAAATAAAACATTTTGAAACTCGACGCGGGAACGATGGCGATACTTAACATGGGCCGTCTAACTATAGACCAGCTAATAGCTGGAATAACTTTACGCAGCAAAAAGATGACTACAGATGCCGTAAGAGATTGCGAAGGACGTTCGTAACTTCGTGGATCGTCGGAAAAAGCTCATTTGCATACCCCGACGCGTAAAACGACGTGAACTCCACCCATCGGCCGCAAAATTATTGCAGCGTGGATCCGAAGGCGTACGAACACATAAGCCAGTCGGATTGAAGCCCGAAGCCGTCGTATCATGGTTTGAGGATTCAAACTAATGATACGACGCGTGTAATTTGAAAGTACTCCGGTCTAACGTGAGATAGACCGGAGTAAGGGCTCTGTGAATCTGGCCCATAGGGTCTATAATTTTTATCATAGGTGTATTTTAAATGATAGAAACAGAATATCAACCAAAAATCCAGAAAAAAAAACACATAAAACAAATGCTATAAATTAAGTTGCAGTTCAGTGGGTAAAATAAGTATTTGATCCCCAAGCAAAACATGACTTGGGGGATAAACCCTTGTTGGCAAGCACAGAGGTAAGACATTTCTTGTAGGGATTTTGGTCAACTCTTCTGTACAGATTTTCTCGAAACCCTTAAGGTTTCTTGGCTGTCGATTGGCAACTCAAAGTTTCAGCTCCCTCTATACATTTTTTATAGGACTATGGTCTGGAAACTGACTCCATGACCTTAATGTGCTTCTTCTTGAGCCATTCCCTTGTTGCCTTGGCGGTATGTTTTGGGTCACTGTCATACTGGAAAGACCCATCCACGGCTTCTCTTCAGTGTTCTGGCTGAGAGAAGAAGGTTCTCATCCACGATTTTACAATACAGTAAATATCACATACTATATTATCAGACCAATCTATATCTATGTTAACTACAATGGGACTTAAAATATTATCGCATAATGTTCAAGGTTTCAATTCGCCCAGTAATCATTAAAAAGCATTCTGTAATTATAAAAGATTAGGAGTGGATACATTTAAAAGATTAGGAGCGGATATTATTTTTCTGCAGGAAACCTACTTTGTCACCAATAATCACCCACAATATTTTGACAGGTCTTATAACTAGCATTATTGTACAGATTATATTTCCAAGACTTGTGGTACCGCCATCTTTATAAAGCGATCACTAGTCATGGAAATACAAAACTTATACAAAGACCCAGAAAGTAGATTCCCGATCCTGGAAGGCATCCTCAATGGTCGTCAAATCACTATCGCCTCAATTTATGCCCCCAATGAGGCACAAACTACATTTTTAATATTTTTTTTTATATATATCCTTGACAGATATCATTCCCCCCACTTAATAGTAGGAGAATACTTTAATTTGGCAGCAAATTCTGTTCTCGATAGGAGTAGAGTTGTCCCTTTGTCAAAGGCATTCCCTAAATCTCTACATGACCTAAATTAATAGTTACCTGGAGAGCTTATAATGTTGATATAAGGGGTTATACTTTTTATTCTCATCCACATGAAAGCTATGCAAGATTATACTATATTTTTGGAACCCCAATCCTTTTAGCTAACTTATCTAATGCGGACATCCATACATGCCCATGGTCTGATCATCACATTGTTTCTTTCACTACCTCTCACATAGACATGGCCCCTACCCCATATAAATGGTGTATTAATGACTCTCTTTTAACAGACCCCATTATTACCAGACAACTTTCAAAACAATTGGAGCTGGAGAGAGGATCAATCAATTGTCATTTCTCCTCCGCTCGGCTTACAGTGAGGTTTGTAGCACCTGCTGCCGGAGGAAGGTTAGGCAGGTAAGCTCACCGACATCCAAGCTCCCAGCTCCCAGGATCAGGATCAAGCTCCCAGCTCTCTTTTTACGGATCCTCCACACACAGCCTCCAGCCTATGATCCTTGGCCTCATCTGGCTTCACCTCCCCCTAGCCCCCAGGCTTGCCATTTGTGTCCTTCACCCCCACCTCCTCATCATTCCACAAACCATACTACTGCATCTACCTGGGAAAGCCTCCTAGCACAGCAAAGAGTCTACCCTCCCCCGCTTACCCCTTTATTTGCCCCTCCAACCCGTCCAAGCAATCAATTCACTGGCCATTTTTTCACTCCACAAGTTGCCCGGTCGCAGAACATAGGACAAGCAGGATCACCAATCTGCAGCTCTAACAGGTAAGAACCCACGCTCCAGCGTCATAGTTCAGTTGATCCAGGGTTTTACCCGATCGCCCCTGAGGGATCAGGAAGGAATTTTTTCCCTGTCGCTGCTGATTGGCATTGCACGGCTAGATTTTTTTCTGCCTTCCTCTGGATCAACGGGGGGGGTTAGTTGGGGGTCCACCCATCGCTGCTCATCGGGGCCACCACTAAATCCTCACCATCTTTGATTACTATCACGATCGAACACTTTACCACGATCACCATCCTCTGCGATTCTGCGATTATGGTTAAGTTGCAATACTCTGCAAAAACCATTTGGGGTCTAAGGACATCCGCCCCAACATTACAGTCGTCATCAAACAAGTGCTAAGGAAAGAGCAACTGTTAAGAAATGATCGAGGATCGACAGTCAAAGATTGCACGTCTACACTTCAGCTAAAACATATATGTGCCTTGATCAACCCAAGATCGGCAGTAAAGCACCGACAGGAAATCCATGATTTCATCCTTCAACACAACATTGACTGCCACTTCATCACAGAAAGCTGGCTAACAGCCGACTGTAACACCATTCTAGGAGAATTGGTGCCAGAGAATTATCGCATTATCACAGAAAACAGAGTGGGGAAAAGAGGAGGAGGCCTGAGGGTGATCTACAAGGCTCACCTCTCGGTCACTAAACCAGACCTTCAGACCTCACTTCCATTCATGGAAACCCTCACTCTGCAATTCCAAACAAATCCCCAGGACACCGTTCACATACTACTCTGCTATAGACCACCAGGACCACGTACCTCCTCACGTTATTGACAGAATTAATTTCCACCTATACCTTAAACATCAAACATTTCCTGCTACTTGGGGATTTCAACCTCTGGGCCAACTCCTCACAGGACCCTGTCGCTGACGCCTGCAATGACCATTTGGAAGGATTAGGTCTGCAGCAACTGGTATGTGGACCCACACATATTTCAGGCCACACGCTCGATCTTATCTTAAGACAAGATTTGAAAATTAACATATTGGGAAATCAGCCCTTACCATGGACAGATCACCATGCAATAAAATTCAAAGTAACTACAAACGCCCCCTTAAAAAAAAACAATAAACCCGTTGACAACACACTGGACAAGATCCAAGAAGAAGCTCCATTCGGAGCTCTTCAAAACTACACTGCACAACAAAATAAAAACAATCGATCAACATCAAACAGCGACAGAAACACTCAACTCCATCAACAAGGCTCTACTATAGACAGCAGACATAGTAGCGCTGAAACGCAGAACGCGCATCTGGAAAAAACAACTCCAGCTGGTTTAACGACCAGCTGTCGTTGTTGAAGCAGGAGCGCAGAAGAGCGGAAGCCAGCCTGGAGAAGAAGCTCTACAGAGGAAAAACACATTATTTACAAGATAATAACTAAGAAATATCACAAAGAGATCTTTAAGGCCAAAAAATATAATTTTTCTAATATCATCGCAAGTGCCCTGAACCGCCCCCGCAAACTCTTTAATTTAGTCGCTCAGTCCATGAACCCAGCCTGCCTAGAGGCTCCGAATTTTAAATTACAAGAATTTTGCAACGAATTATCGGATTACTTCATTAACAAAATTGAAAAAATCTGTGAAATTATTCAGCAAAATAGATCCCCCATCGACTCCCCTTTAAACCAAGAAGCTAATATCCACACAAATATGCCGCAATCAACTAAATTCACTCTTAACCCCATCTCCATCGACACCACTAAAAAAATCATTAGTACTCTGCGAGACAGCACAGCGCTTAATGATATTATCCCCACCAAACTGCTGAAAGAATGTGCCGATATTGTGGCTCCGGCGATCACGTACCTCATAAACCAGTCATTCAAGGCATAATTAAACCAATTCTAAAAAAAAACACCCTTGACCCCAAAGAACCAAACAATCATTGACCCATAACAGGCCTAAATGTCTTCTTCAAGGTTATGGAGAAAGAAGTTGTACAACAGCTACAACAGCATTTAGACACCCACAAATTACTCGATCCATTCCAATCAGGTTTCCGCCCTGGTCACGGAACTGAAACAGCACTTCTCAATATATGGGATGACGCTCTCGAAGCAGCAGACGAAGGAGAATCTTGTCTTCTGATACTGTTGGACTTAAGCGCAGCATTTGATACTGTAGACCACAAATTATTGCTGACTCGCCTAGCTGAAGTAGCTAGAGTCGCTGTCTCGGATTTACCCTGGTTCTCCTCCTTCTTGGAAAACCGATCTCGAATAGTGAAACTGGGTCCTTTCACTTCTGAAAAACGCACGGTGTCATGCGGAGTCCCTCAGGGATCCCCCTTGTTGCCCGTACTATTCAATATCTATCTCCGCCTCCACCCAACTATATTTTCGCATCTGCAACAATAAGGATCATTATCTCGGACTGGAGAAATGCCTTACTTTGATAGGGAATTGGATGACAAAGAGTTACCTTAAACTCAACAGCTCAAAAACAGAACTTCTCCTGTTTCACGCCAACCAAAAGAGACTTCCCGCACCAATATGGACACGGCCGCCCATTCTGGGACAAACCATCACCCCTAGCACCAAAGTCAAAAGTCTCAGAGTCATTTTTGACACCCACATGACAATGGATGCACAAATAGGGTCAGTAGTCAGCGGATCCCACCATCTGCTGCCCCTGCTACGTAGACTCATTCCCTTTATCCCGAAAGAAGACATAGCAGTCGTGGTGGGTACAATTATCAACTCCAGACTCGACTATGCAAATGCCCTCTACCTCGGACTCCCAAAATACCAAATCACTCGTCTGTAAGTCGTTCAAAATACGGCCGCTCGACTCGTGACTGGGAAAAAAACATGGGAATCAATCTCACCTTTGCTGAGATCCCTTCATTGGTTGCCAGTAAAAGACAGAATCACTTTTAAGGCACTCCTTCTGAAGTGTGTTCAAGGAAATACCCCCCAATATCTATGCGAAAAAATTAAAATGTCACAACCCCAATCGCGTTTTGCGATCCACCAACCAAAATCTACTCCAGATACCCAAAGCCAGATACAAGTCCAAAGGAGAACGAAGATTTGGAATCCAAGGACCTAGACTATGGAACGCTCTACCAACCAGCATCCGGTTGGAGGTGAATCACCTGGCCTTCAGAAAAAAACTCAAAACCCATCTTTTCTGAGGGCAAAAGTACAGTAGGGAAAGGATACTAAGCGCCCAGAGGCGATTCAGTTTGCATGCGTTGCGCTATATAAGTTTCTCACTCACTCACTCACTTACAATTAGCAGATTACTTTAACCATAATATAACTCCTGACATTCCTTTTACCCCCCGGTTATGAGAGGTCACCTAATTAATACCGCCTCAGAAAAAAATAAATCAAAATTAATTCATATTAATACCCTAACTAAAGAATTCGACAAATTATATTACAAGAGTTTGCAATCTCCATCTCCAGACTTTTATAATCAAATCAATATAAAAGAAGAACCCAAGACACATTGTTGTCTGCTGACACAGAAAAGACCTTGAGATGGTCCAAAGCAAAATTCCTATTATATAGCAACTCTACCTCAACCATGTTTGCTAGAAAGCTAAAACAAACTACAACCCCCCCTCCCACCACATGTTTACAAATTACGCAATTCCAACAGGAATTTAGTCTCTTACCTTAAAGAAGTTTTGGAGATTTTCTCTGATTTCTACAAGAATTTGCTTTCTGCTCCTCAATTTTAACCAAAGCATTCTTCTCAGGATTGGCTTGGAGATGTTCTGCTTCCCACTCTGTCTGCCCAACAAATTGAAAAACTGAACGCGCCATGTACCGCTACTATTGAAATAACTGAGATTATTAAGTCCATAAAAACTTACACAGCACCTGGTCCAGATGGATATTCTACCCTTTAGTATAAAAAATTCTCACATATTTTGGCCCCTCATTTATCCAAATTATACAATTATGTATTACAAGGCAATAAGTTCCCAGAGGAAATGCTTCTAGCCAACATGTGTCTATTACCCAAGCCCCATAAGGATCACACCTCTCCACAGAACTACCACCCAATATCAGTTATAAATAATGACCTCAACATTTTTGGCCATTTGCTGGCGGACAAAATGGCTGCGGTCATCACATCTTTAATTTCACCAAACCAAACAGGTTTTATTCCAGGCAGACAGATTACTGACAACTTAATGCTTGTCACAAATACAATACAGGACGCTAACTTGCATGCAAACCCAGTAGTTATTTTTAGCCTTTATAGTGTCAGTTGGTCATACCTGGAACTATTACTTCCCAAATACGGTCATTGCAATGAATTCATGCATGACTTTAGAGCTTTATATAAAAAAATTTAAACTAGAATTAGACTTCCTGGGGAAAACTCAGAGTTCTTTGAAATGGGTAGAGGAACTAGATAAGGGTGACCCCTTTCCCCTCTCCTTTTTGCCCTGGCCATTAAACCCCTCGCTTGTGCCATACAGAATAATGTTAATATTAAAGACTATTCAAAAGGCTGAATAGACTTCAAATTGAGCCTATATGCTGATGATGTTTTGCTGTTCCTTTCAGACCCATTAATTTCCCTTCCTAACCTTATGAAAGAACTACGATCTCACATTCCTAGGAGTTAATTTATATAAATGAACTGCAATGCCTATAAATATTCCACCATTGTTAACAACATCTTTACAGGGGAGATTCTCTTTCGCCTGGACATCACATTCTTTTAAATATTTGGGCATCCTCCTTACCCCATCTTATAAAACTCTTTTTCAAACCAATTAGCCACCACCATTTACACATATTAAAACACTACTAAAATGATGGTCTATCTATCACATCTCCATTTTTGGGGAGAATAACAGCTACCAAAATGGTGATTTTACCTAAACTGCTATTTTATTTTAGAGCTTTACCCATACTGATCCCTAAAAGTGCACTAGACTCCTTACAAAGATAAATTAACACATTTATATGGCTCAACAAAAAAAAGGTTTAGTTACTCTCTCATGCACAGATCTCAATCCAATGGTGGTTTGAGCCTTCCTAACTTATGGTGTTATTACTTAGCAGCAAGATTTACACAGTTAGCTCAATTGTTTGCTCCATCAAATCAAGCTGCTTGGTTACATTTTGAAGAACAATCAATTATACCATTCCATCTTCAAGGGATATTATGGTCCAAGTCGATTGAACCGAGAGAGATCTTTCCCTTAAATTAGGTAGTTGCCCACTCTTACCAATTGTGGCACCATTATAAGAATCAATTTGACTTGATTTCTTTTTTAAAACCTTTCCTTTCTTTGACCATCCAGCTGTTGTGTCTATCACTGGTGCTATATAACAGCTTAAAGGCTCATACCCACTATAAAAAAAAAAATCGGGTGAACATTTTCGTCCAAATAATTTTTGTGCGATTTTCGTATAGTGTGTACACAACTTTCAACAGCTAAATTCGAATTTGGGAACAAACTCCAAAATGTTTCTCATACAAGAACAGCGCATGATCAGAAACAATAAATAAAAAAAAAAAGCCTTTGTCGTACGAGAATTTTTCTTCGGTTCTGATTTGTTGTGAAACATCGAGAAAAATTGGACGATCGTTCGCCCTATTTTCTTATAGTGTGTACCCCACTTAAGCCTCTGGAACCACGTTTTGAGCTAGAAGTTGTGCATCACACAAACTTGAAAGGAAATTTTACTGCAAAATTTGAAAATATGTCTGTGCAATATGGCCTATTAGTTTATGTCATTTAAAATAATATTGAACAAGAGAAAAAGTGGTATGAAGAATACACACACAAGAAATCATTAAGGTGTTACTAGTGGGTATACAGAAGAGATGTGTTAGTAAAGAGTGGTACACAATCTAGAGCAGGGGTACCTCGGCACTCCAGCTGTGGTGAAACTACAAATCCCACCATGCCTCTGCCTCTAGGAGTCATGCCTGTTATTGTCAGGGTATTGCAATGTCTCATGGGACTTGTAAGTTTAAAACTGCTGGAGGGCCAAAGTTACCTACCCCTTATATAGAGATATTGACTTACAATGTGTAGCGCTATACAAGTCATTCATTCCTTCAATATAGAGCTGTTAGAAGAGATGGGTATGTAACACAAAAAAAAACATGTTAAAGTGGATACCGGCATTTTAGTAGTAAATGGACCCAGTAAGTTACTAAAGTGTTTGTAGAGGATAGTGCACAACATAAAAAAAAAATGTACTTAGAGTTAATAGCCCCCAATATGAAGCTATGTACTGAATGAAAACAGATATCAATAGAGGATAGCACCCAACAAAAAGAAGCTATGTGCAGTGAGTACTGAAATGTCAGTAGAGGATAGCACCTAACATTAAAAAGCTGTGTGCCATGGGAGTATTGAGATGTCGGTAGAGGATAGCACCCAACATAAAGAAACTGTGTGCCATGGGAGTACTAAGATATCAGTAGAGGATAGCACCTAACATAAAGAAACCTTGTACAGAGGGAGTACTGGGTAGGGATGAGCTTCGTGTTCGAGTCGAACGTATGTTCGACTCGAACATCGTTTGTTCGATCGTTTGTCGAATACGAACAAAACAGGTAATTTGCGCCAAATTCAAATGACGCGCCACGGCCCATAATTCACTGCAGCATCGCTGGCTGATGATTGGCCAGGCATGCACTATGACCTGCATGCTTGGCCAATCACAGCGCGCAAAAAACAAAGAGTCATAATTGGTCAAAGCCAGGGTGGCTTTGGCCAACTATGGCTCAGGGGGTTTAGTACACGCCCCACACTATAAAAGGCCGCCTGCAGGTCGGCCTTGTGTAGTGTGTTGAGGCGGTGGTTAGAGAGAACAGAGAGAGACAGAGAGAGTCATTTTTTGCAGGTAGATAGAGCAGACAGGCAGGCTAGTGAGTTAATGTTAGTGTGTAGAGGATATATATACATCCCAGGTGTTGTACATATATTTATACACTGTATAGTTTAGCTAGATCAGTTCTTCCTAATTTACTGCCAGGCAGGTGATTGTGCTATTTAAAGAAGTTTTCACAGGCATACTATAGACACCCAGCAGGTACAATATTTAAAGGAATTTTTCTTTTTCTTTTTTTTAAATTTAAGCATGATTAAAATCACTGCTCCTGATTCAGGAGCAGTGATTTTAATGATGCTTAAGTAAAAAAAATATTTTCCTTTAAATATTGTACCTGCTGGGTGTCTATAGTTTGCCTGTGAAAAACCGTTGTCTTGTCCGAGGGAACATGTATCAATGGAAAAAAATCCTAAAAAAACCGACCGTTTTTAAAACTTTTTTTCCATTGATACATGTTCCCTGGGGCAAGACCTGGGATCTCAAAGACGTTTTACGACAATAACTTGCATATTAGGCTTTAAAATTAGCACTTTTGAATTTGAACGTTCGAGTCCCATAGACATCAATGGGGTTCTAAATGTTCGCGCGAACGTTCGGTCTGTTCGAAGGTTCTGGTGCGAACTGAATAGGGGGTGTTCGGCTCATCCCTAGTACTGGGGTGTCAACAGAGGATAGAACCTAACATAAATAAGTTATATACAGATGAGAATATTGAGTTGTTTGTCTGAGGGAAACACAACCTAGAGATGTTGGCCCAAATTCACGTACATCTGCGCATTATTGGACCTGCGTAGCGCACCGCCTTTACGTTAGACTTGCGCAATTTTGCAGCGTAATCACCCTATTATCGTAGCTTTTGCGCAGGAAATTGCGCATGCGTAACGTTATTTCAGAGGCGTAAGGCGGAGTAATACAAATTGGGAAGGACGTGGGCGTGTTACATTGAAATGAGCCGTGACCCCATGCAAATGAAGGGCCGGCCGGCTCGCGCATGTGCGCTTGAAGGAGACCATGGTCAGCTCCGCTGTGCGCATGCTCACAACTCGGGAGCGGCGCAATCAGTGAAATTGGAAATGGACTAGGGCAACGTAGTGAACTACGCAAACAGCATAAATAGACAGACACAAACGCACTTGCATTGCAAAAGTACATCCCTTTGTCCCTTCCCATTTAACCAAGTGCTTTTGTCCTGTTGTTCGTTGTGTTGTGTTTTGTAGTTGTCAGATTAGTGTTCTGTGTGATCAAGTGTTTGTTAGTAGATCTTTGAAAGTGTTTTTTGATAAGTGTTTGAGAGACTGTTTGTTTGATATATTTCTGTTCGTTTGTTTTCTTGCTGAATTTTTGCTGTTTGTTTTTGTGACAGTTTTTTGCTGAGTGCTTGTGTGATTTTTTGGGTGTTAGTTTTCTCTTTGTGTGTGTTCTTGCTTGATTGGTTGTGCTTGTTTTTGTGACTGATTTTTGTTGACTGGGAGTGAGTTTTTTTGGAAGTATGACAGAGAGAAAGTGAAAACTCAATTTTACTGTGGGGGAAAAAAGAATTCTTGCCCGGGCCATTAGCGATTATGGGCGTTTCCTCCACGGCCCAGACAGTGCCAACACCACCCCAGCCAGGAGGAGGGAGATTTTGGACCCCATCACTGAGCAGGTCAATTCAGCGGGGGAGGGGGAGACACGGACCCGGTCTGGGATTGACAAAAAAATGAATGACCTCCGGCGTCTGGTCAAACAGAAGCTGTCCAAAATGCATGCCAGGGGCACAGGAGGGGGCCCACCATGCCGTATTAGGCTGACAGCGGAGGAGCGTGCGGTGGCCCTGACCTTTCATTGGCATGAAGTTGAGGGCCTGCCCGGCTTTGACTCAAGTCCGGAGCCCGTGGTGCCAGGTAAGTATTTTTTTTAATATCAGGTGTGTAGCATGTGTGGGGGAGGGGGTGAAAGGGAATATGTGGCAAGTGTGTGGATCCTCCAACCTGTGAATGTTTTGTGTCATCCACAGATGTGCAGGAGGGTGCAGGGCCATCTGGCCTGACCGCACCATCCCCAGGACAGCAGCCTAATGAGGCCCCCCCAACAAGGCCGGAGTCCGCGGAGGAGGTTCAAGAGGAGGAGGAGGAGGTTGAGGAGGATGAGAATCATGAGGAGGAGGAGTCCATGCCAGGCACAGGACTTTTGGTTTTTGAGTACTCTTCCCCTCTGGCTGGCAGCAGGCAGCCCTCCCTAAGGGGGAGCCCCCCCCCTCCTCCCCCAACATGGCTCCCCTCCCAAGGGCCTCCTCTTCTCCCCGGCCACAAGCATCAGCTGGAGGCAGGAAGTCGTCCCAGAACACCAGGGGGGTGGCCGATCTCCTGCCCGCCACTCTGAGAAGGGACCAGTTGCTCCAGACCCGCCATCTGGGACAGGTCAGCCAGACATTGGTGCGGATGGAGGAGAGCCTGTCCTCCATCAAGGATACGCTGGGAAACCTGGACTCCCACTCCCGGGCTTTCACAACCTGCCTAAACGAACTGCAGACGACATCAGCAGGCGTTGGGCAGGATGTGAGGGCCCTTACCCAGGCTATCCAGGCCAACACGGCAACACTTGGTGCTGCCCTGGACAGAATAGCTGTGGCCTTGGAGGGCAGGCCGCCAGGTGGGCAGAGATCAGGGGCTGCTCCTCCTTCCCCGGTTTACCCCCCCCTCCCCATGAGTCTCCCCTGAGGAGCCGGGGCCGTGGCCGGGGGCGCCCCAGGCGTGGCTCACGTAAAGGGCAATAATTTATTTTCCCCCCTTTTTTTTTTTTGCTGGAAAATTTTGGATTTTGCTGGTCATTTTTTTTTTTGGGTTGTGAATGCTGTTTGAATGTGGGGGTGACATTCCTGACGGAAAAGGTTAAATTTTGGTGGAGAAGGGTTCCCCAGGACCAGGGAGAAGTGATCCCCAGGTCCGTGTGAATGGTGTATGAATGTTCAGTGACATAATTGGAGCCTTGGCGTGGCGTTGCTGCTCACAAGTCCTGCATGGTGGACTGGTGCCAATCCAATTTGATGTGGATGTGGGGTGTGTGTGCTAGGGACCACAGTGGTGTGCATGCATGCATTCTCATTGTGCCATGATTAATGTGTGTGTTTAACGTGCAAAGATGCCCAATGTGAGCTGTCTCCTGGCTGCTCTTCCCTCAGAAGACGGGGGACCCTCGGTTAGAGGGGGATTGTCTGGTTCAGGGGTCAGGTCATCACGTAGGTCAATCTGCAGGCCCTTTCTTACTGCGAAGTTGTGCAGCATGCAACATGCACCGATGATCTGGCACACGAAGTTTGGGGAATACAAGAGGGTACCCCCAGACTTATCCAGGCATCGGAAACGTGACTTCAGGAGGCAAAAGGTGCGCTCCACCACTGCTCGTGTTTGGGCATGTGCTTGATTGTATCTTTCCTCTCCTGGGGTTTGGGGGTTCCGGATAGGAGTCATGAGATGGGGTCCCAGTGGATATGCAGAGTCACCTGTAAGGGAAAAGACAGGAGGATGTTAGTCATGCATGTGCCCCTTGTGATGTGTGCATCATGGGAGGGGATAGTCATGCCTGCCACCCATGTCACTCACCAACCAGCCAGGTGTCCCCATACACGTTCTGATCGAATTCCATTCGGATGTGGCATTGATTGTATATGTAGCTGTCATGGCTGGACCCTGGGTGTTTGGCACGGACGTGCCATATGAGGCCTTGGGCATCGACTATCACCTGTACGTTGATGGAATGCCAATGCTTCCGATTGCGGTACATGTGCTCTGTCTCATGGGGGGGCTGAAGTGCCACATGTGTGCAATCAATGGCCCCCACGGTGCGTGGGAATCTGGCAATTCTGTAGAAATCTGTCATTGCCTTCAGCCGCAGGTCCTCAGTGGTGGGTTTGATGATTTGGTTGGCCATGCGTCTGAGGATTGCAGGGACAACCTGGTGCACACATCTGCTCATGGAGGATTGGGACATCCCAGCCACCACTCCACTTGTTCTTTGAAAAGAGCCACTGGCAAGGAAATGGAGTGTTGCCATGACCTTCACCAGTGGCTGCACTGCATGTGAGCGGTGTGTTCGGCTGGTGATGTCATCCTGCAGGGTTGTGGTTAATTCCAGGATGACATGAGGGGTGAATCTGAAGATGCGATACACCTCTGAATCACTCATGCCAAACAGGTCTATGCGGGTGCGGTTTATCCTCTCCCGTGCCATCCTCCGTGCCCTCCTCCTTCTTTGTTCATCTAAAGTCAGTAGTATAGCTATGCGCGACGATGCCCCTGGCATGTTGGCATACAGATTGTTGTGCAACACGTGTGACTGCTAAGCTCCTCACTAACAGTGTTGCTTTATCTAACAAGTAGACTTTCTTTCTCTTTTTAGACCAGCTTTTATATGCTCTACTTTTAGACAGGAGATTTTGCTGTTGCGCACACTGCGTAGCCTGCGCTGCCCCAACGATCTTTTGTGGATCCCCGTAAGTCCCTCATTAACATATTTGACTAGCAAATCAATGGTCTGTCTAGCGCAGTTTTGCGCGGACGGATGCGCCTGTCTAACAAAATTACGCCGGACCAAAAAAAGTAGATTTCTTGCGTATCTCGCTTTGGGGATGCCGTGCATCGAAACGCACGCGCACATTTAGACTTACGCACGTGCATCTCCTGTTGCGCAGGCATAATCACTCTGTGAATCTGGGCCGTTGTGTTGGAGGACATACTGAGCATCGTGCTACAATAAACTTTAGGATGTTGTTTTCAAGTAAATACTGACATGTCACAATTCTGATACTGGGATGTTAGTACAGAATGGTGCCCAGCACAAAGAAGCTGTTTAATATGATAGTGGAGAGGTAGTATCAACTGTATCAAAGATCCATAAGGCCTCATACACATGATCAGTCAAAACCGATGAAAACAGACTGAAGGTCCGTTTCATCAGTCCAAACCGATCGTGTGTGGGCCCCATCAGTCAGTTATCCTTCAGTCAAAAAAGAGAACTTGCTTTAAAATTTGACTGATGAAAGCCTGACCGATGGGTCAAAACCGATCGTTAGTATGCAAAAGCATCGGTTAAAAGGCCGTGCATGCTCACAATCAAGTCGATGCATGCTTGGAAGCATTGAACTTCGTTCTTTTCAGCACGTCGTTGTGTTAAAACAACTAATTTGGTCATTAAACAAGGAGCAACTACTGTACTGTATTTTGAAAAAAGGTCTAAACACAAAACTACAGCTCAATAACGTTGTTTTAATTTGCATACGTACAGAACACAAACGAAAATTCTGTACTGTACAATACAATGATGTCTATCGCATTGTTCGGGTGGGGAGTGCTGGTCGTAAGTCCGGGTGGTTGTTAAACAGGTAAGTCATTAAACGAGGAGTATCTGTAGTTGCTCTTTCCCATAGTTGAGCTCCCTTTTTCTCAGCTGGTGTTTCAATTCCAGTATAGGGCGTTCCCCGGAATAAGCAAGCAGTGTTGCAGCAAATACTGGGAAATTAGAGGAAAGTGTTACAGAAAGCAGAGATGTGTTGGAGAAGATATGAATATGTAACTGAGGATCATATGCAACAGCTAACAGCTGTGTCTGAGCAAATACTGAGCTGTCAATAGAGGAACGGTCCCCAGCATAGTAGAGGTGTGTGAATGTTAGCAGAGGGTGGTGCACTGTGTAAAGAAGCTGTGTTACAGCAAACACTGCAGAGTAAGTAGAGGGTGCTCTGCCGTGTAATAGTTCTTCAGCTCTCATGGGATTCATTGGATAAATATTTCCTTCTCTTGCTTCGCTCTGTAGATTTTATAACAGTCATATTAACTTCAGCAGAAGATCATGTGATGTTATTCTGTCTAAATTTTCTCGCTCTGCACTTCTTTACGCTTTTGCAGCTTTTATCTATAGCATTATCCATACACGTAGAAACACATGCAATAGTTGTATTCGCAAATACGCACGTGTAAACTGGTAGAGAGAACAGAATTAACAGTTTATGTCCAAAAATGCTGTGTTGCATGTGATCTCAAGGTGACCTCTCAGGCCGCGTACACACGATCGGTCCAAACCGATGAAAACGGACTGAAGGACCATTTAATCGTCCAAACCGATCGTGTGTGGGCCCCATCGGTCAGTTATCCTTTGGTCAAAAAAAAGAGAACTTGCTTTAAAATTTGACTGATGGACACCTGACCACTAACCGATTGTTAGTATGCAAAAGCATCGGTTAAAAGGCTACGCATGCTCAGAATCAAGTCAACACATGCTTGGAAGCATTGAACTTCGTTTTTTTCAGCACGTCGTTGTGTTAAAACACGTAAGCGTCCCCGCATTCTAACACGATCGTTTTTTTAACTGATGGTGTGTAGGCACATCAGACTATCAGTCAGCTTCATTGGTTAACCAATGAAAATGGTCCTTCGGACCGTTCTCATCGGATGGACTGATCGTGTGTATGCGGCCTTAAGGGCCAATGTTTAAACAGGTTTTGCATTACCATACATGTCTATGGGAAAGCAAAACTCACTTGAAGTAAGCCAACTGCAAGTTAGAAGGAGGTCATCTGCTGGTCAAATGGACCTGTCAATACATTTGGTATGGTCTCGGAAGTTCCTCAAGCTGATATGATTGGCACAAGCCCAAAGCCCTTTAACACAGGCACAAATTATAATTCTGCAACAATGGATAATGTTGGGGCCTGTAGGTGATTGTCCTTCAATAATAGCTGTGGTCACGTTGTGTCTGTTTATGCTTTACTGATGCAACCAAAGTTCTGCAAGTGCATTTTTTGTATAATGTGAGCAACAATTTGAATGGTTACATTGGATTTTCTAGCTCTCTATTCGACAGTGTGGGAGGATCACTGTCGTAACCATGAGTTGTGATGTGCAGCCACCCAAAGCAATCAGTCACTGACCAGCAGTAGTCTGCCTAGAGTGGACTGTAAAACCATCACTTCTGATTGATCATGGCACTTAAGTTCTTTACCTCTTGTAACAACAGTCAATGTGTGTAAGCGCCTTTAGTAATTTGGGGGCAAAGAGAAGTATCTGCACACTCAGAAGTGTAATATATGAAAGAAAATTAAATTGTTACAGACTTGCAACAAATATCAGCTCATACTTTTATTGCTGCCAAGAAAAACCTTGGCAACAGCAAAAGTATCTGCTGATTTAGGTTACAAGTACAGCTAGGCCTTTGCTTACTCTTATATGTCAACGCTACATTCAGCACTTATGCTTGCTGTGCAGCAGACTTAACTGTTTGTTCTATGAAAAAGTTGACTCAGTTGGCTTGACGCATACCACCATTTGTGGCATTATCCCCTGCTGGATGACATTCAGTTTTGGGTAGTTGTGCTGGTGCTCACATTTATTATTGAGTTTTGAGCTTGTAAGAATTGCATTCTTTTTTTTGTGTGTGGAACTAGCTCCTCTACACCTCATCTCTTTGGTAGATGTAATCAAGCTACCTAAAATGGTACAGGAAAGTGGTTACCTCTTTTATGATTTAAGGTCAGGTCAATTTGTTTGTTATGAATATATTATACCTTTTTTTTTTCAGTTTAGCCATAGATGGGGTACGTTTTGCAGAGTGACTATGCATTTTTGTTTTATTACAAACCAACAAATAAGTTAGAGTGAATCAGTAGGTTGTAAAAGGGAGGTGAAGAAACATTGTATTAACAGATTCATAAGTTTGCTGCCTTGCGTGATAGGAAACAAATTATTTACACTACCCAAATGAGTAGTTTACCAGATAACATAACATAAACAGATTTTACAATATACAGAACTGCAGATTTAAAATGGAAGATTTTACTTCACTCGCATTTACTATCTTTATACACACACATCATGCATCCCAGGAGGCACATGCACGATGCACATGCACAGTGGAGCATCATCAGGGCGACAGCTACTAGAATCCAGAAAAGACAAACAGCCTCCTGATGATGTCAAAGGGGAAGACGGAAGTGCAGAACATTCAGCGACTTTCATTGGGTCACAGCAGGACCCCCCCCCCACCTATGCTACATAGCCTGTATAAAAACTATCTGTGTAAATACCTATTTTTAGTCTGCCCACATGATCCATCAGCTGAGGCTTCCCTGTATAAGGGAGCACTCAAACATGGCTTTGAATTCCCAGACATATGACGTCACTCGCATCGCCCTTCCATTGTTGGTCTCCCTCCTCTTCCCTGCACTAGCCGCTCTCTGACACAGGAGGACCAGAGCTTCCTGGATCATCTGACCAAAGTGCAATGTATTAAAAAAAAAAGTTTTTACACTTATCTTTTTACTACAGGAAGAGCAGGAGGAAGGGAACATTTCTAAGAATAATTGTATTTAGCCTTGTCTTCCACTTTAAAAGTGTCTCTTTAATATTAAGATGTTCCTCTTTAAGTGCCAGCATTGCTTAGTCATTTAATGTATATTTCAGTTTTTTTCTTTGTTGTATCCCAGTCAAGACACAACAGGGTTGATTTACTAAATCTAAAGAGTGAAAAATCTGGTGCAGCTGTGCATAGTAGCCAATAGAAATGTGCATTCGTTTTCGTTAGAATGCATTTTCGTTTCGAAAATCTGTTTTTCTTAGTTATAGTTTTAACAAACAATAACGAAAGCGCAAGAAACGAAAACCTAAAGATCCGACATAAAAAATGCTTTATTTTCGTTTTCTTTGCGGTAAAAATTCGATATAGAGAGATTCGACATTATAGTGAAAAGATTCGACATCATAGAGAAAAGATTTGACACTATAGAAATAATAGATTCGACATTACAGAGAATAGATTTCGATTTATAAGAAAATAGATTCGACATTATAGAGAATAGATTCGACATTATTACTAGTCATACAACATTAGAATTCTTGTAGGCGGAATATTCGAACGGAAATGTACAATTCGACGTAAAGATTTGACGTTCCGTCGAATATTCTTTTGACCATTCGACAGAAACCAAGTATTATTGGATTTTCGGACGAAAGCAATCCCCTAACGAAAAACGAAATAAATCAAAACGATTTTCGGGAGTAACTAAATAAATTTATTTTCCAAACGAAAACGAAACAAAATATTCCAGTCTGCACATGTCTAGTAGCCAATCCGCTTCTAACTTCAGCTTGTTCAGTTAAGCTTTGCCAAAAAAAGAAAAAATGGATGCTAATTGGTTTCTATGCACAGCTGCACCAGATTTTGCACACTCCCTTTTTAGTTTATTTAAGCCCGATATGTAGTAAGCGGTAAAGTTAATTGTGTCCTTTTTGTTTTTAATGGATGGCTTGAAGACAAAATAAATTTGCATCACATTTTGGGCCTGTCACTGCAAAAAAGCATGGTTACGACATGATCACTGGGTGTTCTGAACGCTAGCCTTTACATATAATGCACAGGGTTGTAATTGAAGACTTAAATTTTGATGTGGATATATTATTAGAATATACTGTATTTATTGGCGTATAACACTCACTTTTTTACCCTGAAAATAGAAGGTAAACTGTGCCTGCGTGTTATATGCAGGGGGCTGTGGAAATTTTTTTTCCTGAAACTTCCCTCTTGAAGTTAAGGTGCGTTTTATACGCCAATAAATACGGTGCATTGTAGTGATCTGAAAGTCTATGGATTGCCATGGGTTGATGTACAAAATCTCTTTTTATTAAATGTTAATGAATATGCCTAATGGAGTGATGTGCCAACCTTGGCTATCATTTTTGATATCATATTTAGATCTCGCCTCCTTTATTTTTTTGGTCATCCTACCTTACATATGAATTCAGAAAACATTGCTAGTGGGTTCAGTCAGTTGAAAACTGAATCACGTTCATAACTTTCTTTGTGATGGAATTTGATGATCATTTTCATGTGTATCTCTAAAGCACCTATCGACAGGCCATGGAACTAAAACATGGGGATCAGGTTTTAACAGTTGAAAATGTTATTGGAGAGCATTTTAAAACATTGAGAAAAAAAAATGGCAAACTGAAACAAAATCAATGAGCTTCCACAGGAAATGGGAAAGCAATGTGTTACCTGTAGTGATGTAATGTTATATTAATGTAGTAAAGCTGCACAGATTTTTTACTCAGTCCTGAATTCTACTCTTTATAAAGCTTTTAAATTTCAGTAGAAAACATATGCATTAAAAATAGTTAAAATTATGCAATCTTATAGTTCACCTTTCATGGAAGAAATTTATGAGCTGTGGACAGTGTCTCCTGAAAATGATAGTTGCCTGAAGCTCATGCTGATGTTTTGGCTTCAATGCCCTCTCTGTTACTGACCTGGAAGTATGGCTATAAGGAATAATGACTTTTCTTGTGCATTTATAAGCTGCAGGCATGAACCAGGTCTGTGACTCAGAAGCTTTGAAGCCAGAAACAGCTAGACAACTAGTATTTTCAGAAGATCATTCATGACAGGTGTACTTTAAAGTGAACCTGTGGCTAAGCTAGGGACATTTAAGCATTTTTATATTCTTATCTAGCATAAAATGAGCTTTAAAACAAGACACACTGACATTGGTGGCTGCAGGCACTGTGGAGCATTTTCCTAAATGCTCAAAGCAGAACCACAGAAGCTGATTAAGTTATTTCATCAGCAGTCATGATCCCTATTCTACACTAGCTCTTTGTTTTTACATGAGAGATTAGAAAGCTGGCATAGGTGAATATCTGAGCTGTCTTATGCACCATATACACGATCGGAATTTCCATCGGGATAAACTCAGACTGATTTTTCTGACGGAATTCCGTTCAAGCTGTCTTGCATACACACTGTCACACCAAATTCTGACCGTCCAAGACATGGTGACGTACAACACTATGACGAGCCAAGAAAAATGAAGAAGTTCAATGCTTCCGAGCATGCGTTGACTTGATTCTTGGCATGCATGTTTTTTTCTCTGTCAGAGTTCCATACAGATGAACAGAATTTGCGGTAGAAATTCTCTTCATCGGAAAAAAGAGAACATGTTCTCTTTCTAAGTCCGTCAGAATTTCCGATGGAAAAACATAGATGGGGAACACACATGGTCGGAATATCTGATGAAAAAATTCTGTCTGACTTTTTCCATCGGAAATTCCAATCGTGTGTATAAGGCATCAGAGGACAAAAATAATATCAGTGCTGTTAACTTTTAAGGACTAATTGCTGCACACTGCCTGCTAGCTTGGCCACAAGTTTACTTTAAAGTGTCAAACTAGTAATTAGAAACAGCAAATGTGATTATTCAAACCTGCTTTCATAAATAAGTCAAATTGCTAAATGAGAACTTTTAAATAGGCTCCACTGTATATCAAAATCAAAATTTATTTTTTAAGCCATGCAAACAAGAATATTCTTGTACCACTAATTAGTAATTGTTTTTTTCCTTCTTGAAGAACATAAAAGGAAAATATAGCTTATCCTGAAATTATTTATGATTCCTTTCATTAGATGCTAAATCTATTATGTTATATGAACTTGTTGCTTTAATCCTCCAATGATACAGCTGAAAAAAAAATGTGTTGCCAGTTTCTAAATTCAGGAAGGATTATAGTTGATTATTGTAATCATGTAATCAGTGTTGGCTGCAATGAATAGGGCTTTATATACCCAACTAAAATAAAAGATTCACCAAGGAATCAAATCATGGCAGAATATCGCTGCTTTTACTCAACCTTAATTCAAGCCTTCCACAGCAGACAATATGAAGGACGCAAAGAGATCTTTGGTACCACATGGATATGCTTAATGGTCCAGGACCACTTATGCCGCGTACACACGACCGTTTTTCATGACAGGAAAAATGCTATTTTTTTAACTGGACGTTAAAAACTATTGTGTGTGGGCTTCAGAGCATTTTTCTCGACGAAAATTGGCATTCAAAATTTAGAACCTGCTCTATTTTTTCTCGTTGTTTTTCACATTGTCGTTTTTCTCGCTGTGAAAAACGGTCGTGTGTAGGCTTTAACGATTGGGAAAAAACGTGCATGCTCACAAGCAAGTTATGAGAAGGGGAATTTGCATAATCAGCCCGAAGGGTGGCACCATCTCAATGGAACTTCACCGTTATAGTGCCGTTGTACGCGTTGTACGTCCTCGTGCTTTGCTTGAGCATTTTTTATCACGATCGTGTGTATGCAAGGCAGGCTTGAGAGGAATTACGTCGAAAAAAAACGTTTTTTTCCATGACATGAAAAACGGTCGTGTTAGGATCACCATGCACAGGCATTTCCAGAGGACATAAGAGTATCCCTAAACCCACTATGACAGCATTTTACCCCACTCTATCCATTTGTTTTATTCTACTGCCTCCTAGGTCCTTGTCCCCATGACTGATCTATATCTTTGTTGGTCTTTATCTCTTTCTTGTTCCTTTAGAATACTAGTTAAAATGCTCTGTATTCTTCCTTCCATCATTATCACATGGCCAATCCATTTAGGACAGTGAATTCTACTAGTGGTACTACAGCGGGATGTGCTTGTGCTAGGATAAATCTAGATATCCTCATTTTACATTCTGTACTTATCCACTTTTTTTTGTTCCAAAAAATCCCCTTAAAATCATGTTTCCTGTCTGTTGAGTCTGTCCACCTCTGCTTTGTTAGTATCAAGGTCTCTATGCTTATATAACAGCTGGATGGAGAATAGTTGTATAAATCAGAATTTTAGATTTCCGTGACAAAGTCCTTGATCTCATAACTTTCTTTAGTGAATAATAACATCTCTCTCCAGCAGCTATTCTTGCTTTCATTTCCTGGGACACATCATTGCCTGTATTCATCATGGAACCCAGGTAGTTATGTCTATTAGATTAAATTTTGCTTTATGATATAGCCGGGGTACATCAGAAGACACTGTCTATTTTTAAGGAGTTTTGTCACTGATATGATAACAAGTGCTTTTTCTAGTCAGTAAATTACAGCTTGGCTACCTAACCTGAAATGACCTCTGTTGCGAGTCCTGTGATGGCACATCAAAGTGCATGTGCAAAGTGTAAAAAGAGAAAATCAGATAGCCAGGGCAGCCTAACTGGGCCCATTAAAGGGTTTTGTCAAACCCAGAATAAGCTATTGGTAAATTCCAAAAAAGCTAAGCCGATATAATCAGTATCTTATATGATGCTCCAGACTAGGGATGAGCTTCGCATTTCGATATGAACGTATGTTCGACTCGAACATTGTCTGTTCGTACGTTCGACGAAATTCGAACAAAAGCGGTCGTTCGCGCCAAATTCGAGTGACGCAAAACGGCCCATAATTCACTGCGGCATTGCGCACTGATGATTGGCCAAGCATGCTGTATGTCCCACATGCTTGGCCAATCACAGCGCGCAAAAAACGAAGAGCCATAATTGGCCCAAGCCTGGGTGGCTTTGGCCAATTATGGCTCAGGGCTTTAGCACACGCCTCACAATATATAAGGCCGCCTGCTGGGCGACCTCATGTAGTGTGTTCCGGCTTGTTAATGAAAGCAGTCAGAGAGACAGAGAGATTGTCTTTTTATATAGCTAGATAGAGCAGACAGGCAGGCTAGTCAGTTTAGCTTAATTTACAGTGTGCAGAGAATATATATACATCCCTAGGAGTTGTACATATATTTATACACTGTATAGCTTAGATAGATCCGTTCTTCCTAATTTACTGGCAGGCAGGTGATTGTGCTATTTAAAGACGTTATCACAGGTATAGACACCCAGCAGGTACAATATTTAAAGGATTTTTATTTTTTATTTTATTTAAGCATCAATAAAATCACTGCTCCTGGAGCAGTAATTTTAATGATGCTTAACTTAAAAAAAAAAAAAAATGAAAAATTCCTTTAAATATTGTACCTGCTGGGTGTCTATTTTTTGCCTGTGAAAACGTCTTTGAGAACCCGGGTCTTGTCCGAGGGAACATGTATCAATGAAAAAAAAAGTTTTAAAAACTGTCATTTTTTCAGGAGTCCTGCTCCTGACAAGGACAAAAAGACAGTACAGGAAATGCTGCCTGCCTATTGGCTGCATTTGTGCGGTTGAAATCATGGATGACGCGGGCCTCAAGCTCATTCATGGACTTTTTATCTTAAAGCAAAACTGAAATCTCTCAATCAACATTAACTATTTTAACCCTTAATCCTATTAGTAAATAGATAGAAAGGTAAATTATATTTACTTGTTTTAAACGATCGTGTGTACAAGGCATAACAGGTTTCTTCTGAGATTGCCTTGTATTTGGCTCCATCCATCTTGCCATAAATCGGACCAGTTTCCATGTCCTTGCTAACAAAAGAAACTCCACAACATGATGCGGCCACCACCATGTTTCACAGTGGGGATGGTGTATTCATGGTGATGTGCAGCGTTATTTTTGCTAACGATAGCGTTTAGCTTTTAGGCCAAAAAGTGAAAATTTGGTCTCATCTTTGCTGTCTCCCCCACATGGCTTCTTGCAAATTATAAATTTTACTTCTTATGGCTTTCTTTCAGCAATGGCTTTCTTCTTGCCACTCTTCCATAAAGTCCAGATTTGTGGAGTGCACGACTAATAGTTGTCCTGTGGACAGATTCTCAAACCTGAGCTGTGGATCTCTGCAGCTCCTTCAGAGTTACCCTGGGCCTCTTGGCTGCTTCTCTGATTAATACTCTCCTTGCCCGACCTGTCAGTTTAGATAAATGGTCATGTCTTGGTGACTTTGTAGTTGTGGCATACTCTTTCTATTTTTTTATGATGGATTGAACAGTGCCCCGTGAGATGTTCAAAGCTTGGGATATTTTTTATAACCTAACGCTGCATGAAAAATTATCCACAACTTTATCCCTAACCTGTCTGGTATGTCTTGTGGCCTTTATGATATTAGTTCAATAAGGTTCTCTAAAATACCTCTGAGGGCTTCACAGAGCAGCTGTATTTATACTGAGATTAAATTACACACAGGTAGACTCTATTTAGTACTAATTAGGTGACTTCTGAAGGCAATTGGTTACACTAGAGTTTAGTCAGGGTTAGGCTGGGTTCACACTACGATTTTCCCGTCCGTCAGCCGCATACGATTTATATGAAAAAACGTGTGCGGCTGAAACGGATTGAACCGTACGTAAACGTATGCGTTTATAAAACGTATACGGTTTCAAAAGTGCGTACGGTTCCATCCGGTTTCGATTAAAAAAACGCATACGTTTTTGGAATTAGTGTCATTTAATAAATAAAGATTTTCTTGTTTTGAAAATGTGCATGCGCAGACGAAAAACGCATACGGTTTATACGTATGGAACCGCACATATGTGCGTTTTCCATTGACTTTAATGTTAAAAAAACGTATACGTTTGCCATACGGTTTCAAAAACGGACTCAAAACCGTGGTCGAACACGGTTTTGTGTACTGTTAAAAAACGTTTTGCCAGCAAATCGTACGCACCCGGATGCATCTGAGTGCATACGATTTGCAATGCATTGTCTATGTATGCGTTTTCCCGTACGGGCCCGTACGTTTTCAAAACTGAAATCGTATGCGGCTGACGGACGGGAAAATCGTAGTGTGAACCCAGCCTTATCAGAGTAAAGGAGGCTGAATACAAATGCATTACCGATTAAGTATTATCATTTTTTTTAAAGAACTCTTGGTCCCAGAGCTATGTAATTATTTCAATAAATTAAGAGAAAAGGAAGAAATGAGGAAATAATCTCTCCTTGCCAGTATTTCAATTATCCCCAAAACGGGTAAAGACGATACGCTTTGCTCTAACTACCTTCCAATAGCATTATTGAATGCTGACATAAAAGTCTAGTTAACCTGTTGATCGCCCCTGTTAACCCCTTCCCAGCCAGTGTCATTAGTACAGTGACAGTGCATATTTTTAGCACTGATCACTGTATTAGTGTCACTGGTTCCCAAAAAAGTGTCAGTTAGTGTCATATTTGTCCGCTGCAATATCGCAGTCCCGCTATGAGTCACCGTTTACCACCAATACTAGTAAAACAGTAAAAATTCCATAAAAATATGCCATAGTTTGTAGATGCTATAACTTATGCGCAAACCAATTGATATACACTTGTTGGGATTGTTTTTTTTTTTTTTTATCAAAATATGTAGCAGAATACATATTGGCCTAAATTGATGAAGTATTTTATTTTATTTTTGTTATTATTAGATATGTTTTATAGCAGAAAGTAAAATATGTCAATTGTTTTTGTTTATAGAGCAAAACATAAAAACTGCAGAGGTGATAAAATACCACCAAAAGAAAGCTCTATTTGTGGGAAAAAAAGGACATACATTTTTTTGGTGTACAACATCGATGGATGGCGCAATTGTCAGTTAAAGTAGCGCAGTGCTGTATTGCGCAAAATGGCCTGGTCATGAAAGGGGGGGGGGGTACATCTTCTGGAGCTGCAGTGGTTAAAGTAAAATTCAAGGGTTTTTTTGGTGCCTAAAATTGCATACCCAAATCTCCATCCCTCCAAGGTTGGTTATAATTTGGTTGGCCCAATTCCAACATTGATAAACAAGTAGATGATGTCTTTTCTAACAACCAAAATTTAACAAATGCTCTTTTTTTCTCTTACCATCTTTTAAAGCAAAATATTGAACATTTCAACAATTCCACTAGATCTTGCTCTCGTAGATGATGTCTTCCGAAATGTTTCCACATGAGCAATTTTAATTATGTATCTAGCTGTAATATTTAGGCATTGTATAAATGTGCTTTTGTTTGGCTTCTATATCTAAAAAGGCTTTGTGGTTGGCATAGTGATTACAATCCTATTGCCTTTTTATCTCTGTACACGCTTACAGGGAATTGTTCAGTAATGTACATAACACATTGGTGTTACTGGTGCAGATCTTAGATCTGAATAATGAAAGAATGTGTGCTTTCCACATACAGAAAAAGGTCCACGTGATTGTGGCTTAGATGTGAAAATTGGAAATGAAATTCCTTTACATTTAAATTGTTTTTTTTTGCCTTGGATAGCAGAAGTTATTTCATTCACTTATTTATTTTTATTTATTTCAGGTACTTATGTAGCGCCATTAATTTATGCCGCGTGTTTCATATACATTGTACATTCACATCAGTTTCTGCCCTCAAAGAGCCTACAATCTAAGGTCCCTAACCCACATTCACACATACACATACTAGGGCCGGCTTAGACAGGATCCAATTAAAGTGGTTGTTAACCCACAAAGTAAAATTTACACTATCCTCTCGGTTTATTCATGTATTGTGACGCTGTGTCTGTGCCTTCTAAAAAAAATGCCACTATATACCTGTTTTCATATGGCTAATCGGAGCTCATGTGACCCGTCGCCTCTCTTCTCTAACAGCCTGACAGCTGCATCAGACGGGGCCAAAGATCCCCGCTGACGTCAATCAGGAGGGGAGGATGAGAGGAGTAGAGATGCGGCGGGTCACGTGAGCGTGTTTTTTTTTTATTAGGCACAGACACAGGGGCACATTACATGAATAAAACAAGAAGCTAATGTAAATTTAACCCTAATTTCAGCACAGACATGGAGCTGACAGGCAGGGAGGGGAGGCGGGAGAGGACAGAGGAGAGAGCAGATGACATAGGCACGTAAACTGACCACAGTGTCAGGGCTCAGCAGCCTTGATAAACCGTGGTCAGTTTACAAAGGGGAGGGCAGAACCAGGCAGGATCAGGGCCAAATGACACAGCACACACAGTGTGCTGTATATCATGCTTTAAAGCAGGGGTCTCCAAACTTTTCAAACAATGGGCCACTTTATTGTCCTTCAGACCTTAGGAGGGCCGAATTGTGGCCAATTGGGCAGAAAATGTCCCGGGACCAGCACCGGTGAGAATAAATATGGCTTCAGGGTTGGTGGTCAGTAGGAGTAGGAGTAGGTGCTCCTATCAGCAGGAGGAATAGTATCCCATCATTGATATCAGTAGAAGAAATAGCGCCCCCTTGTTGGTGTCAGTGGAAGGAATAGTGCCCCAAGGGCCACATAAAGGCTAGCAAAGGGCCACAGTTTGGAGACCCCCACTTTAAAGGAATAGGTTTTTTTTTTACGGTTAACAAACACTTTAACCTACTTGCATGTCTTTGGAGTGTGGGAGGAAACCTGAGTACCCGGATGAAACCAATGCAGGTACAGGGAGAACATGCAAAGGTAGTGCCATGGTTGGGATTCGAACCAGCGATCCTTTTGTTGCAAGTCTACACTTCACACAATTTATCATGGTAAAGAAAATAGTAGTTTGAATATGGATAGTTCTAACTTCTGTTAGCTTAATTGCACTAACCTTTTGTAAAATCCACTTTACTGTATTTATAAGCACTAATTGAAAGTGGAAATTTTCTCTGTCAGTTTTGGCACTTTGGAATGTATAAATGCGACCTTTTAATTTGCCCTTATGGTGTTTTTTTTACATTAAAGATCATATAATCACTTTAAAATTGATATAATTGCTCCCCCTATCAAACTGAACTGGTCAAAAGGTCCTGTTTTGCTGACCTACTGTATGTGAACAAAAGAGCTTTTACTGCTTGTTTGGATGGGTATTTTATTACTTATTACAAGTTCAAACGATTAAATAGATGAGCAGTCAATGAAAGCCATAGCAAAGAGTTGGAAGTGGAAGTGAATACATTTTCTGGGGGGACCTGCATGGAACCTGCTATGTAATCTTGTTAAAAAAAACATATAATTATGTCAGCATTCTTCTCAGTTCTCTCTGTGGAACAGAACACTTCTTATCTATGGTATGGAGAAGAGGATGATATGTTCTGTAATCCTAACACAAGTTGCTCCTTCATAGACATAGCAAAGTGAATGAGCGTTGTCACCCAAGGACAGGCAATGTGTTACTAGCAGGATCACTGGGGAAAAAATTGAGGAAAAATAGCCCGAAAAATAAAACAAATGCAGAAAACACATCTGATGCCTCGTACACGCGACCATTTTTCTCGTCAGGAATAACAACAACGTTTTTCCCGACGTAATTCCTCTCCAGCCTGACTTGCATACACACGTTGATGCAAAAAACCGACTAACCAAAGCGCGGTGACGGACAGCATGTACGACGGGACTATAAAGGGGACGTTCCTTTTAAATGGCGCCACCCTTTGGGCTGGTTTTGGGCTGCATACTTGATTCTGAGCATGCACATTTTATTTCCCCTTGAAAAAGCATACACACAACCGTTTTTCGCGACGAGAAAAAGACTGATGGGAAACACAACGAGAAAAAAGAGAGCTGGTTTCAATTTTTTTGCAGGCAGTTTTTTCGTCAAGAAAAACGGTCGTGTGTACAAGGCAAAGGACTGGTAAGACTCAATATGGAACATTTGTTCTTGGGTTTAGATGCCATGTAAGCCCCTTTGTTAGATGAATACTGGGACAGAAACCCGGAGCAGGCATTTCACTGCGGACAATTAAACTTAGTTTGTAATGTTGTTGTAATGCAGATAAAACACTGGATTGAACTAGCACATATGCTTTCCCACCTGTCATTCGTTATGTGATCAGTAACTGATAGGGCAGTCATTTTTTCTCACCGGATTTTACTGAAAAATTACTTTGATGGTGTAAATTTTGATGCGATTAACTACCTCAAAACCAGTAGTCGGAGGGGTGTTGCACAGAAAAATTGGAACTCTATCTTCCTTTTAGTTTGCATTTTCTTCCTGTTCTTGTGTTGAATTTTTTTTCTGGTGCCCTGATTGGCACCCACAATCTAAAAACATATCCTGGACAGCCGCACACCGTGTCAAAGTAAGCAGCCTTATGGTAGCGCTGGCCCTGTACCGATGTCAAATACAATATGTTATGAGAAATATTGGTTGTGTTTGTTTCTTACTTCTACTATACAGGAGGGGGCCGAATCCACCACAGAGACCAACATTATCATTAAACGGACCGCAGCAATAACTGAGATATCCCTTGTCAAAGTGCCAACGTATATAGTCGTGCGGCGGTCCGGAAGTGGTTAAAGAAAGTGCTCTTGTGCTCCAATCTTCTGATAAGTGCTAAAGTGCTCCAAATGCTCAGTCTGTGGTGCGACACACACCCCTCCTGTATCCCCACTCACCAGATTTAAAGGACCCCTAGCTGTTCAGTCTACATGACCATTTTTAATGTCCTAGAAAATACGATGTTTTTTTCTACGTGATTCTTGTCAAGCCTGCCTTGCCTACACACGATCGTGAAAAAAAAAATGCTTAAGCAAAGCGTGGTAACATATAACACGTACCACGGCACTATAAAGGGGAAGTTTCAAAGTTTCCTTTAGATGACGCCACCCTTGGGGCTGCTTTTGCTGAATTTGTGTTAGTAAAAGTTTGGTGAGAGACGATTTGCGCTTTTCAGTCTTCGTGCTTTTCAGTCTGTTACAGTGTGACGAATGTGCTATCTCCATTACAAAACGCTAGTTTTACCAGAATGAGTGCTCCCGTCTCATAACTTGCTTCTGAGCATGTCGTTAAAGCCTACACACGACTGTTTTTCATGTGAAAAACTACAACGTGAAAAACTACACGAAAAATTAGAGCATGTTCTAAATTTTTAATGCCCATTTTTCACGTCATGAAAAATGCTCTGGAGCCTACACACGGTTGTTTTTAATGACCATTTAAAAAAAAGATCTCCAGCGTGGTTGTCAAAGGTTGGGACATTCACCAAAATGAGAAAATTAACTAATAGTGAAGTTCTGTATAGCTGATGTTTATTGTGCATATAAAAGTTGTACTTACAAGACAACAATGTAAAATAAGCATGTAAGAAAAGCAGGGATTCTATTTGGGAACGCCACATCCAGCGTGCATTCCACTGTACCCGGAAGTGACGTAGTTTGGACTCAGCACCAGAAATTATATCAACGCATTTCGCCCTCCTACAAGGCGTCATCAGGGACCTCCAGGTTGCCATAATTTCCAGTGCCAAGTCCAAAAACGACTTCCTGCTACAGTGGAATGCACCCTGGATGCGTGTTCCTGAATAGAATTCCTGCTTTTTTTATATCGTTGTCTTGTAAGTGTAAGGCCGCGTACACACGAGGAGACATATCCGATGAAAACGGTCCGACGGACCGTTTTCATCGGACATGTCACCTGGGAGATTTTGGTCTGATGTGTGTACACACGATCAAACCAAAATCCCCGCGGACAGACAGCACGGTGAAGTGGCGGCAACGTTGATGCCGCAACGTCACCAAACCGGGAAGTAAAATGCTTCCACGCATGCGTCGAATCCATTCGACGCATGCAGGAGATTTCGGTCCGCTGGTTAGGCGTACTAACCAGCGGACATATTCGACAGACAGCTTTCCAGCAGACAAGTTTTAAAGCATGCTTTAAAACTTTTGTCTGCTGGGAACCTGTCTGCTCGCCCGTACACACGATCGGATATGTCCGCTGGAACTGGTCTGCAGACCAGTTTCAGCAGATATGTTTGATCGTGTGTACGCGGCCTTACACTTCTGTTCCTTCCAAAGCTCTGGGTTGCAAGTGGGCATTTGTCCTCCATTTACAATGCAGGTATTGGTCCTGCATTTTGTGCCAGCGACAACGTGGCCAAGAGAAGAAGCTTTAGGGGACCGGTTGGGCTGAGAGGAAGCCATGGTTTTGTTCTGAACAGGTCAGCACCTTACTTCTTTCTGTATGAAAAAAGAATAACAATGAATGTTCCTTGCTGCTTTCTTTTTTTAATTTCAACCCTAAATCTTCCCTGTACCAGCAAATTTCTTCTTACTTTAGAAAGCTCTAAATATTTATATTTGACCTGGTAAAATTCTTTGTCTAATAGATTCTATTTTATACGCTCTGAAATCCCAGGAGGGATGAGAATTTCTGCATGTTAAAACGGACCTGTCATGCAGATTTGAAAAAACATACCGTTAATTGTTTAACCTTCTTGAAGCTTAATTGCACTGCATATAAATGGTTTACTCACATTATATTATTAACGATGCAAAGTGAGAACTTAATGAGAATAATACAAATGTGTATGGGTAATTGTTCTCTTTACATAAATATTAGTGGTAAGCCTCGTGCACACAACCGGTTTTCCCAGCAGGAAAACTGCCAGGGGAGCTTTTGGCCAGTAAAACCGGACGGGTGTATGTTTCCCATCAGGAAAACAGCCGGGAATCTTGGCGGGAAAATAGAGAACATGCTCTCTATTTTCCCGTTGGGATTCCCGGCGTTTTTTTCCCCCACTAGATCTACTACTTACCTATGGGAAACACTGCAAGGCAGTGCCGATGGAGCATAAACACGGCCCGGGATTCCCTGCCAAAGCTCCATGCCAGTTTTCCGGCCGGGTTCTCGGTTTTCCCCTCGGTTTTCTCGGCTGACTTTTTACTGCCAAGAAAACCGAGCGTGTGTACAGGGCTTCAGGCTTGAAACAATATGTATTACATACAGTATATGAAACAGGAACTTTCTAATTCTCCCCCTTAAAGGGATTGTAAAGGTTTGTTTTTTTATTTTCTAAATAGGTTCCTTTAAGCTAGTGCATTGTTGGTTCACTTACCTTTTCCTTCGATTTCCCTTCTAAATGTTTTTTTTCTTTTTCTGAATTTCTCACTTCCTGTTCCTCCTCAGTAGGCTTTCCGCCATCATCCGAGCGGTGGAAAGTCAGTCAGAACTTTATACTGAGGAGGAACAGGAAGTGAAAAATTCAGACAAAGAAAAAAAACATTTAAAAAGCAAAATCGAAGTGCCGGACGCTCGACTCTGGGCCTCATATGGGGTGTTATACCTGTCCCAGGTACTGGAGCCGGGCGGTATTAGTCATTCTCGGTGTTGCGGGGGGAGTTCTCCCTCCCGCAACAGTTCTTATTCAGGTACCTACAGCTTAGGCACGCACTTAGGAAACAGATGGCAGAGGTGACACCAGATCTTAGTACCCCGCCGGTGTTGGATGTTATCTTTGGAGCAGATTCAACCAAACTTATATCCAATATATATTACGTGATTAGACAGCACAAGATAAACAGAGTGGTTCAGAAAGCGAGAACTCAGTGGGAGCGGGACGTGGAACCGATTGAGACAGAGGACTGGGGGGAGGTTATGGAGGGGGTAAAGGCTGCATCTCCCAAGCTCTCAGATAGGCTGACACAGCTGTACATACTTCACCAGGCTTATCTTACACCTTTAAGACTGGAGAAGTTTCAACCCACGAGGAGCCCAATGTGTCCTAAATGTTTAGTGGTGGAGGGAACATTCTTCCATATGCTATGGCAGTGTTCGGATATACAGGCATACTGGCTGCAAGTGACGCATTTCTTGCATGATAATATGGGAACACCGGTGGGAATGGATCCGAAACTTTGCTTATTAGGGTTACTGCCTGATGTGGAGGTTGACAAGTACCAGACCATATTTATATGTGAATCACTGTTCTTAGCTAGGAACGTGGTAGCAAAGGTCTGGATGCAGGCGGTGGCTCCGACACTGAGAGACTGGAAAAAAGAAATGAACGCTGTACTGCCTTATAGGAAAATTATCTATATACACAGGGGGTGCCCCCAGAAGTTTGCAAATGTTTGGGATCGGTGGCTGGAGGACGGGGAGACGTGCACTGAGTGATTTGCGGATGATAATTTGGTGTTGGATCATGGGGAGGGGGGAACTGAGTTAGAATAAAGGTATGGTTAGGAACCTCTTGTACGCCAATTGGGGCTGTCACCACGAGTAGGCTTATGAATCATAACTGCTGTGAGGGAGGAATATGTATATTTGTTTGCTTTGTGTGATAAGACGAAATGGAAACTGTATTAGACGCCATGTTGTACTTGTACACATCTCAATAAACTTGCTTTTCTGGTTAAAAAAAAAAAAGCAAAATCGAACGAAAAGGTAAGTCAACCAACAATGCACTAGCTTAAAGGGGTTGTAAAGGTTTGTATTTTATTTTCTAAATAGGTTCCTTTAAGCTAGTGCATTGTTGGTTCACTTACCTTTTACTTCGATTTCCCTTCTAAGTGTTTTTTTGCTTTGTTTGAATTTCTCACTTCCTGTTTCTCCTCAGTAAGATTTCCCCTATCATCTGAGCGGTGGAAAGTCATTTAGAACAGCTTACTGAACACCTTACTGAGGAGGAACAGGAAGTGAAAAATTCAGACAAAGAAAACAAAGAAAAAAAACATTTAGAAGGGAAATTGAAGGAAAGGGTAAGTGAACCAACAATCCACTACAGGTAGCTTAACCACCTAAGCCCCGGACCTTTAGGCAGCTAAAGGACCCGGCCAGGTTTTGCGATTCGGCACTGCGTCGCTTTAACTGACAATTGCGCAGTCGTGCGACGTGGCTCCCAAACAAAATTGGCGTACTTTTTTCCCCACAAATAGAGCTTTCTTTTGGTGGTATTTGATCACCTCTGCGGTTTTTATTTTTTGCGCTATAAACAAAAATAGAGCAACAATTTTTAAAAAAAAACAATATTTTTTACTTTTTGCTATAATAAATATCCCCAAAAATATATTAAAAACATATTTTTTTCCTCAATTTAGGCCGATACGTATATTTCTACCTATTTTTGGTTAAAAAAAACGAAAAAACGCAATAAGCGTTTATCGGTTGGTTTGCGCAAAATTTATAGCGTTTACAAAATAGGGGATATTTTTTATTGCATTTTTATTATTTTTTTTTTTTTTAATACTAATGGCGGCTATCATCGATTTTTTTCATGACTGCGACATTATGGCGGACACTTCGGACAATTTTGACACATTTTTGGGACCATTGTCATTTTCACAGCAAAAAATGCATTTAAAATGCATTGTTTATTGTGATAATGACGGTGCAGTTTGGGAGTTAAGGGGTTATGTGTGACCTAATGTGTGTTTACAACTGTAGGGGGGTGTGGCTGCAGGTGTGACATCATCGATTCTGTTTCCCTATAAAAGGGATCACACGATCGATGATGCCGACACAGTGAAGAATAGGGAAGCCGTGTTTACACTTGGCTCTCCCCGTTCTTCAGCTCCGGGTACCTGACTCCAGCGGCGATCGGGTCCGTGAATCCCGCGGTCCCGGTCCCAGAGTTTCGGCCCGGGTCAAGGGTGCGCGCGTGCCCGCGACCCACAGCTGGGTACTAGCACAGCACGTACCTGTACGTGCATGTGCCCAGCCGTGCCATTCTGCCAACGTAAATGTGCAGGAGGCAGTCCTTAAGTGGTTAAAGTAACCTATTTCGAAAATAAAAATCAAACCTTTACAACCCCTTTAATGTATCCAGAAGAAGCTTGCATTAGATACATGAAGGGGGGAATTACAGTGCGGAAAATAAGTATTTGAACACCCTGCTATTTTGCAAGTTCTCCCACTTGGAAATCATGGAGGGGTCTGAAATTGTCATGGTAGGTGCATGTCCACTGTGAGAGACATAATCAAAAAAAAAAATTCCAGAAATCACAATGTATGATTTTTTTAACTATTTATTTGTATGATACAGCTGCAAAGAAGTATTTGAACACCTGAGAAAATCAATGTTAATATTTGGTACAGTAGCCTTTGTTTGCAATTACAGAGGTCAAACGTTTCTTGTAGTTTTTCACCAGGTTTGCACACACTGGAGGAGGGATTTTGGCCCACTCCTCCACACAGATCTTCTCTAGATCAGTCAGGTTTCTGGGCTGTCGCTGAGAAACACGGAGTTTGAACTCCCTCCAAAGATTCTCTATTGGGTTTAGGTCTGGAGACTGGCTAGGCCACGCCAGAACCTTGATATGCTTCTTACAGAGCCACTCCTTGGTTATCCTGGCTGTGTGCTTCTGGTCATTGTCATGTTGGAAGACCCAGCCTCGACCCATCTTCAAAGCTCTAACTGAGGGGAGGAGGTTGTTGCCCAAAATCTCGCAATACATGGCCCCGGTCATCCTCTCCTTAATAAAGTGCAGTCGCCCTGTCCCATGTGCAGAAAAAAAAAACCAAAGCATGATGCTACCACCCCCATGCTTCACAGTAGGGATGGTGATCTTGGGATGGTACTCATCATTCTTCTTCCTCCAAACACGGTTAGTGGAATTATGACCAAAAAGTTCTATTTTGGTCTCATCTGACCACATGACTTTCTCCCATGACTCCTCTGGATCATCCAAATGGTCATTGGCAAACTTAAGACGGGCCTTGACATGTGCTGGTTTAAGCAGGGGAACCTTCCGTGCCATGCATGATTTCAAACCATGACATCTTAGTGTATTACCAACAGTAACCTTGGAAACGGTGGTCCCAGCTCTTTTCAGGTCATTGACCAGCTCCTCCCGTGTAGTCCTGGGCTGATTTCTCACCTTTCTTAGGATCATTGAGACCCCACGAGGTGAGATTTTGCATGGAGCCCCAGTCCGAGGGAGATTGACAGTCATGTTTAGCTTCTTCCATTTTCTAATGATTGCTCCAACAGTGGACCTTTTTTCACCAAGCTGCTTGGCAATTTCCCCGTAGCCCTTTCCAGCCTTGTGGAAGTGTACAATTTTGTCTCTAGTGTCTTTGGACAGCTCTTTGGTCTTGGCCATGTTAGCAGTTGGATTCTTACTGATTGTATGGGGTGGACAGGTGTCTTTATGCAGCTAATGACCTCAAACAGGTGCATCTAATTTAGGATAATAAATGGAGTGGAGGTGGACATTTTAAAGGCAGACTAACAGGTCTTTGAGGGTCAGAATTCTAGCTGATAGACAGGTGTTCAAATACTTCTTTGCAGCTGTATCATACAAATAAATAGTTAAAAAATCATAAATTGTGATTTCTGGAATTTTTTTTTTGGATTATGTCTCTCACAGTGGACATGCACCTAGGATGACAATTTCAGACCCCTCCATGATTTCCAAGTGGGAGAACTTGCAAAATAGCAGGGTGTTCAAATACTTATTTTCTGCACTGTACATCACATCCCCTTCACAGTTCAGCCCTTGTGGCTATTGAGGAATATTTTTAAAGATATAAAACATGTAATGCCGCGTACACACGCTCGGATATTTCCGACAACAAATGTTCGATAGGAGCTTGTTGTCGGAAATTTTCCGACCGTGTGTAGGCTCCATCGGACATTTGCTGTCGGAATTTCCGACAACAAAATCCATTCTCGTAAATTCCGATCGTGGGTAGACAATTCCGACGCACAAAATTCCATGCATGCTCTAAAATGAAGTACGAGACTGAGTCGTTCAGTCTGGTAAAACTTTAGTTTGTAATGGAGATTGTAACGGGCTGAAAAGCGCAAATCGTCTCTCACCAAACTTCTACTAACACAACTGGTATTGAACTTCCCTTTAATAGTGCCGTCGTACGCGTTGTACATGATCGCGTTCTTAGTGATCGGAATTTTCGACAACGTTTGTGCGACCGTGTGTATGCAAGACAAGTTTGAGCCAACATCCGCCGGAAAAAACTCCACGTCGGAATATCCAAGCTCGCTGATTGTGGCTGCAGTTTGCAGTGTCATGGCTGATCGATTTCCCTGTGTCCAGGTATTCATTCACCTAACCTGTTGTCTGGTATCACAAATGTGGGAATGCTAACATGATGAAAAGACATCGCTACCAGCATGGTAAGCTCTCTGTAAATACCCTGCCTGTTTGTGTCTGTGTCAGATCTAACTACTGCACCTCTGCCAATGGTAGACTGAAATAGGTATTGTGGGATATTGTTTTCTTCACAGGAAGTGTCAGTTTTTAGACTACAGACAGTCACGCATAACCCTGCGCAGTGTCATGAACTCAAACAGAAACTTCTGATGCCAGAATATAAATTCCACTGTAAGCTGTGCCTACAGGCCAACAATTCACACCATGAAACTATATAATCAGTGCACACACTGTATTGTGTAGGTGAAACATTTAAGGTGCAGATAAGAAGGTTTATAATTCCTTTAACCACTTGACCTCCAGAAGGTTTACTCCCTTCATGATCAGGCTATTCTTAACTGTCAATTGCGTGGTCTTGCGACACTGTACCCAAATACATTTTTTGTCATTTTATATCCCACAAATTGAGTTTTCTTTTGGTGGTATTTGATTACCTCTGTGTTTTTTTGAAAAGAAAAACAATCTTTTTTTACTTTCTGCTATAAAAAATACCCAATTAAAAAAAATGTAAAAAATTGAATTTCTTCATCAATTTAGGTAATTATATATTCTGCTACATATTTTTGGTAAAAAAAAACAACCCAGTAAGCGCATATTGATCGTCTACTCCAGTGGTCTCCAAACTGCGGCCTGGGGCACCATCCCTCCCACTGATACGAGACACTATTCTGCCATCTGACACCTACAATGGAGCACCATTTCTCCCACTGACACAACTAATAGAGCACTATTCCTCCCTATGATACCAGCAATGGGGCATAATTCCTCCCTCTAATACCAGATGTTTACTAACAATGATGCCAGGAAAATTTCCACTCTCGCTTGCCAAAGTCCGGCCCTCCAAGAGTCTGAAGGACAATAAACCGGCCCTTTGTTTAGAATGTTTGGAGACCCCTGGTCTACTCAAACGTTATAGCATCTAAAAACTATGGGATATATATTTTTTTTTACTAGTAATGGCAGTGATCAGCGAATTATAGCGGGACTGCAATGGAGCAGAGGACAGATCGCACACCTAACTGACACTTTTGACACTTTTTAGGGACCAGTGACACTAAGGGCCAGTTCACACCAGGCGCAGTTCCGTTCAGTTCCGTGTGCTTTTTGTCTGCACAAAATGCATGCACAGTGTTTTCCATGTATTCCAATGGGTCTGGTTGGCTCTAGTTCACATCTTGCAGTCAGTTTGCGGTCAGTTTCTGCACCGGAAACTGACTGCGTGGTGTGAACTAGAGCCAACTAGAACCATTGGAATACATGGAAAACACTGTGCATACATTTTTAGTGCAGAAAGAATGCACACAAAACTGTACGGAACTGTTTCTGGTGTGAACTGGCCCTAATACAGTGATCAGTGCTAAAATATATGCGCTGTCACTGTACTAATGACACTGGCAGGGAAGGGGTTAACATCAGGGGCAATAAAAGGGTCTAGGTTGTGCTTACTCACTGTGGAGAAGGTGCTTTGACTAGGAGAAGGCTAAGAGCCTTGTTCCTGCTTTGCAGAAACACAGAATCAATGACTTCCCTTTTGACAGAACGACAATCTACCTTGTTTACATAGGCAGTTTGTGGTTCTACCTGTGTCCTGTGTAATCAGCGGGTGTCAGCGGACAAGGAATGCTCGGTACCCAATGGTACCGGCGGCACGTGCACACCCAAGACCTGGAAGTGTCAGATTTGTGGCAGTGTTGAATTGTAAGTCTGTTAACTTGCTGCACATTTTCACTGGCAAGTTGTGCACTTGCAGAGCATTTAAAGCACAAGTTCTAGATGACACTTTTCAAATTTGTAGCAGATATGCGTAGCAGGTCTCTAGCAGGATCTTCCCTATGTCAGCCAAGGTTGGGTACAGGGAAGAGGAAAGAGCACTCCAACAATGGCTGGGATGCCTGAACATGACATCGCCCATAAACGTACTATAGGCGATCCATTCTTGGTGCCCCCACTTGTCTCCTGAAGCTGCTGGTAGCTGATACAGATGCCAGATCACTTGACTGGACTGGAGTGGCCTGAGACGAGAATGTCTGAAGAGTACATGTGACCTCAGAGCAACAGAGCCGGCACTAAGGAGACCTACCTTAATGTTGACTGCCACATAACCGCAACTTCTAGCCTGAAGTTTAGACATTAGAGAGTGCAGTTCCACTTGTCTCCACTAGGGTGTCTAAGACCTGCCCACAAGTGGCTGTGTTCATGCTACTGCTTTGTATCATTTAACAACCATGGAACTGCCTGCACAGGGATGCACAGAACACCAGTGTATCACCTTGCAGGTAAACACTGCCTTCACACTGTAGATGTATATACAGTATATGCACCATGTGAATGAGGCATTAAAGTACATACCCCACATGTATAAAAGTCTGTAAGATTTGTGCTAATTAAATATAAGTCCTCATGCACACTGAGGCCGCGTACACACGATCGGTTAACCAAAGGAGAACGGTCTGATGGACCGTTTTCATCGGTCCCATCGCTTAAGTAACCTTCAGTTAAAAAAAAGCCAACTTGCTTTAAAATTTAACCGATGGACGCCAAAACCGATCGTTAGTAGGCACGGCCATCAGTTAAAAACCTGTGCATGCTCAGAATCAAGTCGACGCATGCTTAGAAGCATTGAACTTCATTTTTTTCAGCACGTCGTTGTGTTTTACGTCACCGCGTTCTGACACGATCGTTTTTTTACCCGATAGTGTGTAGGCACATCAGACCATCAGTCAGCTTCACCGGTTAACCGATGAGAACGGTCCTTCGGATGGACTGATCGTGTGTACGAGGCTTAAGTGTTAAAAAACGCTGTTTTAGAGGCATCTAGTGTTTTTGTTTTCTGTCCATGTACACATAGGCGTTTAGAGGTGTTTGGAGGCAGGGGCATTTAGATGCAGAAAAAAAAACACTGCCAGCATCTTTCACATAGGTTGGACTTGACGGATTCAACCTCACCTACTATGTAGCTATGTCCAGGAGCAGTAGCGTTTGACAGAAAAAAAAACGCTTGACCTGTAAACGCGCTCTAATGCTAAGCACGTGAAGCGTTTGAGTGTTAATGTATTTTTAATGGCCAGAGTAGATTATTATTCCTGCCAATTAAATAAATTAATGCCCAAACCCTTGTCACGCCTAAACGCGTTTTGACATGTTTACACGCGTTTACAAGCAACAATCGTTTTTTCTGCCAAAAAAAACACTTTTTTGGATGATGCTAAGCTAGTAGCATCCAGAAGGTTTCTAGCTTCTTTCTTTGTTGTTTACAGAAACGTGTTCCGTGATTTGCATGTTAGCGCGGCTCCTTCTGACAGTTTGACAGTAGTGTAGTATGTATTTACAGTACAAAACCAAACGAAGCCATTGAGAAACTGTGGGGGCTGGTTTTCTAAAATTATTCCTTATCATTATGAAAATTTCATTGCATAAAATGTTCTAATGCTAGAAGATATGCTAGGCTAAATAATTAATTATTAGGCAGTCTGTGGGCTAATTATATATATATATATATATTTGTAGTTACAAACCCACATGTTACTTGCTTCTACAACTAATCTATTTTGATTTTGCTTAAAGATTATTTTTTAGCTTTCCATGTGGATCCTTCTTTACTAGTATGACACTGAACTCTATTCCCTATGGTCCTGACCTAGCCCTCAGCCTTTTACTTATTCCCATCTCTTGCTTATCCCACCCTGGGATCTACTTACTCTTGCGGTGCCTCATATAGACGTCTACCTTAAAGTGGATGTAAACCAACTGTCATCCTTTCTAAACTACTGTCATAGTGCTGATCTATAAGGCTATAGATGCCTCCTGCATGTATCCTTACCTGTCAAATGTCTCCCCTCTGTCTGTTATAAGAACTGAAAAACTGCAGATTCTGTGGGTGGATCTGTTGTCTGGAGCTCTGTGGGTGGAGTCGTTATGTCAGTAGACTCCCCACCCACCTCTACACTCCCCTTGTCAACATGCATTTTTTCCTGTGTATTCCTTACACTAAATTCTGCTATGATCACTAACATCCATAAAATTAACCAAATGACTTCAGAAAAGGAGTGGGGGTGGGAATTAAAAAAAAAAAGGCCTGTCTCCAGCCTAGTGCATGAGATATGTGAATAACCTGTCACTCACAGCAAGGGGGCGGAACGGACTGAGGTTTTTCTCTGTAAGTCTGTTTTATTTCACTGAACAATAAAAGAGGATTGCTCAGAGCTGGATTAATTTAAGACTGGGTACAGATTATAGGAAATCTTATACTGTATTGTGACATAAAAAAAATAAAAAATTCAGGTTTACATCTACTTTAATTATACGGCATGTATAGGATAACTGCATCAATTGCCCTTTACCTACTTACAGGCAGTGCTAATTAGCTCCATGGCATCTACAGCAGCTTCTCCAGTGAGGAGGATCTAGGAATATTAACATGGATTAAAGTGATGCTGGACTTTATGCATATCAGCATGAATGCAAATACAAAGTGAAGGGGTATTTAGCAGAACATCAGAGTAGACCGACTGATCTTATACAAGTATAATAGAAAAAAAGGAGATAAACGAATGCAACGTCAAAGACACTAGGCAGGGATGAAAGTGAAAAAATAAGCAACCCTCACAATTATAAGAATTTAAGGCACCAGCGTGAGGCAAGGAATGAAAGTAGTTCTCGCTTCTCACACAATACCATTGGAAGCTGTGTGCCATCACAGTAGCCATTGATGAATATACATGCTCTGCAGATGAACACTTATTTCCTTCCTGCTCAGTTCAAGGGAATTATGCAGAGAAGATGAAATATATCTCAGTGTTAGGAAATTCTTTGGGATACGTAAGGCCGTTTATTCCGAAGGTCAGCTAGAATACATTCCAAAGATTGCATACTCATGATTGCTTCAACTTTCCAAAGGCTGCAGTATGCACTTCTAAACAAGCATGTGCATACATTAACATTCCTGGCGGCAACTGGTGAGTTTATCCTTTTAGCTTAGATACTAGCCTTTGACCTTTGGGTCAATGCCGCTAACTTATTCTGTCCTACAGATAGGGCCGATCCGCCCTATATGCTCACTTTGCAAACCTCTTATGTGCCCCGCAAAGCTGTGGAGGGCACCCCCAAATTACTAGAAGCCCCGCCTGGTGAAAAGTCATTTTCGGCCCCTCATCCCTCTTCTCAATTTGCTGGCTGCATGGGAGAAGAGGTAAGGAGTCAGCACCCCCCGCTTCTCACTTTAATGTAAGATGTAATTTCCGCTTCTCATTTTGCTTAGGGCCCCAGGGAGGTCAGGATCGGCACTGCCTACAGATGCCGCCAAACTTTAATTTCTTTCTTTATAAAAGCTTTATTGAAAAAAAGGAGAGCAGACAGCGTTCAAAAGAAATAAAACAATTTAGAAAGGATTTTTTGGGGAATTTGGAATTCAAAGGAAACTCTGAAGAGTGAAAATCCAAATTGTAGCTAATGCAAGACAGCTGTACATCTCACACAAAATATAACCATTAAGTCCCAGACTTTCATAAATTATTCTCTGCCGACACGATGGCTGCCTCATCTCTCATTGATCACAGTGTGTAGCTCTTTTTTTCCTGGCAAGAACCGTTAATTACATTAAAATTAGGTAATACTGTACTTTATTATTGGGTAAGAAAAAATGTTGTGCAATGTAAATGCATGCTGTAATGTAAATGCTTTGGAAATGTAAAGGGAATGAATGTACAGTGATTTTGTGCATATTTTCTTTCTATACCGATTATGGAAAGTAATACAAAAATGAAATATTGCCATAATTATGTATATTATTTTATCCCGCAAATAGAGATAAAGAGGTCTGTATATGAAAAAAAAGTGTACTGTGCAAATACCTTAGCAATCGCACAGTTGAATAAACCCATTAATGTGTTTTAAGCCCTATACACACGATCGGTTTATCCGATGAAAACAGACCGATGGATTGTTTTCATTGGACAAACCGAGCATGTGTGGGCCCCATCAGTTTGTTTTCCATCGGTAAAAAAAAATAGAACGTTTTAAATTTTTCCTATGGATAAAAAAATGCAAGAAAAAAACGATCGTCTGTGCGGAAGTCCATCTGTCAAAAATCCATGCATGCCACGAATTACGTTGACGCATGCTCGGAAGCATTGAACTTCATTTTTCTCAGCACGTCGTAGTGTTTTATGTCTCCGCGTTTTGCCACGGTCGGATTTTTGACTGATGGTGTGTAGGCAAGACTGATACAAGTCAGCTTCATCGGTTTCCATCAGATACCAGTGTAAAAATATTGTTACAGAGCTTAATAGCTCAAGCTGCAGTTTACAGACATAACTGAATGACTTGCTGCTGTGACTATTATCTTTTCAGACAACTCATTCCACAGTTTTAGTTTGATAAAGCCAGGCACAATGCTGGTCACAAAACAAAAAAATCAAAAACAAAATGTGTTGCGTTAAGTCCAATTGATAAACAATGAGTCCAAGTGTATATTGTATAACACAAATAAAGAAACACATAAGCTCTATCTTGTATCCAAGATCAAACAAACTCCTTCCACCTTGGAAGTATGTGTAAATTCACTGCCACTACATGAATAGATGTGCTTAGAGCAAACAAAGATAGTGAACAAGTAGCTATATAATGCCCAGCGTGTACAGTGCCTTAAAAAAGTATTCATACCCCTTGAAATGTTCCACATTTTGTCATGTTATAACTAAAAATGTAAATGTATTTTATTGGGATTTTATGTGATAGACCAACACAAAGTGGCTGATAATTTTGAAGTGGAAGGAAAATGATAAATGGTTTTCATTTTCTTTTACAAATAAATATGTGAAAAGTGTTGCATGCATTTGTATTCAGACCCCTTTACTCTGATACCCCTAGCTGAACTCTAGTGTAACCAATTGCCTTCAGAAGTTACCTAATTAGTAAATAGATTATTAATAATATAGGATGCGCTGATATTAACTTAATAGTGTAAATCATACAGACAAACAAATAAATCAGGGAGAAACAGTCTCCATAATGTGTTTAAATACATGTGATTAGTCCTTAATCAAGTGCACAGTGAAGGCAGCAGCACGGATTCCATGCAAGGAAAAAACACATAAATGATGCCCTCCTTCACTAAGAGTGTGGATCCCAAACTGAGAATCAGGTGATCAGGCACTCGTAGCAGATGAATATGAAAAAAAAGAAGAAAAACCTCATTGCACAAACATCGGATAACAGGCGGATAATACGATCCAAAAACCATCAACAGATGCACTCACGGATCCCCGCTTAGTATAAGCATGAAACGCCACTCAGTGTGCTGTCTCCTCAACTCGATCCGATGGACTCCGATACGATCGTAGGCTCCTCCCTTATTTGGCATTTTATTTGGTGTTCCTGGGATTAATTATTTAATTAGCGCTGTAGTACACTTTTAATTTTCTAATTAGTAAATAGAGTCTTCCTGTGTGTTATTTAATCTCAGTATAAATGCATCTGTTCTGTGAAGCCCTCAGAGGTTTGTTAGAGAACCTTAGTGAACAAACAGCATCATAAAGGCCATGAGACTTGTGGAGAATTTTAAAGCAGGGTTAGGTTATAAGATAAAATATCCCAAGCTTTGACCATCTTATGGAGCACTGTTCAATGCATCACCCAAAAATGGAAAAAGTATGGCACAACTAAAAACCTACCAAGACATGATTGTATGTGATAGACCAAAACAAAGTGGCATATAATTGTAAAGTAGAAGAAAAAGGTTTTCAAAATCTTTTACAAATAAATATGTGAAAAGTGTCATGTGCATTTGTGTTCAGCTCCCCTGAGTCAATACTTTGTATGCCTATGGTTTCAGTAAAAAGGACTTTTACTTACATAATCCTTTACTCCTGTAGGATCCCTCCATGTCTTAGGCCCCATACACACACGATCGGACATATCCGATGAAAATGGTCCGCGGACCATTTCCATCGGATATGTCCGATCGGGAGTTTGATCCGATGGCGTGTACACACCATCGGATCAAATTCCCCGCCGCCGGACGGCGCGGTGACGCGGCGGTGACGTTGACGCCGCCGCGTCACCGCCACGTCACCGCACCAGGAAGTAAAACACTTCCGCGCATGCGCCGAATCCATTCGGCGGCGGCGCGGCGGCGGTGGGGGACGACATGTCTGCTGGTAAGTGTACTAACCAGCAGACATGTCGGGCGGACAGATTCCACCGGATAGATTTCAAAGCATGCTTTGAAATCTGTCGGGTGGAGAAATCTGTCCGCTAGCCCATACACACGAGCGGAGATGTCTGCTGAAACGGTCCATCGGACCGTTTTCAGCGGACATATCCCCTCGTGTGTACGAGGCCTTATAGGAATGTCTTCTATAGCCTCTTCTCTATCATGCTTCGGCAGTTGCAGGTACTCTGATGTCATCAAGTACAATGTAGAGCCTTGTATTGTATGTGAGGAAACTAGTAGACTGCCCACAGCCCAGGGCCTCAAGATGAAGCGATATACGATAAGTAAAAGTCATTTTTCCTGGTAGCCTAGGCAGAAACTGGCATATTAATTGCAGTGCTGGAGGATTCTGCTTTAAGAGGATAAATATAATCATAATATGCTTTAATATAGCAATAACTTGACTGGAAAGTGTTTTAAGCATAAGGATAAAGGTGGGTTGCTTCTGTGCTAACGACAAACTATTTAAATCTTGTTAGTTCTGGCAACAGATGTGCAAAGCAGGCCTCAGCCAACCAAGTGGCTAGTGTAGACCCCAGATGAGTATACAGAGCTGGGTCCTCGTGACACAAGCAGGTAGCGTGGCAAATTCCAGCATTTGTCACAGCTAATGTAAAATGAGTAACTATATCCATCTGGCTGGTCTAAGAATAGGATCTTGTTGAAGAGTTAACTATTGCCCTTTATCCAGGTGAAAAAAAAAAAAAAAAGAAAAAAAAAAAAGGATATTCCAAACAAGATTCTTTCCCCTCTCATTGCAGTCATAAAGAGTCTTGATGGCAAGTAGATCAAATATCCATTTCTCCCTCATTTGCATATGCAATGTCACTCTAATCACTTTTTATCTTATGCCATTGCTTAGTAAAGCTCTCGTTCTGATAGAAATGATAAAGTTCCACACTGGTGATATCATCTAGGAAAGAGTAGGAGAAATAAGCAGTTGTAGCATTCTTCATGATTGAAGCATTCTTCATGATAGGGGCACACTCAACGCATTTAACACCCTAGAGAAGATACAAAAGAAATGACCACCAGGATATGACCCCCCAACCCTGGCTACTTTGTAGGGTCCAAGCTTATGTAGCCTTCTCTGAAACTCAGCCTTGTTCTTGACTCAATGCTAACAAACACATCCAAGCCTTACTAATGACCCCGTGTCCTCCACTAACGACAGTTATAGCTTTTGATTTTTCTCCTTTCCTGAACTGAAAACGAGCCAATTAAAGTCAATCAAAGAACTGCAAGAAATTGTGAAAAATAAACATTAACTGACACACAGCAGGCACTATGGAAGGAGGGAAAACTATTTACAGTGAACTGAGGAGACAGGCGTAAAAGATGGATAAAATCGGGACACACATACATATTATTGTTTGCATATTAAAGGGTCTTGACAGGGCAAAGAGCAATATTTAAAGATTTTCTTTTTAAATCTGATTGGTTTGTATCAGGTACTCTTCTTTGCACATTTTTTTTTTCTTTTTGCACTCCTAAGTTGAGTAAGCCTACATACACCTAAAGTATGTTCCAATTTCCAAACATGAAGGGCCAGATCCACAAAGAATTACGGCGGCGTATCTCCAGATACGCCGGCGTAATTTCAAATTCCCGCCGACGTATCTTTGTTTTGTATCCACAAAACAAGATACGCCAGAATTACGCTAAGATACGACTGGCGTAACGTTATTACACCGTCATATCTTAGTTGCATACTTACGCTGGACGCTAGGGGCGCTTCCGTCGTTTTCCCGCGTTGAATATGCAAATTAGCAAGTTACGGCAATTCACAAACGTACGAGCGGCCGGCGCATTCCTTTTACGTTGTTTGCGTAAGCGTATTTCAGGTGTAAAGTTACCTCTGCTGTATAGAGGCGTACGCAATGTTAAGTATGGACGTCGGGCCAGCGTCAAATTTTCCGTCGTTCACGTCGTTTGCGTAACCCGTTCGCGAATAGTGAATTGCGTAAGTTACGTACACGTAGTTTTCATTGACTATTTGCGACGTGATTTCACGCATGCGCACTGGGATACGTCCACGGCCGGCGCATGCGCAGTTCAAAAAATACGTCGTTTGCGTCAGGTCATTGATAATTTTAATAAAACACACCGACCTCTTGTTCATTTGAATTACACCCGCGAACGCCGGCCCATTTACGATACGCCGCTGTAAGTTACAGCGGTAATTGTTTGTGGATAAGGTATACGTAACTTACAGCGGCGTAGTGGGTGATCTTTGTGGATCTGGCCCGAAAAGCTTATGTACCCTGCTAAACTGTAATTAACCATAGCAGACATGTTATAGAGGAACTTCCCTAGCCCCCCCTTCACTAGCCCCCCATTTTTTCGAACCCCTTTTACGTCTTAGGTTCACCCAAAAATCATACTGTCACGATCTGGAGTCAGGCTCGAAGGCCAATTGCAATAGCAGCAGGGCAGAACAGGTATACAGGCAGTCACTTCTGGCAGATGACACAGGCTCCCCTGAGGTGCGGAGTCTGCGAAGTACTAGCTGGTGTTCACCAGAGCTCCTGATGGTGGGGATGGATTTAGCTACAAGTTAGCACCAGGTCGTGGTCCTCAAGATCGCCCCACCAGGAGGTAAGTAAGCCGGGGTCCAGTAGCAGATAAGCAGGATGAAGCAGCAAGGATGAAACAGCAGCGTGGCCAGTAATCAAGCCAAGGGATCAATCACGAGTGGCTGCAGGTTACGATCAAACAGAAGAGTAGTCAAAGAACAGGCCGGGGGTCAAACACGGGGGGTTGCAGATTGGGATCAGGCAGATGAGTAGTCCAGGGACAGGCTGAGGGTCAAACACAGGTGGTTGCAGGTACAAATAGCAGGAGAGCAGACAAATAGCAAGGCGCTGACTGGGAAGGCACAATAACCTGGCAAAGAGGAAGTGCTGAGATAAGGCGTATATAGGAAGTTCATGGGAGGAGCAAGGGGTTCAAGGTTCAAGGCAATCAAGACACCATGCAGAGTAGTCTAAAGGATCATATAGGTATATCCAGCAGATCTGGCAGGGAACTGTCCAGCATCCCAGATAGCTCAGTGGGAAAAGACAATGCCAGACACAGAAAAGGTCCCAGGTTCAAGCCCAGGTCCTGACACATACTCACCTATCCAGAGAATCAAGCCTTTGTCTGTCTGCCGCTGTCACATCCTGAGTTCTGTGCTGCCATCTGTTATCACCAGGAGCCAGTTGTCTCTTCTGGGTCCTGCAGCTGCCGCAATGACACATACCCAGCTGCACCCACCGGCCACTGTGAGTCCCCACTATGTGATGATGATAACCCATGATGCTATAGGAACAAAAAAACATCATTCTGGCTGAAATTATCTTGGTTGACCTAATACGTTTGGATGTCTTTGTGATTAAAAGCTAGTTGGAAGTGATTAGTGTTGAGCGGAATACGCCATATTCGATTGCACGAATATATAGAAGAATATTCGCTAATATCGAATATTCGTGATATTTTATCCAAAAAAATGTTTGCGAAATTTCGCTAATGCGAAAATGATTGCGAAATTCTCAGAAACGGAGATCATTTCCTGTATTACTAAACTAATATGCACTAAACACTAACTCTACACTAACTCTACTTAAAAGAAAGGAGAATAAGGGGACAAAAGAAGGGCGGAGAAGATAATTGCGCAATATTCCTATTGCGCGATTATCTTCTCCGCCCTTCTTTTGCATCAGAGCCAATCAGAATAACTCGAATATTCGGAAAAAGGAATAATGCGCGATATTCCTTTTGCCGAATATTCAAGTTATTCTGATTGGCTCTGATGCAAAAGAAGGGCGGAGAAGATAATCGCGCAATATTCAGTTTGCCGAATATTCGAGTTATTCTGATTGGCTCTGATGCAAAAGAAGGGCGCATCGGAGCCAATCAGAATAACTCGAATATTCGGCAAAAGGAATATTGCGCGATTATCTTCTCCGCCCTTCTTTTGCATCAGAGCCAATCAGAATAACTTGAATATTCGGCAAAACGAATATCGCGCAATATTCCTTTTGCCGAATATTCGAGTTATTCTGATTGGCTCTGATGCAAAAGAAGGACCGAGTAGCTGATGCGATTCTTTTATGTTGCCGAAAATTCGCAATGCGAATTTTCGGCAACATAAAAGAATCGCATCAGCTACTCGGCCCAGGGTCTCTCTCTAATCATACCAGCAATGCTTTTAGACGTCGATGGAGATCACTAGGATGTGATCTGTTTTAAAAATAAATTTGAAAAAATACGAATATTCGCCATAGCGAATATTCGCTGCAATATTCGAGTTATTCGCGAATACTCGAATATGCAATATTCGTAGCGAATATTCGCAATGCGAATATTCGTGAGCAACACTAGAAGTGATTGAAATTGCCTGAAAATTGCCATGTGTTTACCGGAACACCAAAATAAGCTATTTATTAGACAGTCTCTACTGGTCAGTAAATGGACCCTAATGTGTCCCTGATATATTTTCCTTGTAAAAGCTGGTATTGTAAAAAAGTTGAAAAGACAATAGATTAAAGATCTATTGCATTGTAATGTATCATCTTTAATGTAAATTGGATGTTTCATATATAATAACTAAAAGGGTAGAAAAACATGCTTATACGTAATTTCTGCCTAGCCTAGTGATTCATAATTTTAAATCCTGTCTCGGAAGGATATGACCTAGTTCAATGGTAGGGATAGGCCTTCAGATATTTCAGAACCATTGTCCTGAAATTACAGGTTTTGTGTTGAAGTATATCTAAACAAATAAAAATTCAATAGTTTGAAGTCTGACGATCCTTAGATGTGGTGGCTGCATTCATTTCCTTTTTTTGTTCAGGCTTAATACTTTTTTGCGAGTACAGAAAAATATCTGTTTATCCTGTTAGACACTCTTATATTTGTGCCTCCTGTATATGAAATGGAAATCTATAACATTGCCATCAGTCTTCCCAGCTATCTTCTGTGAGCTACCCAGCCGTGGGTCACGGGCGCGCGCCCGCGGCGCGCTCCCGTGACCCGGTCCGAAGCACTCGCGGTCCCGATTGCCGCTGGAGTGCGGCGATCGGTCCTCAGAGCTGAAGAACGGGGAGAGCCGCGTGTAAACACGGCTTCCCCGTGCTTCACTGTGGCGGCAGCATCGATCGCGTCATCCCTGTTATAGGGGGACGCGATCGATGATGTCACACCTACAGCCACACCCCCCTACAGTTGTAAACACACACAGGGAACACATCACCCTTACAGCGCCCCCTTGTGGTTAACTCCCAAACTGCAACTGTCATTTTCACAGTAAACAATGCAATTTAAATGCATTTTTTGCTGTGAAAATGACAATTGTCTCAAAAATGTGTCAAAATTGTCCAAAGTGTCCACCATATTGTCGCAGTCACGAAAAAAATCGATGATTGCCGCCATTAGTAGCAAAACATTTTTTTTATAAAAATGCAATAAAACTATCCATTATTTTGTAAACGCTATCAATTTTGCGAAAACCAACCGATAAACGCTTTACCACAAATAGGTAGAAGAATACGTATCGGCCTAAACTGAGGGAAAATGGAAAATGTAATACCTACCTTTCTGTAATTTTCCTTTCCTGGTGCCTACCCATGGCAGCATACCAATGGTCATGGCTCCGCCCCCGACCGACCCACAGGACCACTTAACTCTCTAATAAAAGGACGCTGTACTCCCATTCTGGCATTCTTTGTAACTAGACCTCAGACTTGCAGAGTAAACTTTAGATAGTAGGGTGGGAGTATGCTGCCATGGGTAGGCACCAGGAAAGGAAAATTACAGAAAGATAGGTATTCAATTTTCCATTTTCCTGGTGCCTCCATGGCAGCATACCAATGGTCAATAACTCGCTTACAGGGAGGGTACTGCTTAAATGTTTTATTAATGATTATTATAGAGTAGAGAGCTCTAGTGTTCTTCTCCCAAAGTCTCGGGAGGTGAGAACTGCCGGATCCACGCTGTAGTGTGTCATGAACGTATTAAACGAAGACCAGCTAGCTGCCCTGCAAATTGTCTCCGGAGAAACCCGAGCCAATGCTGCCCAGGACGAGGAGATTCCACGTGTCGAGTGAGCGTTCACCGCTTTGGGAATTGGTAGCCCACTAGCCCGATAGGTCATCTGAATCAACTTGACAATCCAACTTTTTTTTTTAAAGACATTTCAGCGATGAGCCTACCTTGGCAGGGATCCATACTAATGCCCAGCAGGTGGAGTGAGAGGGAGAGTGAGAACGTGTGTTGATTCCCCAGCAGCCTGACCTCAAATGAGAGAGACAGGCTGTTTATATATGTAAGGTGTACCAAGATGGCCGCCACGCTTCCGCTGCGCCAACGAAGCTCCGCCTCCCGACAGTATGAGGCTGAGTCTCCTGACGCGCGCGAAGCGCCCCCCCCCGCGCTATGGAGGAGGCTAATCCTCGGTGCTGACATGATGGGGGGGAAGGAGCTCATTCCCCCTGATAGACAGAGCGGCCTGCCGCGACCTAACCTGTCCCTGTCCATGCCTGCCCCATAAGGACCGCCAGCCTATCACCCACATGAGGAGAAGTACAGCCCCTGGTGGTCATACATGTCATGAAATAGATCCACAGAAAAACAATGGCTCCTATACTTATCTGGTGCCTTTAGCAACCCAAGCCATGGGACTCCATCCTGCAGGAGAGCATGAACCTGTAATGGTAACACCATGAGACAGTGAGGTAAGGCTGATCGTGATCCTGCGGGGATGAGGACAGAAAAAAGAATGCCAGAATGGGAGTACAGCGTCCTTTTATTAGAGAGTTAAGTGGTCCTGTGGGTCGGTCGGGGGCGGAGCCATGACCATTGGTATGCTGCCATGGAGGCACCAGAAAAAAAATGTTATATATATTTTGGGGGGATATTTATTATAGCAAAAAGTAAAAAATATTGCATTTTTTTCAAAATTGTCGCTCTATTTTTGTTTATAGCGCAAAAAATAAAAAACGCAGAGGTGATCAAATACCACCAAAAGAAAGCTCTATTTGTGGGGGAAAAAAGGATGCCAATTTTGTTTGGGAGCCACGTCGCACGACTGCGCAATTGTCAGTTAAAACGACGCAGTGCTGAATCGCAAAAAGGGGCAAGGTCCTTTACCTGCATTTTGGTCCGGGTCTTAAGTGATTAAAGCACACTTGGGGTCCTCAGTGGTTCTTTTACATTGGTCAGTGATCAGGTATATTTTTTCTGGAGTATCAAATGACAGAAGTCATTTATGATTTACAGTAGAACCTTGGATTACGAGCATAATCCGTTCCAGAAGAACGCTCGTAATCCAAAGCACTCACATATCAAAGCGAGTTTCCCCATAGAAGTCAATGGGAACAAAAATAATTTGTTCCGCATTGACTTCAATGACATGCAGTACTGCAAGTGGCCAGAGGTGGGGGCCCCCGGAGAGCCTCAGAAGTGCTCGGGGACAACTCCTATGTCCTCGGAAACCCTCGGAAAGGCTCAGAAACACCCGGAAGCGGAGTATTTCCAAGCGATTCCGAGTATTTCCAATCGGCTCCGAACCATTCTGAGTGTCGCGGCCCCCCAGCACCTATGGCCAAATGCGGTACTGCACACCCGATTAACTTGAATTCTGCTCGTTTTGCGAGACAACACTTGCAAACCGAGTCAGAATTAAAAAAAAAAGTTGCTAGTCTTTCAAAATGCTTGTTTACTGTGTTACTCGTAAACCAAGGTTCCACTGTATTAAGTTTTGATGATTGTTCCTTTGGATAAAGACATGGGGAAGTTGCTGTTTGGTTTGAGCCCAGCCTTGTTTTCAAAAAGCTCCACCCTGTATAAGTGGTGCTGTATAGTGATTGACGGGGTGCTGAGAATCATAAATGATTAATTATCAACTAGACTAGTAATTTTTTTTTTACTTACCCTTTTTGTGTTGACATTTGCAAGATCCTGTTTCGCAAGTGCCTGCAGACTCTATCATCCATTCAGGTGACTGATCACTCAATGGGTTATTGATTCATTTATGGCAGGTTGAATTAGACCTTTTTTTTTAACTTTTGGTATACATTAATTTAAATAATTCCCTTAGCCAGAGCAGCTGTGTGTGAGGTTGCATACTACATAACATGCAAGTAGAGCACTTCCCAATTATGCAAGCTACATGCCCTTCTGGCCTCAAGCCTCTGGCAGCATTCTTCATCATGGATTCCTCTCAATTCTCCAGATTGCTTCATTACCTGCAACTTAAAGACTTTCATGCATGACTTAACACCATGTTTAGGGAATTGATGTCTAGGGATTTTAAAGCCTTATATCTCAGCAATACTGATTGAACATATATTGTCTCTTATTTATAACATTCAACTGCCCCATGCCTTCCTAATCCAAAGTTCCTACACCAGGGATTGGGAGAGGGAACTGGGACACCCCTCTCAGAGGATGATTGGGAGAAATGATTTTTCCTAACCTTCCAATCGTGTAACACAGGACAGGAATAACAACTTTTTAACTTAAATGCATAGTTGCCCTGCCATGTTGCACAAGCCGTTCCCATAGCTTGGTACTAGAGATGTGGAAGAGAGGGTGGCACAATGCTCCATACTTGGTGGACTTGATCCGCCAATTAGTCCCTACTGGGAAACCATTCTTCAATGACATCATCAAATCATGGGTACTGCCTGGCCAGGGGTGTCCACAGGTTGCTTTGCTATCTAAATTTCCATGACTAGTTACTGCTACCAAGAAGGGTCTTGATCCCTAGACATTGTAAATTGACAAACATCCCAAACATTTGGAAATGGGTTGATTAACACCAGGGCTTTTTTTTCAGTGGGAATTTGGGGGAACTCAGTTCCACCACCTCTGGCTCAGACCCTTTGGTGCCTGCTCACCACAATCACTTGTAAACACAGAAGTCTGGTTTCTGTGTTTACAAGTGACAGCTCTGCACTCTGTGTGTAACCCCCTGAACTCTGCACTCTGTATGTAATGCAATCCTGGTATTTAATGGCCCTTTAAGACCCTTCTACTGTTTTTGAAATCTAAACGGGGTCGTGGTTGAGTTCCTGCACCTATTTTCTGAGAAAAAAAGCTCTGATTAACACGCAAACTTCATGGAAACATGGTGCACCTGGATTAAATTTTACACCTCCCCACACCTTTCCCATTAATTGCACATCATTCTTATTGCTATGGCACTGGCGTTACTGAGCCAACCCCTGACCGCACACCACCCCGTTCTCTTTCCCTCTTTCCTCTCTATTTTTTATTGTATACTCTTTATTCCCTACTCATTTGTGGTAGTAGAGACAGTTAGCCACCACTATCAAGAACTGTTATTTTAAGACCCATCTGTCTATGTGTAGCATTCAGGAGCCGCTGGTTAGATGTGGGATCGGCATAAGTTAAGTTACCTTTGATGTGTCTAGGGAAAATTATGGTAGCAACTGTGAGAGCAGTAACGGAATGTCCAAGCAAATGACCGACATTTTCTAAGTGCTTTATTTTCGGTCCAACACGACCAACAGTCAATTTGAGGTAGACAGGATAGGTTGGTGAAAAGCATAACTTTGCAGATTCAGGCTGTGGATAACGAACAAAAGCAGTCCTGCTTCTAGAGTGTATTCTTTTCTCCCGTCGCCACACCAGCCGGAGTGGGTGCAGTGCACCTAGACAGACCTCTCCCACAGGCCTGGCAGCTAGAGTGTCACTGAGAATGCTGAGAAGGAACAAGTCTCTGCCACCGACTTGGCTCTAGTAAATTAGTACAGGCCTCTGCCACAAGTCCGATACTTGAGAGCAATAGAGCATATCCTTTCAGTCAATTTCTCTTGAAGTGTGGGGACCCAGTAAGTCACTGGGCCCCCTCGGCAACTTTAGTTGCTCTGAGCCATGAGGGCCCAGAGTAGGGAACTCCGCGTAGCATGGGCCCCGGCCAGGTAGGCCATAGTGATGGTGCCTGTGATGTGTGCACACCCTGAAGGTGGGTGCTGCACCCGGAAACCAGGAACCCGCGAAGAACCCCGAAAAATGGCGTCTGCCAAAGTTATACCCTCCCCTAGCATGCCCCGCGAGGGAAACACTCCTCCAATTGGCTGCTGGGGAAAAGTGGCTCTGCCTGAATCCCTTTGGCACCCCCTTCCGCCTAGAGATAGAACTGCATCCCTGGAGCACAGAACGACCCACAGGATAATTCAGGCCAATTTAGCATAAATCAACCTGGGTGAGAGCAAATAAGTCTCTCACCCCACTAAATTTAAACAGCGTGCCTTACTGACAGCAAGGGGGCTCTACATGTAGAACTGTCTCTGTGTGATTCAATAATTGCCCATATCTGGTATCTTGCACTGTGTTGGACTTTAAAGGACATTTGTTGTGACCCCTGCATGGGCGAGATCTGCCTTTATCCTCAGTGTACCTCCTTTATTTTTTTTTACCTGTGAGTGTTTACGTTTAAACACTCAATAAACGTTATTAAGGAATAAAATAAAAATAATAACATACAAATACGTTTATGACAACCTGATAACACTTACACGTATCTACTGCAACATACCACATTAATTAGGCTTGTTTCCAGACAGTCATATCTCTGATTGAACTCACATAATGGGCTGTGCATTCCTATTATAGCAAGCGTGTTTTGTTGTTCGGTAAAGGTCTATGTGTAAATTCTTTTATACTGATTGCAGTGATCCTGAAGATTACACATAGGGGCTATTTATCTCTGTACTAAATTGCTATAAAGTGGTTCTTTTATAACACTTAAAAAGTGTCATTAAAGCATCAGACAAGGATTTGTCTGGTTGTAAATGTTGCAGTTTACAATCATTACTGGACCATATGACTGCTGTGATGTATGGTATTTGTGGATGCTTGGATGAGTAGATTAATTCACTATGTTATGCAGTTAATGTCCAACTAGAAAAATTCTCATGAGTGTTTTATTTTATTTCTTCAGATATTTTATGTGGGCATCCTATTTAGCTAATCTTCATAAGGGCTTGTACTTACAGGAATATATAAAAAAATAAAAACAGAACTAAAGTTAATTTTTTTTGTTTGTAGCGCCCCTCTACTTTCAGTAGGGACGCTATTGTAAATTTAGTGGGAGGGGAGAGACTTATCTGCTCTCACCCAATGTTGATTTGCTCAAATTCTGCTGTTGCCAGCCCTGAAACGTCCTGTGGGTCATTCTGTGCTTCAGAGATGTAGTTCCATCTCTGGGCAGTAGGTGGTGCCAGAGGGGTCCAGGCAGAGCCGCTTTTCCCCAGCAGCCAATTGGAGGAGTTTCTCCTCGCGGGGCATGCTGGAGAGGGGTATATCTGTGGCAGACGCCATTTTTTCAGGGTCTTCGCGGGTTCCTGGTTTCGGGTGCAGCACCCACCTTCAGGGTGTGCGCACATCATGGGCCCCACCACTATGGCCTACCTGGCCGGGGCCCGTGCAATGCGGAGTTCCTGGCTCTGGGCCCATATGGCTCAGATAAACTGAAGCAACCAACGTGACTTACTGGGACCCCACACTTAGAGAGAGATCCCAAGCTGGATGCTGTTCGGTGGGGAGTCGGTCTGAGGTGAACCCGGAGGCAGGTGATCCAATAGGATTTAGACGGAACCATCGGGGATCTGGGTGACCGGACACTGACAGGTTGTAAGTTGCAAACTGTCAGTCGGTGACCCCAACTATTGACTGAGAGGATCCGCTTTAATTCTTTTCCTTGAGTATTGGATCTGTGGCAGAGGCCTTTACTAATTTACTAAAGCCAAGTCGGTGGCAGAGACTTGTTCCTTCTCAGAGCTCACAGTGACACTCCGGCTGCCAGGTCTGTGAGGGAGGCCTGTTCGGGTGCACTACACCCATTCCGACTGGGGTGGCGACGAAAACGAGAATACTATTTGGAGGCAAGGTTGCTTCCTTCTATCCAAAGCCTGAATCTGCAAGGTTGCTCTTTTCACCAATCTTCCCTATCTATTCCAAGTTAACTGTTGTGTTGTGTTTAACTGTCGTGTTGACCGAGAATAAAGAATTTTAAAACATCAACCAACCGCCTAGACATTCCGTCACTGCTATCACCCCTAGACATATTACAGAAGTAACTTCAATTACGCCGATCAAACCAGCGGCTCCTGCGGGACTCGGGAGTGAGCGCTACATGTTAAAGTGGAGGTTCACCCTAAATATACTCTTTCCCATGTGATCCAGCATACTGGCGTCAGCGCCAGTATGCTGTTTTATTTTTTTTAAATGCCCCACTTACTGTGTAATCCTTAATTTTGATTTATTTCCCCTGCGGTGGATGGCGCCTGTATAGCCCGTCACGGCTTCCGAAAATACCCGATTTAGGACTCGGGTATTTCCAGCGCTATGCGGCGCCTGCGCACAGACCTAGGAGCTGACTGTGCAGGCGCCGTATTTCTCCGAGTCCTATTTCGTCTTTTTTCAGAGGGCCTGACGCGCCATAGCCATAGGACTCGGAGAAATACGGCGCCTGCGCAGTCAGCTCCTAGGTCTGTGCGCAGGCGCCACATAGTGCCAGAGATACCCGAGTCCTAAATCGGGTATTTTCAGAAGCCATGACGGGCTATACAGGCGCCATCCACCACGGGGGAAATAAATCAAAATTAAGGATTACACAGTAAGTGGGGCATTAAAAAGAAAAAAAAACAGCATACTGCCGCTGACGCCAGTATGCTGGATCACATGGGAAAGAGTATATTTAGGGTGAACCTCCGCTTTAAATGCAGTTTTGCAATTGCAGATTGCAAAATGTAGTATTGTTTCTATTTCCAAAAGATTTCCTAGCTGCAGAGTGGGATCTAGGATTCTCTATTACCTCTTGGCTTGATCTCTGCTGGCTGCACATTGCAGAGCTCATAGGCTTTTTTTTATACCTCTCTCTCTAAGTATATCATTATACTCGTACTTTACAAAAGGAGCAGAGCACATTACTGCACAGAGCATTTGTCTTCTAAAAGTTATTTACCATCTTTTGTCTTCTCCTAGGATTGTAAAATGCATTTAAAAACAAGTAAAATGTGGCTGAACCTTTCGATGGAGAGGAGTGGGCTCGTGCGTTGGCGGCGCTGCCTGAGTTCTCTCTTTCTCAATCCCAAAAGTTGACTCAACTCTTCATATTACATAGGACTCATTATACCCCACAAAAATGTTATGCTTGGGGGAAATCTATAACATCAGCTTGCCCTCACTGTGCTTTGGCCAATGGTTTTCTATTTCACATGCTTTGGCGATGTCCCAAACTTTATCGTTACAGGGAAAGAGTGCTCAACTGAAGTGGTAGGGACACCTAAACTTGCACTTTGGCAATAATTCCTGATGGAGCATTACCAGACGACATGCATATTATGTGGATTAGGTCCTTATATTTAGGACGTAAACTTGTTTTACAAAAGTGGACTTCTCCTATATCTCTGACTCATAAACAGTGGTGTGAGAAACTTAATTATATACTAAAAAGAGAAATTTTGATGTACAAACATGGGGGATCCCCAAAATATTTGAAAAAATATGGTCTTATTGGATAGATCCCAGTAACCTATAATGCCTCGTATACACGATCGAAATTTCCGATGGAAAATGTCCGACGGACTTTTTCCATCTGAAATTCCGACCGTGTGTATGCCCCATCGCAGTAATTCCTTTGGAAATTCCAATGAATTCCATTGGAGATTACATAGAGAACATGTTCTCTTTTCCCCTGCTGGAATTCCGTCGGAATTACGATGTGAATTTAGTCGGACAAAGGCCCGATCGTGTGTACAGGGCATTTTATAATGTTCAATTTAATGTTACCGAGGAATAAAGTTAAAAATGTAAGTAAATGAGTTTGGAGGTATATAGGTTTGTTGGAGAAAACTTTGTTAATTTGAGAGGGATAATGTGTGCCGTTTTGGGGGAAATGTTATAACTCGGATTTGTAGACTATGATGAGCATTCCCTACTAACTTAGAATAATAAAGGACATTTATAAATATATGTTTAGGCTCCTATGTATGATTATATTTTGATTATTTTTATGATCTTACGTTATTTATTAAATCCGAGAGGTGCCATGATTCTTTGTTTTGTATCATTAATTTAATTTAAATTATGTAATTTAATGTATCTTGTGGAGAGCCTCATTTGGGATTGTCCTTACAATTATTTATGTGTTGTATGTAATGTCTAATAATAAATAAATTACTTGATTAAAAAAAAAGTGGCTGATGAAAGAGCAGGAAAGAGGGAGGATTAAGTCCTGTACACACGGTCGGTTTGTCTGATGAAAATGGACCGATGGACCGTTTTCATCGGACAAACCGATCGTGTGTGGGCCCCATCGGTTTGTTTTCCACTGGTGAAAAAAAATAGAACATGTTTTAAAATTCTCCTATGGATAAAAAAACGATCGTCTGTGGGGAAGTCCATCGGTCAAAAATCCACACATGCTCAAAATCAAGGCGACGCATGCTCGGAAGCATTGAACTTAATTTTTCTCAGCACGTTGTAGTGTTTTACGTCACCGCGTTAGACACGGTCAGATTTTTGACCGATGGTGTGTAGGCAAGACTGATGAAAGTCAGCTTCATCGGATATCTGATGAAAAAATCCATCGGATTAGATTCCAACAGATATCTGATCGTGTGTACAAGGCTTAAGTGTTGGAACCTTCCTTTTGCATGCCCATTACCTGGGAAAGAATGAAGGTAGTTCCTAAAGGGAACTTCCTATAATGATATATAGTATATAGTGGAATATATACATACTTTCCCTCAGGCAGTAAAATTGCCTTCATCACTTCCAAACAATGCTGAGAAAGTGAATGGAATAAACTCTGCAAGATGTTATATTAATTACATAAACTATAGATAAATCAAAAGCAAGTGTGCATGCATTCCAAATTTTTATTTTTCAATTTCAAACTGTTTGCAACAAAAAAGCTTGAGCTCTGTTTTTCATATATGCACTCTGATAGATTTGCTTTAGTCCCCTTTTACACCTGAGAGATTTCAGGAAAGTTTCTTGAATCGTCTGAATGTTCAACATCAAGATTCTTATTATATTCAGTGATGTCTGTTCCAACCCAAGCTTTGTGTCACTTGAAGCTTGCCGCTTGAAGCTCAAAAATTACATGAGCTTCTTTGGGGCTGAGTGGCGTGTTTTTGGGCCCCCTAAAGACTTCAATGGGAGCGGCTGCAAACCTGGCCCTCTCAGCCTGCACTGCAGGAGTTAAATGTTCACTATGGGCCAGATTCAGATAGCCTTTACGTCGGGATATCTATAGATACGCCGCATAAAGTCTATTCTGCGCCGGTGTATCTTTTTTCTGTATTCAGAAAACAAGATACGCCGGAATTTAGCTAAGATACGTGCGGCGTAAGTCTGTTACACCGTCGTATCTTAGTTGCATATTTACGCTGGCCGCTAGGTGGCGCTTCCGACGATTTACGCGTCGAATATGTATATTAGGGAGATTCGCCGATTCACGAATGTACTTGAGGCCGGGCGTCGTATTTTACGTCGTTTGAGTAAGTGTTAGTCCGACATAAAGTTATCCCTGCTATAGTGAGACACAGCCAATGTTAAGTATGGACGTCGGGACAGCGTCGAATTGTACGTCGTTTATGTCGTTTAGGTAAATCAAATGGGAATGGGGCTGGACGTAATTTACGTTCACGTCGTTTACATTGACAACTTGCGACGTGATTTCATGCATGCGCACTGGCATACGTCCACGGCCGTTCAGAAAAAAACGTAAATTACGTGGGGTCATGATTAATTTACATGAATCACGCCCCCACATTACTAATTTGAATTAGGCACCCTTACGCCGGCCACTTTACGCTACGCCGCTGCAACTTATGGAGCAAGTGCTTTCTGAATAAGGCACTTGCCCATAACAGTTGCGGAGGCGTAGCGTAAAGAGCATACGCTACGCCCGCAGAAATTTACGCCCCCTTCTCTGAATCTGGCCCCAAGTGCATGAATAGGAGGTAAATACTTACCTTTTTCCTCGCCCTCAGTGCTGTGACTGGTTCCCCGTAGCCTGCTTTGTAAGCTGTGACTGTTTGCACTGCAGCCATTTCAGCTTAAAAAATAGGGTTAAAGTCACAAGGCTCCAACCAGATCAGAACTTGGAGCAGAATAGGAGAGCACCAGAGCCAGTTGTGTAAGGTAAGTACTACAATCTGTACTTTAACCTCTAGACGTAAGGCTGGGTTCACACTACGATTTTTCCATCCGTCAGCCGCATACGATTTATATGAAAAAACGTATGCGGCTGAAACGGATTGAACCGTACGTAAACGTATGCGTTTATAAAACGTATACGGTTTCAAAAAGTGCGTACGGTTCCATCCGGTTTTGATTAAAAAAACGCATACGTTTTTGGAATTAGTGTCATTTAATAAAAAAAGATTTTCTTGTTTTGAAAATGCGCATGTGCAGACGAAAAACGCATACGGTTTATACGTATGGAACCGCACATATGTGCGTTTTCCATTGACTTTAATGTTAAAAAAAACGTATGCGTTTGCCATACGGTTTCAAAAACTGACTCAAAACCGTGGTCGAACACGGTTTTGTGTACTGTTAAAAAACGTTTTGCCAGCAAATCGTACGCACCCGGATGCATCTGAGTGCATACGATTTGCAATGCATTGTCTATGTATGCGTTTTCCCGTACGGGCCCGTACGTTTTCAAAACTGAAATCGTATGCGGCTGACGGACGGGAAAATCGTAGTGTGAACCCAGCCTAACAAGCATTTGACACTTGCATTTGGGAGGAGGGTTTAAAATTCCTGGTGTTGGGCATTATATGTCATCTATAGTGCATTTCTATACATTTACTCTTTGTTTTAAATTTAGGAGTAAAAAAATGGAAAATTTTGAGAAAAACAGGTAACATCGATCAAACATTGGATAAAACAGCAACATTGTTTAATTTGTTATTTGGAGTGTTGCCTATGAGTATTTATATTTATGTCCAGAATCTGCTGACTAGTGGTTTCCTGTATTGTTTTAGATTTGTGATAAGAGGATCCTGAATAAGATATTGCAATTTGATCTCCTATTTAGCTCAGAACTCAGAGACAGCTGAATGAGTCACAAGCGCCTCCTCCCTCTCTCTGCTAATAGGTTTTCATGTAGTTTTTAAATTAAAAAGAAGCTAATAGGGCTAAAGTTTAATGTATGCATACAGTTGTGCTCAGAAGTTTACACACCTTGGCAGAATTTATGATTTATTGGCCATTTTTCTGAGAGTATGAATGATAACACAAAAACTTTTCTTTCACTCATGGTTAGTGTTTGTCTGAGGGCATTTACTATTAAATCATAATCAGAAAAGAAACTACCCAAATGACCCTCATCAAAAGTTTACATACCCTGGTGATTTTGGCCTCATAACATGCACACATGTTGACACAAAGGGGTTTGAATGGCTATTAAAGGTAACTATCCTCACCTGTGATCTGTTTGCTTGTAATTAGTATGTATGTGTATGAAAGATCGATGAGTTTCTGGATACCTGACAGACCCTTGCACCCAGTGCCGCACTGACGTTTCTGGCTTCTGAGTCATGGGGAAAGCCAAAAAATTGTCAAAGGTAGTTGAACTGTATAAAACAGGAAAGAGATATAAAAAAATAACCAAGGAATTGAGAATTCCAATCGGCAGTGTTCAAACTCTAATCAAGAAGTGGAAAATAAGGGTATCTGTTGAAACCAAACCTCGGTCAGGTAGACCAACTAAAATTTGAGCCACAACTGCCAGGAATATTGTTCGGGTGCAAAGAAAAACCCACAAATAACTTCAGGTAAAATACAGGACTCTCTGAAAACATGTGGTGTGGCTGTTTCAAGATGCACAATAAGGAGACACTTGAAGAAAGATGGACTGCATGATCGAGTCGCCAAAAGAAAGCCATTATCCCACTAACAATACACCAAACAGCACAGAGACAAGCCTCAAACCTTCTGGCACAACGTCATTTGGAGTGATGAGACAAAAATTTTGGCCACAACCATAAACATTTCATTTGGAGAGGAGTCAACAAGGCCTATGATGAAAGGTACACCATTCCTACTGTCAAACACGGAGGTGGATGGCTGATATTTTGGGAATGTGTGAGCTAAAAAGGCGCAGTAAATTTGGTCAAAATTGATGGCAAGATGAATGCAGTATGTTATAAAAAATACTGGAGGAATATTTCCATTTATCAACCAGGAAGCTGCGCACGGGACCTACTTGGACATTCCAAGATGACAAAACATGATCCAAAACGCAAGGCCAAATCGACCTGTCATTGGCTACAGCAGAATAAAGTGAAGGTTCTGGAGTGGTCATCTCAGTCTCCTGACCTCAATATCATTGAGCCACTCTGGGGAGATCTCAAACGTGCAGTTCATGCAAGACAGCCCAAGAATTTACAGGAACTGGAGGATTTTGCCAAGAGGAATGGGCAGCTTTACCATCTGAGAAGATGAAGAGCCTCATCCACAAATACCACAAAAGACATCAAGCTGTTATTGATGTTAAAGGGGGCAATACACGGTATTAAGAACTGGGGTATGTAAACTTTTTTTCAGGGTCATTTGGGTAGTTTCTGTTGTGATTATGATTTAAAAAACGTAAACACAGTTGATTGATAATAAATGGCTTCAGCCAAACACTAACCATGAAAGAATTTTTTTTTTTGTGCTATCATTCATATTCTTTGAAAAATTGCCAGCAAATCATAAATCCTGCCAGGGTATGTAAACTTATGAACACAACTGTATAATACCTTCTACCTAGTGTCTTTGGTTGAAGTCCCAACCAGGACACTGTTGGAGTTTGCATGTTCTCTCTGTGTCCGCATGGGCTTACTCTGGTTTCCTCCAACACACCAGAGACCTTCTGGTAGATTGATGTCGGAAATTGGCCAGTGCATATATGAGGTAGGGACCTTAGGTCATGAGCTCATTGAGGGAAACTGTGCAAATTATTAGTGCTATAGATACCTAAAATAAAAAATAAAAAAATACTATGAGCACAGCCTATATCTTTTTGCTGTACAGTGATCACACCACACAGCAAAGCTCCACAGGCACACATGGAAGTCCTCTTAGGCCTCGTTCACATGGGGCGTACTAAAGTGTATACCCATGAAGAGCCATGTTTACCTGCACAGGGATGCACAAGTGTTTGGTGCATTCCTATGCAGCCAATCACATTTATATCAATTAGGACGCAGAGGCTGCCTGGACACAGCCGCTTCTGCCAATTTGACATCTATGTGGTGCAGGTGTCAAATTGGGAGAAGCAGCTGTATCTTTGCAGCCACTGTGTCCCATTTGACGTTAATAGGACTGCCTGCACAAGGATGCACAGAACACCTGCCTATCCCCATGCAGGTAAACACGGCTTTGCACGGGCATACGCATTGATACGCCCCGCTTTATAATTCCACAGTGACTGTGATAAACAAGTAAATCTTCAGTAAATCTTCAGGTTGATAGAATGCAGTGAGGATAAAAGGTATTTGATCCCCTGCTGATTTTGTATGTTTGCACACTGACAAAGAAATGATCAGTCTATAATTTTAATGGTAGGTTTATTTTAACAGTGAGAAACAGAATAACAACAAAAAATACAGAAAAACACATTTCAAAAAAGTTATAAATTGATTTGCATTTTAATGAGTGAAATAAGTATTTGACCCCTTCGTAAAACATGACTTAGTACTTGGTGGCAAAACCATTGCCACCAACGTCAGATGTTTCTTTTAGTTGGCCAAGAGGTTTGCACATATCTCAGGAGGGATTTTGTCCCACTTCTCTTTTGCAGATCCCTTCAAAGTCATTAAGGTTTCGAGGCTGACGTTGGGTAACTTGAACCTTCAGCTCCCTCCACATATTTTCTATGGGATTAAGGTCTGGAGACAGGCTAGGCCACTCCAAGACCTTAATGTGGTTCTTCTTGAGACACTCCTCACTTGCCTTGGCTGCGTGTTATGGGTGATTGTGATGCTGAAAAACCCATCCACGGCCCATTTTCAATGCCCTGACTGCGGGAAGGAGGTTCTCTCCCAAGATTTGACGATAAATGGCCCCGTCCATCATTCCTTTAAAGCAGTGAAGTTGCCATGTCCCCTCAGCAGAAAAATACCCCCAAAGCATAATGTTTATATTTTTATGTTTGATGGTGGGGATGGTGTTCTTGGGGTCATAGGCAGCATTCCACCTTCTCCAAACATGGCGAGTTAATGTCAAAGAGCTCGATTTTGGTCTCATCTGACCACAACATTTTCACCCAGCTCTCTTCTGAACCATTCAGATGTTCATTAGCAACTTCAGATGTGCTGTACATGTGCTTTCTTGAATAGGGGGAGCTTTCGGGCGCTGCAGGATTTCAGTCCTTCACGGCGTAGTGTGTTACCAATTGTTTTCTTGTTGACTCTTGGTGGAGGTCCCAGCTGCCTTGAGATCATTGACAAGAGTCTCCCATGTAGTTCTGGTCTGATTCCTTACCATTCTCATGATCATTGAAACTCCATGAGGTGAGCTCTTGCATGGAGCCCCAGACTGAGGGAGATTAACAGTTTAACAGTAATAGCACCAACTGTTGTCACCCTGTCACCAAGCTGTTTGGTGATGGTCTTGCAGCCCATTTCAGCCTTGTTTAGGTCTACAATCTTGTCCGTAACATCCTTGGACAGCTCTTTGGTCTTGGCCATGGTGGAGAGTTTGGAATCTGATTGAATGATTGCTTCTGTGGACAGGTGTCTTTTATACACGTAACAAGCTGAGATTAGGAGCACTCCCTTGAGAGTGCTCCTAATCTCAGCTTGTTACTGGTATAGAAGACACCTGGGAGCCAGAAATCTTGCTGATTGATAGGGGATCAAATACTTATTTCTCTCATTAAAATGCAAATCAATTTATAATTTTTTTTAAATGAGTTTTTCTGGATTTTTTTGTTGTTATTCTGTCTTTCACTGTTAAAATAAACCTACTATTAAAGTTATAGACTGATAATTTTTTTGGCTGTGGGCAAACATACACAATCAGTAGGGGATAAAATACAGTAAAACCTTGGTTTGAGAGTAACTTGGTTTGAGAGCGATTTGCAAGACTAGCAAAATTTTTAGATACATTTTGACTTGATATACAAGCGATGTCTTGATAAAAGAGTAGCGTCATGTCACAACTGAGTATAAAAGAGAAGAGAGGCGCCTCTAAGTGTAGTAATATGGTTACATTTAATGAAGGTACAACATTTAGAAACTCACATGGTTGATGAATAAAACAGGCACATCTAAGTATGCAGGCACCCGGGGTAAACCTGCCATATAGACTGTCCACCTCACCACCATTGATGTCGTCCCTTCCAGATTTCCAGCTTTCAGATCGCTCTACTGCGGGGTAGTCTTTCCGGTCATGATTGCAGACTGATAGCGAGCTGACGGTTTATGTGGATCGCTTTACCCAGGATCCCTGCATACTTATGTGCCTCTTTTAATCATCCACCATGTGAGTTGCTAAATGTTGTACCTTCATTAAATATAATCATATTGCTACACTTAGAGGCGCCTCTCTTCTCTTTTATACTCTGTAGATCCTGCTGGATTTTGCTTCTAATCCCCTTGTAGAGGCTTCCATTTGTAAATGGACATTTTATAGTTACACATTGCTATAATCTTTTTATATGAATTATAAACTGAAACACCTGTAAATAAACAGTTGTGGAACGAATCATTTGAGTTTCCATTATTTCTTATGGGAAAATCCCATGCTTTGGATTAAACGCATGCTTCTGGAATGAATTATGCTCGCAATCCAAGGTTTTACTGTACTTTTTTCCCTCACTGTACATCTTAAAGAGACCCTACTACTTTCTCCAAGGCACTCACTTTCCTCAAATCACTTATACCCAACTTCACTGTGCTCCTCTGATTGCTCTCTGTTTGAGCCATTGAAAAACCTAGCTCGTCTGGGTATAGGAAAGCGTGCAAACTGCTCCTAAGATGCAGTGCTCAGGCGACCATAAATTATCTACATGACAGATTCTCTTTAAAGGAACACTAAAGTCAGAAATGTTTTTGTTTCAAAATAACAAACATGTTATACTTACCTCCACTGTGCAGCACAGAGTGTCCCCAAATCCTGTCTTCTAGGGTCCCTCGGCGGCCGTCTCGGCTCCTCCTGGCAAAAGCTTTCTACCATCATGCGAGCGAGCTCCCGTGATACAGCGGTGGCCATAGCCGCCGAATGTATCACTCGGCCCTGCCCCCCGGCGCGCTGCGTCATCCGCTGTGATTGATAGCAGTGCCAGCCAATGGCTGCGCTGCTATCAATCTGCTGAGCCTAGCCAATCAACGGCCAGGCTGGGAAACGAACGGAACAACAAGCACGCGCACCGGACTTTCAAGGGGTGAGGTAAGTAAAACGGGGGCTCGGGGGGGGGAGGGGCTTTTGATGTCAGATGTTTTTTTACCTAAATGCATAGGATGAATGAATGAATGAATGAATGACTTGTATAGCGCAACGCATGCGAACTGAATCGCCTCTGGGCGCTTTTTCTGGGATGCATTAAGGTAAAAAAACTTTTACCTTTACAACCCCTTTAAGGTGCCTTCTTCTAACATTTTTGTGCTCCCCTCCTGCCCTCATTTAACACATCGGCCCTCCAAAAACCCAGTACTGATGGGAAACACAAAGAACTCCCCCCACTCATACAGTTTCCCACATTTTAGCACTAGACACACTGCTCCCACATGAAAGTCACGCAACTTCTGATCCGACTTTGCCCGGCAACTTCAGTCTAACTTTGTTCTGACTTATTGTGACTTTTTACACTCTATGGCATTGAAGTCATATCAAAGTCGGACCAAAGTAGTGCTGCCTGAAACCTTTCCCAAAGTCAGAGCAGAACAGTAAAGACGACTGTCATAAGGAAACATCATATTTGACACGTCATATGACTTGTGCTCCCACCATAAGAAAAATTCCAGGTATGGCATTGTTTATATAGTTACATTGGTCCATCTTGGACCAATGTAACTATGCATATACCACACCTGTGGGATCCCTCTAGAACAGCCATTCTCAACCAGGGTTCCGTGGAACCCTAGGGTTCCTCCAGAGGTGGCTAGGTGTTCCTTAAGCTGTGGCTGATTTACCTTCTTTTTGATGGTGCCTACATAGTTCTGAGCCAATTCCACTTGGAGGAGCCAGTGGTATTACACCAATGATCTTCATAGTTCTCTGTAAGGGGGGCATTCTTACCACTACTGTAAAAAAGGGCATTGTTCTCACTGACGCCCAATGAATAGGTTTTATCAGGGGTTCCCTGAGACCTGAAAATTATTTTTAGGGTTCCCCAGCGGTAAAAAGGTTGAGAAAGGCTGCTCTAGAAGCTGGAAATTACTGTAGTAGACACTCAGCAATACATTTATCCCCACTTGCTTCCGGGTCCCATGCTGAACGGCCAGCTTCCCGGCTGTTTTCTGAACACAGGAGGTTGGCTGCTTGGCACAAGCTCCATTCAAATAATGCTTTGCCTTTTTTTCAATGTGTTCTCAAAGCATTCTTTGATTGGATGAGATACGGGTGGTTGATGTCACTGCATTCTCTAAACCATTTTCTAAATGGCACGTTTGCTAAGTGCCCAATTTTCAGTATTCAGAATGCAGTAGGGCAGCTGCTTAGCAAGGGACCGGAAGCAAGTGGAGATCACTGGAATGGCAATGTCTACTATAGTGATTTCCAGCTTCTAGAGCAATTTCACAGGTATGTTGTACACATGTATACTATGTCCAAGCCAGATCAATGTAGCTATTTAAAAATATGCATACCTGGAATACTGTGTTAAAGGTTTCAAATTTCAGGTAGGTAAAACCTGCACAGATTTTTTTGGGGGCTTGGTAGGATAGGCACCCTGTGGTGCCTGCTACCATCCGAGCGGCACAATAATTTTTTTTCCCTAGGTAGTACAGCGTCACTTTAAATACAGGTTAATGTAGATATTTATTTTGCAAGTGCTAAAAGCGCCCGCTGTGATCTTTTTTCCTTTAAAAACCACATAAATCTTTATGGCTCTTGTCTCATATCTCAATTGAATTAAAGTTCTCTCCAGGTTATAAAAGCTTTGCCTACTTTAAATCAAGATTCATAAACAAACAGCTTTGTAATATACTGTCAAGACTTACAGCCATCAGGGCTGCAAAAAATTCATAGAATTCAGAGAATGCTTTATCCCATGTTTTCTTTTTTTTATTATTTGCCAAATACTCTGGTTAAGTGCATGGACAGGTTGTGATATGGCAATTTCTCTGCACAGCTTAAAGTTACCGTATCTTTCACTCCATAATACGCACCTGACCTTAAGACTCGCCTTGGTTTTAGAGGAGGAAAACAAGAAAAAAAATATTCTGAACCAAATGGTGTACACAAATATTTACCAGTGCCCATGAAATACAGCCTGACCTGTGCCAAAGCAATGCACACTTACCAGTGCTAATAAAATGCAGCCTGACTATTGCCATTATTGCAGTCTGACCATTGCCATTAATGCAGCCTGACTATTTCCATTAATGCAACCTGACCATTGCCATTAATGCAGCCTGACTATTTCCATTAATGCAGCCTGACTATGTCCATTAATGCAGCCTGACTATTTTCATGAATGCAGCTTGACCATTGCCAATAATACAGCCTGACCATTGTCAACAATGTAGCCTGACCATTGCCAATAATGCAGCCTGACCATTTCCAGTAATGCAGCCCGACCTGTGGCATTATTGCAGCCCGACCAGTGCCAATATTACAGCCTTACTATTGCCATTGCTCTCTCTGCTCTGGCGGGGCGGTACCGGCGGCGGCGGGGCATGGTGCTGGCGATGGCAGGGGGCGGTGCTTGATGTACATTCGCACCATAAGATGCAGAGACATTTTCCCCCACATTTTTGGGGGGGAAAAGTACATCTTATGGTCCGAAAAATACAGCACTCTCCTGATACATCCAAATAGACTTCATATGCTTTATTTTCTATTTCTTCCATAAAGCAAGTGCACATACTGAGGGATACCTCTCATTTAAGAGAATGCCTTTTCTATGCAAAATAATAATCATTATTAAAGCTGTAGAAATGTAAAATCATAATTTAAAGTATGAATGTGTTATATACATACAGTATATATATATACAGTATACATATATATATATATATATATATATATATATATATGAAATGTCATTTTCCAAGGACTCAGTTTACTCAGCAAAATATGTTTTAGGCCTCGTACACACGAGTAAATAGATTTGTTCAAAACGGTCTGTCCGACAGATTTGAACAAATCTGTCTGCTGGCATTTTGGTTTGCTCGCGTGTACACACGAGCAAACCAAAATCCCCGCCAGCAGACAGCGCGCTGACGTGTCGGTGACGTGGCGGCGTTGAAACCATTCGGCGCGTGTGCGAGAAGACATGTCTGCTGGTTAGCGTACTAACCACCAGATATGTCGGGCGGACGGGTTCCCAGCCGACAGATTTCAAAGCATGCTTTGAAATCTGTCGGGTGGCCAAATCCGTCTGTTTGCCCGTACACACGATCGAATCTGTCTCCTGAAACGGTCTAGCAGACCGTTTCCAGCAGACAGATTTGATCATGTGTACGAGGCCTTAGGCCTTTTTGCCCATTTGAAGGTTGTTATGCATAATAATAAATAGACATCTTTTAGCTTCCAGGGTATTTTTTCCTCACACATGTCTACTACGTAGGACAGATCTGCCCCAAACTCCGCTTCCCTGCTTATATAATTCATTCCGTAACCAGTATAGACCTGTTGTCTGCTCATAGACTGCCACTTGCTTAGATCAGATACCCCTCTCTGATCAAAAGGGGACTACATCTGTTGTAGCACATAGGAACAATGACTGACTAGAGCAGCAAATCACAATCAAGGTTCTGAGGAACCCAGAGTTTGCTGGCGTTCATTGATCGGTTGGTAATTGATCTCCTATTTCATGATGCGTGCAAGGTTTTGGGGCCAGTGCCCCTTGGCAGGTAGGACATTATTTATCTTTTAAGTGTGACATTCTGACCACCACTGTAATAAGGGGAGCATTCTTTCCAAAGGTCACCAATGTAAGAGTTTCATTAGGAGCTGTGGTGGCTCAACGTGATTGGCACTGCGCTGACAAGCCGTTCACCTCTGCAGCCAAGGGTTCGGATCCCGGTCTCGGCTACATGTGAATTGAGTTTGGTGGTCTCAGCCCGGCTCCCGGTGGGTGTGCTATGCAAGGTACGCCTGTGCTTAGTACGCCCACCCCCCCCCCACAAAAACCACCACACTTGCACGCACACAAAATTGGTTTAATACGCACGCACTTTGGCCATGCGGTCTCCTAAAGAGAGGCGAAGGACCTACGGTGCTGGCTTGGTGGGTCAGGCCCCCTCACTCCCTCATAGGGGGAGTCCCTCTGCCCCGATGGGGTCCTGTTGGGCCCCAGTTGGGCTCCCAAGTGGAGCAGGTAGGGTGGGGTGAGTGGGAGGCCCCCCCTCACACCCGCCATTGCTACCGGGGGCATGGAGAAGGATGGCGATTGCCTCCGGGGGGAGGGTCTGCCTACTCCCAACTCCTGCAGTCCGGCTCCTCTCTCTCGAGTTCACGCACAAAATACACTAAAAAAAAAAAAAAAAGAGTTTCACAATGAATTTGTTTTAGCAGGGGTTCCCAAGACAATTTTTTCAAGGGTTTCTCTGGGGTGAAATGGTTCAGAAAGACTGAATAGAGAATACTTTATTTTGTGGGCAACATCCACCTGTCCCCAGCCAGTCTGTATATTTGCTTTGGACTATCTGAAAGTCCAGAAGCCATTGGATCAGCCATGCAACTAGTATTTACAGAAAGAAAAGGTGAGCCTTTTCCTACTACCTCAGTCCAGGTTTCATTTCCTGAACATTTGGGCATTATTATTGCATTTCCATTTTTGTGTTTGTTAAATGCATTTTTGCATGAAAATTTCCCAGTTGCAAAAAAAGCCACTAAGAAGCATCACATTTAGAAGTCTGAATGAAGCCTTATGCCGTGTACACACGGTTTTTCATCAGAGAAACCGATCGTGTGTGGGCCCCATCAGATTTTTTTCCATTAGTGTAAAAAAATAGAACATGTTTTAATTTTTTCTGATGAAAAAAAAAACGATAGTAAATTCTGATCATCTGTGTGGAACTCCATCGGAGAAAAATCCATGCATGCTCAGAATCAAGTCAACACATGCTCGGAAGCATTAAACTTCATTTTTTTTTAGCTCGTCGTAGTGTTTTACATCACCGTGTTTTGGCATAGTCGGAATTTAGTCTGATAGTGTGTATGCAAGACTGATGAAAGCCAGCTTCATCGGAATTTTCGACGAAAAATTCCATGGGATTTTACTCCATCAGAAATCCGATCGTGTACACATGGCATTACAGTTTGTAGATGTAAAATGTAATTGAAAGCTGTCTTTGAGCAAATGCAACATCTTACAAGTCCTGGAGTTCATGGCAGTTTAAATTCCAGTGGCTAGAACTCATAGATATAACTAAATATGAATTTGGTCTGGCTGTCATGTGTTACTTTACTTTGCACATTACTGTTTGCCTCACTGAATAAACCTGATCATGCATTATGGACCATATAGTCCGTGGAGATTTTCAGCTCTAGCATACATTCCCACAGTACATTTCTTCAGTAAATTCAGGTGATATTCCATCTCTTTGGGTGTTTGTTTTACCTCCTATGCTGTCCTACCGATTTAGAGGCTTACATCACCTGTCTTCCCACTGTCAGTGTCTAGTCTTGTCTCTCAGACTATGTATCCATCTTGGTCTGCTGTACTCTTTTACACCTGATGCTGGATCTGTGTCAGGCTAAACTTGGAGCCTTTATTATGCCATTGCCATCACAGACTCAAAAAATGTTTCACATCTACCTTGTATCCTGGGACCTTGGACCTTTGCCATGCTCTAGCTATTTTCTGTATTCCCTTGTGCCCTTGTGCAGGTTTATTGTCTTGTCAGTTTGCCTTGTTTCTTCCTCTCCAAGTATAGTCAGTCTTTTCCCATCACCTTTTGGCATTTGTTATTTTCTGTCTTGGACCCGTCTTTACCTAGCTTTTCATGTTTCCATTCTTCCTTGTTAAGTTTAACTCTATCCTGCAAACATTGCAACTCTGATAAAGTTAGAAAGTTTGACCTTTTACCAAAATCTCCTGAAGTCCAAATCCAGAGAAATTTTTTTTTATAGAGTCTCTGGAGGATATACTTCCAGAAGTCTTTACAATGTTATTTTCCCTCTGCTTCCTATATCACCAATCACATTTTATTTTTTAAGGGCAGGCTTGAGTATAATGTATACAGTGTCATGCTACAGATGAAGAACAGATTTTTCCAGCCCCTTATTCTTCCGGAAGACATTAGACCAACTATGTCTAGCTTGAGGGCCCGTTAACACCTGAGCGATTTGAAGCACAATTTGAAGCACTTCAATGATTGAAACTGGGATTTTCATTATATTCAATAGTCCTATTCACAGTGTAGCATCATTTGAAGCTTGAACCTAATCGCTTGAATTCATACATGAGCTTTTTTAGAGATAAGCCAGTAGGATGCTAGATACATATTAGAGAAGGGAAAGGGGTGGATCTTCTCTATTAAAATACACTGTATGTTTTATCATACAAAAGAAAGTTAGTGAACTAATAAATTAATATAATATTCCAAATCCAAGATTTTTCCAATTTCTACAGCTTAGGCATGCATTAAAAACACAGGGTCGATCGCATGGGAAATAAAGGGTCTGATATCATAATTATATGATATATATTATTTGATAAGTTTAAAGGCACTGTGGACATACAAGCAAGATCAGCTTGGTCTTATGATATAGGGCCAATTTCAGATGAAAAGCGGGCACTGGCACGTTCGGCAATACCTCAGGCTTCTCTATCTCCAACACAAAATTTAACACAATTATTCATCTTACACAGGGCACATTATACACCAGAGAAATTATTCAAATGGAACCGCAAAGACACAGACCGATTTAATAGATGTAAAGGGAGAGCAGCCAATCTAATACACATGCTATGGAGATGCTCTAAACTCCATCGATATTGGTATGGGGTGGTATCCATGATTAACAATGTTTTTGAGAGTGGGATGCCTAATGAGCCTGGGGGATGTCTTCTGGGTATTCTGGATGAATCAAGAATCCCGGAGGAATATATTGTTTCTATAAATAGATATAAATCTATAAAAAAGTCTACTTCAGGCTAGAAAGCTCATAGCACAAAAGTGGTTATCACCATATCCACCTACTGTAGCAGAATGGAAAATACAAGTAAGGGAAATTTTAATTAAGGAAAAATATACTTTTTTACATAGAGGCTGTATAGGGAAATTTGAAAAAATATGGAGAAGCTGGTTAGATATCCTGGAGGTATGACGGGAGAGGAGTGGATACAAAGTGTGAGCAACTGGAGGGAGGGGGGAGCATGGTGGCCGGGGGGATTTTTTTTTTTTTCTCTTCCCCTGCATTACGGGCTTGGGTTGTAAGCTGTTTTTTTTGTTTTTGTTTGTATATAAAAGAAATAAAAAGATGATTTGATTTAAAAAAAATTAAAAAATAAGAGCCAAATGCAATGCACCATATACAATTTGGGGAGCTATTTTAAAGTTTTGATTAAAGTCAACATTAAATCTGATAAAAACAAAGGCCCAGATTCACATACACTTAATATTCCGCTGCGTAATCGAAATACTCTACGCTGCCGTATTTTACCAGGCTCTACACCGAATCCTGGTAGATTTTTGCCCGTACGCTACGGCGGCGTAGTCTATTTCTCGCCGCGTAATCGAAATACGCGATTAGGAGGCGTGAAGCATTTAAATTAAGCGCGTCCCCGCGGCGATCGAACTGCGCATGCTCCGTTCAGAAATTTCCCGCCGTGCATTGCGCGAAATCACGTCGTTACGTCATTCGTTGTTTGAGTAGCGGCGTTTACGAACATTCCTATTCCCGGACGACTTACGTTAAAAATAATAAAAGACGTCGGAAAACGTTGAAATTCGACGCGGGAACGACGGCCATACTTAACATGGGCTGTCTAATATTAGAGCAGCAAAAAGCTGGTATAGTGTTACGCAAATAAAAGATGACTAAAGGTGCCGTAAGAGATTGCGATTGAAGATCGTAATTTCGGGGATCGCCGGCAAAAGCTCATTTGCATACCCCGATGCCGAAAACGACGGGAAGTCCACCCAGTGGCCGCAATTTTATTGCAGCGTAGATCCCAAGGCGTATGAACACGTAATCCAGTCGAATTGAAGCCCGCAGCCGTCTATTCATGGTTTGAGGTTTTCAACTAGCTAGAAAACGCGCGTAATTTGAAATTACTCCAGTCTAACACCAGTTAGACAGGCGTAATGGCTCTCTGAATCTGGGCCAAAGTTCTCTATAGCTTTAGTGACCTAGCTTACCTGTAATAAAGTATGTCCCACGTTGTGCAGGCAACCGGATTCTGTGGAAATCTTGTGTGCAAGGATGCAGGGGTTTTAATAGTTCTAATACCACGTACACACGATCATTTTTCAGGTTTGTAAAAAATAACGTTTTTTTTATGTCAATAAAAATGATCATGTGCGAGCTTCAGAGCATTTTTCGGGTTCTGAAAAACGGGCAAAAAAATTTGAACATACTCTATTCTTTAACAACGTTTTTAACGTTGTCGTTTTTCGGGTTGTAAAAAATGGTCATGTGTGGGCTTTAACGACGTGAAAAATCCGCGCATGATCAGAAGCAAGTTATGAGACGGGAGCGCTCGTTCTGGTAAAACTACCGTTCATAATGGTGTAAGCGCATTCATCACGCTGTAACAGACAGAAAAGCGTGAATCGTCTTTTACTAACACAAAATCAGCTAAAGCAGCCCAAAGGGTGGCGTCACTTGAATGGAACTTCCCCTTTAAAGTGCCGTCTTATGTGTTGTACGTCACCGCTATTTGCTAGAGCATTTTTATTTCACGATCGTGTGTGGGCAAGGCCGTTTTAATGATTATGTTGAAAAAAACGTTGTTTTTTCTAGAGCCTGAAAAACATTGTTTTTTACAACCCGAAAGTCTTCTATAGTCTTCTATAAAGCTATAGTGAACAAGCTCCCGATAGGGAACCGGCCTCTTCTCCCTCCCTCTCCTTCCATTGGGAAATGCTGTTTCATAGTGTACGTGGCATATAACACAATCTGTGAATAGGTGGAGAGAATCCTTTTCCCCATTCACAAACCATGATACATGCAGCGTACATTATGAAACAACTTTTTCCAGTGGAGGAGGAGGGAGAAGGGGCTGGTTCCCTAAACGGAGCTTGTTCGCTGCGGCCTCACAGAAGACTTGGAGCTATTGGCAGATGAAGCACCAGTTCAGCAGCTTTAAGAGGACAGGACATTCCTGCACAGAAGATTTCTATTGGATGCAGCTGTCTGCACAATGTGGGCTATACTTTATTACAGGTAGGTTAGGTCACTGAAGCTATAGAGATTTTTTGGGGGCTAAACTTCAGCTTTAAGGGGAAGTTTTTTTTAAATTTATTAAAGATTTTCATGAACGTAGTTTGTATATACTGCAGATTTGTAGGTTTTCTATGTTATGATTATTTCTGTGTCAGGACATTTATTCATCCACCCTGCTAAGCAGCTGCTAAGATAAGTATAGAAAGTTAGTTATTTCAGTCTGAGCAGATTGACATACATGTGTGTATATGCAAGAAGGAGTAGCGGTACAACTTAGCAGGAAGCGCTGCCGCATACGGATAAGACAATATGGCTTCTTTTGTATTTACTGATAAAGACAAATAATATCTAGAAACAACAAAAATACACGTTGATCAAATAATTCAGATAATTGATTAAAGCGGAGGTCCGCCCACTCCTGCAAAAATTAAAAGCCAGCAGCTTCACATACTGAAGCTGCTGACTTTTAATATTAAGACACTTACCTGTCCTGGAGTCCAGCGATGTCGGCACCACAGCTGATGTTTCCATCAGGTGTCGGTTGCTGCCGCCACCATTGCCGGTAAGGAAACCCAGTAGGCACCGCTGGGCTCTCCTATTGGCCTTGCCAAAAGTAGGGAGCCGAGTTGCTGCCCGGTCTCCCAGAAGTGGGCATAGGGTACCTGCAAAAGATATCCAGAAGTATTCGCCCCCCCCCCCCCCGAAAGGTGCTAAATACAGCGCCGGAGGGGGGGAGTCGACAATTGAGCAAAAGTTCCACTTTTGGGTGGAACTCCGCTTTAAAGACCAGTTAGTAATGTTATCACACACAAAAAAACAGGCAGCTTACATGTTTTAGGGCTCATGTACACAGGACAGCTGAAAACCTCTTCTGAACGCTGGAAACTGACGGTGAAAAACTTCCATTTTACAGCTTTAACATACCATGTTTATGTGAGTTTAGCGGCATCTATGTGTAAGTGTCTAAAGGCCACAGGACCCCTCCACTTTCTTTTCACTTTTTACTGCGAAACTGTATAGTTAGTAAGTAGCGTATAGTAAAAAAGAGTAGGATAGAAAATAGAAAGTAGAAGATGAAAGAGAAGAAAGAAAAAAAGGGGGGGTGAATCCAGGGAGTGGGTGGCGGTAGGGGGACATCTCATGTTCCAAAGCTATGTAGTTATCTACAACCAAGCTATGATCGTAGAAGGGCTGTCCCTTCATCAGAGAAGATAAATACGTTTCAAAGGTTCCAGGTTTTTGAGTATTTCTCACAGTTATGTTGCGCGATGAGGACTAAATCCTCCATCTTGTTCATCTCCTCCACCTTCCGCAGTAGAAGTGTTTTTTAAAGACAGCCTCAGGAGACCCTTTCCAAATGTCCACAATGCATGAAAAAAAAGTAAATTATGAACTATTTTAGCCATTCTGTAGATCGCTGTCTTATTTTTTGTGTTTTCACAATGGATCCCATCATGAGCATGTGTGAGGAAATGCTCCTGATGTTGCTGTTGCTGAGGCTCCGAAGACGTAGAAAATTGCGTGAGATTACCAGAGTTTGTTGCTACTAGACTGACTCATCTATTGATGCAGGCAATGGCATGTGGTGAATTTTTAATTTTTTTTAACATTTATATATGTTTAAAAAGTATTAGAAATGTTTTTCCCTCTAAAAACACTTATAAACACAAAGGCTTTTAGTGTTTGAAATGTCGGTAAACTACAGCCCTGAATGCGATTTTTCTGCTTTCAAAAAAATTCCTGTAACCTCAACTGCTCTAAACTAATATAAACGACATGTACGCAAAAGATAACATAAAGGGGAGTCCAGAGGCTGTTGAAAATAAACCTCGTAACTGTTAAGGACTCTGAGGCCACGTACACACGATCAGTCCAAACCGATGAAAAGGGACTGAAGTTCAGTTTCATCGGTCCAAACCAACCGTGTGTACGCCCCATCAGTCTGTTGTCCTTCAGTCCAAAAATGTAGAACTTTCTTTAAAATCGGACCAATGGACTCCTACCGATCGGTCAAAACCGATGGTTAGTACGCAAAAGCATCAGTTCAAAACCCGTGCATGCTCAGAATCAAGTTGACGCATGCTTGGAAGCTTTAAACTCCTTTTTTTTTCTGCACGTCGTTGTGTTTTACGTCACAGCGTTCTGACACAATCGTTTTTTGAACTGATGGTGTGTATGCACATCAGACCATTAGACCATCAGTCTGTGAACCAATGAAACTGAACTTCAGTCCGTTTTCATCAGTTTGGACTGATCGTGTGTACAGAGCCTCACTCTAGCAGTAGAGTGCATCATTTAGGTTTTTCGCAAGGGCTCCCCAGGAGCTTCACTTCTTCAAATGTCATGATGCATTCATACTATCCTTTAACTTGTGAAAGTCCATATTTGCTTAGCAAATCAGTGATGTACCCAAGGCATTCTTAAGGGCTTCTCAGGTAGAGTCTGCAAATCAGTACATCTGCCTCACCAAGAATGATGGCTTTCTGCTTTCAAGCAATCCATCCAGCTTCTTCCCAGCAGCAGCATAAGGTAAGGGGGTGCACTGTGATGTAAGGGAGGGTGGGGACTCAACTTCTGATCGTGAGGTGGCTCTTGACATCTAATGTAAGTGAAGGGGATGCGCTGAACATTTAATCTTACAGATACAACCGGCCCTTTTGAGGGCAATCATAATGCTGATGCGACCCACAATGAAATAGAGTTTGACACCCCTGGCCTAAATGATTTGTTTTGTCCTTTTAGGCCGCGTACACACGATCGGACCGGTCCGATGAAACTGGCCTGAAGGCCAGTTTTATCGGACCAAATTGATTGTCTGTATGGCCCAACGGACCGCTGTCCATCGGACCAAAGTTTTAAAACTTGCTTTAAAATCTGTCCGATGGACACCTGTCCGTCGGACCAAAACGATGGTTAGTACACAAAAGCATCGGACCAAAAACCTGCGCATGCTCAGAATCAAGTCAACGCATGCTTGGAAGCATTGAACTTTGTTTTTTCAGCACGTCGTTGTGTTCTACGTCACCGCGTTCTGGCCCGATGGGATTTTGGACTGATGGTGTGTACGCACATCAGACCATCAGACCACTTCAGCGGTGGTCCGATGAAAACGGTTCGTTGGACCAGTCTCATTAGTTTGGTCTGATCGTGTGTACGTGGCCTTAAAGTTATGTCATCCCCAAACCCTATAGTGTCTCCAGTTTTGTGACACTTTATTTTTTATTTTTTATTACTTTTTTAGTACAGGTTTACTTTAGGCTAATCACATTTATTCTATGTCTTAAAAATGTTAAAGAGATAATAAGGGGGAAAAAATAAACTGCAAGACAATGGCATAATGTGCATCACATACTAGCACATTATGAAATACTTATCTTAGAACAAAGCTGCCCAAAGCCTGACCCAGTCATCACTGAGGCGGCTGACATGTTGCCTTGCCACTGGCTCCAGTGCTGTGAGTGGAGCCAGCACGATACGCCAGATCTTCGCCGGACCTTCACTGCGCAAGGGCCACTGATGTCAGCGGCTGCATGCTATGTGAAAATATGATAAACTGTGTAGGTTTAGGAGATATTCATTTTTCCTACAGGTAAGCCTTATTATAGGCTTACCTGTAGGTAAAAATTACCAGGCGGGGGATATACAACTGCTTTAACCCCTTCCCTTCTGAGTCATTGTAAAATGACGTCGGCAGGAACCCTCCCTCCAGGTGGACATATGACGTCCTGGGCTTCCCGGGTGGCTAGGGGGTGCACGTGTACCGCCGGCGGCAGTTGTGCGCCCACCGCTTTGTTCGGGACACGGTGATGTAAACACAGATCCATGTCCCGTCAGAGGAGAGGAGACTAATGTGTGTTCCCAGTACAGAGGAACACACATCAGTCTCCTCTCCTTGTAAGTCCCCTCCCCCTACAGTTAGAACCACTCACTAGGGAACATATTAACACCTTGATTGCCCCCTAGTGTTAACCCCTTCCCTGCCAGTCATATTTACACAGTAATCAGTGCAGTTTTATAGCACTAATCACTGTATAAATGTGAATGGTCCCAAAAACGTGTCAAAAGTGTCCGATGTGTCGTCGCAATGTCACGGTCACAATAAAAATTGCAGATTGCAGCCATTACTAGTAAAAAAAAAAAAAAGAATGCCATAAATCTATTCCTTATTTTGTAGATGCTATAACTTTTGTGCAAACCAATCAATAGACGCTAATTAGGATTTTTTTACCAAAAATATGTAGAATAATACGTATCAGTCTAAACTGGGGAATTTTTTTTTATTATTGTGATATTTATTAAATCAAAAAGTAAAAAATATTGTTTTTTTTTCAAAATTGTCGATCTTCATTTGTTTATAGCGCAACAAAAAAAAACTGCAGAGGTGATCAAATACCACCAAATGAAAGCTCTATTTGTGGGGAAAAAAACAAAGATTAGGTACTGTGTTGCATGACCGCGCAATTGTCATTCAAAGTGTGACAGCGCTGAAAACGAAAAATTGGTCTGGGCAGGAAGGGGGTGAAAATGCCCTGTATTGAAGAGGTTAAGCACTATAGATTCCTTTTAATGCTTTTTTAAAATTGACAGCATTAGTTTTCAATTTCCAACATAGCAGACATTATTCATTTTCTTGCATTCATGAGCTTTGCTGAAAGCATATTCTGTTCCAGCTTTTGAATCTTAGGGGAGGGTGCCTGTCAGGCTGTAGGGAGTAAAGAGCACAATTTAATATTATATATCAAGGTTCATAAATAACAGTTAACAATGTTTACTCTCCTTATTGGAGGACATAATGGTGATGTCACAAACACAATCATTATACAGAAGTCCTCTTTGTCTTGTTATTATTTAAATATAGCTCTCATAGGGAGCGATATATAATATGAATGTCCAGAGCTTCTTGGCTTAGCATAACAACTAGATACTCTAAAGATATCTGGCTTTTATTATTAATGCTAGAACCATGGGACTTGTAAAAATGTTGGGCTGGGGTCACTATACAGGACCCAATGCAAGAAAACAATGACAATGTCAAGCTTTGTTTGTGACGCTTTGGCCATGTAGGGGGGCTTTTAATTGTCTGTGATCATGCATGCACAAAGAGATTTTCCAATAAGTGGAGAAGAGGGAACAGAGCATTTACCTTTATGCGCTGCGCTAACCTATTAGTTGTAGCTGGAAGACGATCACAGCAGAGTACCGCTTATTCTTGAATGGGCAGATGTGACATCACTCATCATTCTTAATAAGACTTCTGTGTGTACAGCCATCCTTTAAGGAAAGCATCACCTAATTAAAAACAAAGGGTATAACATATATCATTGCTATAATGTAATACTATACAAATTGCCTTTCCTTTTCAGTTTGCAGTTACTGCAGTATTATAAAACAGTTACAAACATTTAAATGTTATTGCATGCCTGCAGCGTGGCAAACGGGGGAGTTCAGAAAAGAGCACAAAATTCCACCAGAAATTTTATTCCATCTTGTGTCATTCAGTCAGATTTACAGGCATCCCCTGCAATAGGAATTTAATTTTAGTTGAGATATTGTACTTTTATTTTGAACGTTTCAAAATTGTTAAGAAAGTTTTTTGGAATATATACAGTAGGTGTGTCAGTGAGGTGTGCAGCAGACGTGCAGCAGACGCTCTCACCCTAGTCTGCTCACCTTAGGGACAGTGAGAGCAGGACGCTCTCAAACGAGTCAGCTCTCCCCAGGGACAGCATCAGCTAGGCAGGCAGGATCTTTTCACAGCTCTCTTCTTCTTCTCCAGACATCCTCCCCAGGTAGGCCCTACTTTCCATCACCTCCCCTGGAACCGATTGGCGGCCGTCCTTATCAGGATAAGCCGCCGAATCGGCTGAACGCTGGGGTCTCCTTCCCTCTCCTTACCCCACATTACCACCCACCTGCCAATGCAACCTTCCCCCCGGCGCCTTCCCGCGATTCCCCGTTTTCTCCCCTGAACCGCGCCAGCCGTGACTGATTCGCGGCCGCCGCATCTTAGGAAAGGCCGCGGCTTCATCCGCGGCCTAGCGGCGCGCCGCATTCTCGGCCAAATCACTTGTAGTAGCCCCCAGGAGCTCACCCCCAGCCCCTGTAGGTACTCATCCACCCCTGGCCTCAACAACCAGCCCCCCCCCGGCTCACCAATCCACCCAGCTGGCTACACACCAGCCTGGGTCCCATGCCCTGCTCCTGGTCGACGGCCATCTTGGTACACCCAGCAGCAGTGTCAGCTTCCCCCCCCCCCACCCCCCTTTTCACAACTTAATAGTACTTGATCCAGGGGTTCGCCCGATCGCCTTTCAGGGATCAGGAAGGAATTTTTTCCCCTACCAAATGCAAATTGGCATAGCATGGTTAGGGGTTTTTTGCCATCCTCTGGACCAAGCCGGGAGGATTCACTGAATCCTCTCTTCATCGCCACCAAAAGGAACGACTTTTCCCCCGGTGAATGGCGACCATGGCTAATCTGCGGTACTCCGCAGAAACCATTTGGAATTTGAGGGATTTCGCCGCAATACTGCCAGCCATCACCAAAAAGACCCTAAGAATTGAGCACCTTTTGAGGATCGATCGACGATTGACTGTCAAAAATTTTAGCCGTTTACCCCAACCTAAGCGCATTTCATGTGCTCTGATCAACACAAGATCGGCAGTAAAACACCGACTTGAAATCCATGATTTCATTCTACAACACGACCTAGACTGCCTCTTCATTACAGAGAGCTGGCTCACAGCCGACTGTAACACCATTCTAGGAGAATTGGTGCCAGAAAACTACCGTATTATTACGGAAAACAGAATAGGGCAAAGAGGAGGAGGACTGGCGGTGATCCATAAGACGCGTCTTGCGATCACAAAACCAAGTCTCCAAAACCCTCTTCCGTTCATGGAAACCCTTACTCTTCAACTGCAAGTAAACGGCCAGGAGACCGTCCGGATTCTACTCTGCTATAGGCCACCTGGCACTAAGTCGCAGCTGCTCCCATCTTTGACGGACTTTGTCTCCACCTATACCCTGAATAGCAAACACCTTTTGCTGCTCGGGGACTTCAACCTCTGGGCCAACTCCCCGCAATACCCCATTGCCGACGCCTGCATCGACCACCTGGAAGGATTAGGGCTTCAGCAACTAGTATGTGGGCCCACACATGCTTCAGGTCATACGCTCGATCTTATTTTCAGACAAGATCTGGAAATAAAAATCTTGGAAAATGAACCATTGCCATGGTCAGATCACCATGCAATTAAATTCATTATTTCCGAATTCCCCCCCTTAACAAAAACATCAAATCCAGTGACAACACACTGGACCAGATGTCGGAAGAAGCTCCATTCGGAACTCTTCAAAGCCACGTTAGGGGAAAAATTAAACACAATTCAGCCGCACCAAACAGCGGCAGAAACACTGGAGGCCATAAACACAGCACTATTGCAGTCAGCTGACTTGATAGCGCCGAAACGAAAGACCCAGATCAGGAAAAATAACTCTGGCTGGTTCAACAACCAGCTGGCGTTACTGAAGCAAGAGCGCAGAAGGGCAGAAGCAGCCTGGAAAAGAAACTCTTCAGATGAGAACCTCTCGATCTACAAGGCAATACCCAGAAAATACTACAAGCAAATCTTCGAAGCCAAGAAAAACTATTTTTCTGAGGCTATCAACGGTGCCCTAAATCGCCCCCGCGAACTCTTCAAGCTGGTCACTCAGACCATGAATCCAGAATGTCTTGAAGCCCCCAACTTGGACACACAAGAATTTTGCGATGAGTTATCGGATTGCTTCATTAACAAAATTATGGCAATCCGGCAAAGCATTCAGCAAAACAATTGCTCTCCCAGCCCCCCCCCCCGTAGTCATTTACACAGCACCGGCAGCAATTCACCACAGTTTGGTGAGTTCACGCTGGAACCCATCTCCATTCAGACCACTAAAAATATCATTGGCACTCTGCGCAACAGCACTGTGCCAAATGATATTATCCCCACCAAACTGCTGAAGGAATGCGCCGACATCCTGGCACCTCCGGTCACGCAGCTTATTAACCAATCCTTCAGGGAGGGCAAAATGCCCTCCCAGCTGAAGGAGGGCTTCATTCAACCCATTTTGAAGAAAGCCACCCTGGATCCTAAGGATCCACTCAACTGGCGCCCCATAACAGGCCTAAATGTTCTTTCCAAGGTAATGGAGAAAGCAGTGGTACAGCAGCTGCAACAGCATCTAGATACCCACAACTTACTCGACCCATTGCAATCAGGATTCCGTCCCGGACACGGGACGGAAACAGCATTGCTTAAGATATGGGACGACGTTCTCGAGGCCGCAGACGAAGGAGAATCTTCTCTTCTGGTTCTGCTGGACCTAAGCGCAGCCTTTGATACAGTTGATCACAAGCTGTTATTGACTCGGCTGGCTAAAATAGCCAAAGTCGCAGAAAGCGATCTATCTTGATTCTCCTCTTTTTTGGAAAACCGATCGCAAATAGTGAAGCTAGGACCATTCACTTCGGAACAACGCACATTATCGTGCGTGGTCCCTCAGGGATCTCCCCTGTCGCCGATGTTATTCAACATCTATCTGCGACCTCTTTTTTAAATCATCAGCAGCCAAAAACTGCTATATCACTCTTACGCAGACGACACGCAACTGTACTTCCGCATTTGCAATAAAAAGGATCACCACCTCAACCTAGAGACATGTCTCTCTTTGATAGAGGACTGCATGACAAAGAGTTATCTCAAACTCAACGGAGCGAAAACAGAACTTCTTCTGTTTCACGCCAAGCGTAGGAATCAATCGACAACAACCTGGATCCCCCCGCCGATTCTGGGCAAAGTCATCACCCCTAGCTCCAAAGTCAAAAGTCTTGGGGTCATCTTTGACTCCGACATGACAATGAACGCACAAATAGGGGCAGTAGTCAGCGGATCTCACTATCTGCTGCGCCTACTACGCAGACTCACGCCTTTTATTCCCAAGAAAGACATAGCGGTCGTGGTGGGAGCGATTGTAAACTCCAGATTGGACTATGCAAATGCCCTTTACCTCGGACTCCCCAAGTACCAAATCGCTCGTCTTCAAGTCATTCAAAATACGGCCGCCAGACTTGTGACTGGGAAAAAACCCTGGGAATCAATCTCACCTTCGTTGAGATCCCTTCACTGGCTACCAGTCAAAGACAGAATCACCTTTAAAGCACTCTGTCTAACGCATAGATGTATCCATGGGAATGCCCCCCATTATCTATGCGAAAAATTAAAAATTTACAATCCCAATCGTATTCTACGATCCACCAATCAAAATCGGCTTCAGATACCGAAAGCCAGATACAAGTCCAAAGGAGACAGGAGATTCGCTGTCCAAGGTCCCAGACTATGGAACGCCTTACCAGCCAGCATTCGACTGGAGGAGAACTACTTAGTCTTCAGGAGAAAGATTAAGACTCATCTCTTTTGATCTCAAAGGAGACAGGAACAACAAGCGCCCAGAGGCGATTCAGTTCGCATGTGCTGCGCTATACAAGTTCTTCATTCATTCATACAGTTCAGCATTTACTCTGTAAATCTTGAGTTACACTCAAATGTACCAATAGACATGGGCCTACATCATTTTGGAATTATTAAAGTATTCTGAATCTGAAGGCAAAAGATGGACCCTTTTAACGGAACTGGGACCTCATAGATTAGACTGATTATTTGTAGATTAAAATAATAAATTCAACAGGTTATAAAAACATCTAAATCTCTGTTGTACCTCTAAAATGATGGCCCCAGGTACTTTATGTCATGTGCCCCTATTTTTAAGACCAGCTTTTTCTGGCACGTTTTAAGTTTCAACTAGTATTTTTTTCTAGAAAATTATTTATAACCCTAAAATCATTATCATTGTTTTGTTTTTTTTACAGAGACACTAGAGCAGGTGTAGGCAACCTCGGCCCTCCAGCTGTGGTGAAACTGCAAGCCCCATGAGACATTGCAAGACCCTGACAATCACCGGCAGGCTGCCTACCCCTGCCTTAGAGAATAAAATGGAGATTTTTTGCAATTAAGGAGGACCTGTCACCAAGGGCACGAGTAATTGGTTTGACCCACCCAGTATTGTATATTGTATATGTTCTCTATGTACTAGAGTAGCAAGCAGTTGGATTATATCAGAGATCTTGGTGAACTGGGGAGTGCTTATGTGTTTAGCTGTTAACAAAATAGAGCTTATTTGTGACACTCTAAAAAATCTAAAGATCTAATAGATATAAACCTCATAAGTAGCCAATTCAGCTGTAGTAAAACAAATACTGAGGTTGCAACTACTTACCACCTTACAAATTTTGGAAACTTTTTAAATAGAGTGTCTTCAACCATAATCCTGCTTAACCACTTGCAAACTTCAATGTATATATACGTATTGTGATCAGCAAGTGGTTAAAAATGTACATGGATTGTAAGTCCTGCACACATAGCTGCCCTTTGTCAGCTTTATGCTGACACCCTACAAGACGTTTTATGGCATATAAATTATACATAACTTACAGAGATATGCAAAATCTTGCCTGGTAAAAACCAGTGACAGCTTGTCCTTTATATTGCAACTGGTATGATCTTTTATATAAGTGATGCATATTTAGAAGTGTCCATAGGGTAACAAATGATAACAGTCAAACATAAATGGAAGACATTGTAAAGTGACATACCAACAGAGGGAGAACTGATGACCATAGTTACTGGAACAATGGGATTCTTAATTAATACTTTTTTAATACTAATGGTAATACATTGTCTATAGTCATTACATCGTATTATAAGTGCCCATGCAGTGTCTGCATTAGTTACAAATTTATCAGTGTTTTAGTGCAATTAAGGAGGACCTGTCACCAAGGGCACGAGTAATTGGTTTGACCCACGCAGTATTGTATATTGTATATGTTCTCTATTTACTAGAGTAGCAAGCAGTTGGATTATATCAGAGATGTTGGTGAACTGGGGAGTGCTTATGTGATTAGCTGTTAACAAAATAGAGCTTATTGGTGGCACTCTAAAAAATCTAAAGATCTAATAGATATAAACCTCATAAGTAGCCAATTCAGCTGTAGTAAAACAAATGCTGAGGTTACCACTACTTACCACCTTAAAATTTTTGGAAACTTTTTAAATAGAGTGTCCAGAAATAAGCACCTCATTGCTCAATTTCTACATTCTACATTTCCTCGCATTCTATTCACATGACAGGAGAGTGTGACCGGCTCTCAATAGAGCCGGTCCATAAAATCTCCGGGGCAGGCACGGAGCGCATTGAACATGGGTCCTGTGCGTCTTTGGCTCAGTTTCAGGTCCAAATTTTGGCAAAAATTTGGGCCTGATTCATCCCTGAAACGGAGAGCAGGGATGCACTGGACGCCTGCTGTGAGCCGTGTCCGCACACAGTGTGAACCCAGCCTGAAAGCCCATATTAATACATATTTTTCCAATATTATATAGTAAGCTATGATGATATATACCGTATATATCACTGAAGTTCCCAGCAGAGTAATTCAGAAATGGGCAGATGTGTCATCACTCAGCATTCTCAATAAGACTTATGTGTGAATGGCCATCCTTAAAGGAAAACCATTTAATTAAAAAACAAAGGCCCAGATTCATAAAGCAATTACGCCTGTCTAACTGGTGTTAGACAGGAGTAATTTCAAATTTTGCGCGCCGTATCACTAGTTTGAATCCTCAAACCATGATACGGCGGCTTCGGGCTTCGATCCGAGAGGCTTACGTCTTCGTAAGCCTTCGGATCTACGCTGCGATATTTTTGCGGCCGCTGGGAGGAGTTTGCGTCGTTTTCATGCGTCGGGATATGCAAATGTGTTTTTACGGCGATCCACGAAGATACGAGCGGTCTTTGCAATCGCTTACGTCTGGGGTTTTTTACGTACTGTTAGACCAGCTTTTTGCTGGTCTAACGGTGCGTAGCCCATGTTAAGTATGACCGTCGTTCCCGCGTCGAATTTAATTTTTTTTTTTTTTTTTGCGTAACTCGTTCGGGAATAGAAATGTCCGTAAACGACGCTACTCAAACAACGAATGACGTAACGACGTGATTTCGCGCAATGCATGGCGGGAAATTTGCGAACGGAGCATGCGCAGTTCGATCGCCGCGGGAACGCGCCTATTTTAAATCCTTCACGCCCCCTACTCGTCTAGATGGATTGCGACGGGAGAAATACACTACGCCGCCATCGTTTACTGGACAAAATCTACCTGGATTCCACGTAGAGCCAGGTAAAAAACGGCGGCGTAGTGTATTTCTGATACGCTACGAGAATCCAATTCTCTCTGAATCTGGGCCAAAGAGTATAACATATATCATTGTTACACATGTTATGTGAAAATGTAATGCTATACATATTACCTTTTCAGTTACTGCAGTATTATAAAACTGTTACAAACATTCTAATATCTTAGAACGCCTAAATTGTATCAAACTGGGGGAGTTTTGCACTTTGAGCACAAAATTCCACCAGAAATTTTATTCCAACTTACGTAATTCTTTTACGGCTTTTCTCAAAAATCATCTCTAAAGCCCCGTATGCATGATCCGAATGCCGGCCGACAACAGACGGTTTAAAGCGGACCTTCAGACATTTTTTCAGCTTTCCATCTATTAAATCTTCTGCCCTTGTTGATTTAACTTTGGATAGTAAAACATTTTTTTTTCTGCCAGTAAATACCTTATACAGCCCACTTCCTGTTTCTTGTCTGGTAAAAAGCCTAGGCTGATGACATCAAGCACAGCTCTCTCTCATTCTTGTTAGGCCGCGTACACACGATCAGTCCATTCGATGAGAACGGTCCTAAGGACCGTTTTCATCGGTTAACCGATGAAGCTGACTGATGGTCTGATGTGCCTACACACCATCGGTTAAAAAAACGGTCGTGTTAGAACGTGGTGACGTTTACGTGTTTTAACACAACGACGTGCTGAAAAAAATGAAGTTCAATGCTTCCAAGCATGCGTCAACTTGATTCTGAGCATGTGCGGCCTTTTAACCGATGCTTTTGCATACTAACGATCGGTTTTGACCCATCGGTCAGGCGTCCATCGGTCAAATTTTAACGCAAGTTCTCTTTTTTTTGACTGAAGGTTAACTGACCGATGGGGCCCACACACAATCGGTTTGGACTGATGAAATGGTCCTTCAGTCCGTTTTAATTGGTTTTGACCGATCGTGTGTCGCGGCTTTAGAGTTTGACAGGAAGGGAGGGGGTGAGTCATAAGAGGGTCAATGAGAGATGCAGGGCTGGAGATGTGCCTCTGTGTGTCTGTGTAAATCCAGGAAATTAACAGGCAGCAGGTTCAGCTGCCCACAGTTAAAATGGCTGCAGCCAGACTCAGTGGAGGGAGATTTACAGTATGTATAAAATTATATGCAAAGTGGTTGGAGGTGTAAATGGAAAAGGCAAATACTGCGCTAATGTAAACGTGAAAAAAGTTGCTAATGTAGCTAAGCTGCGACACAATAAAACATGTGATATCATGCAAAAATAAATGTGTAAAGAGATTAGTCGCGCTAATTAAAAGAATATATATTCCTATAAATAATAATTAAATGCTCAATGTGCAAATAGATCAAGGGTAGTGTACCCCAAATAAGTGATATGTCCCACAAGTATTGCCAAATGAAAAAGACATTGGCCTATAGATACGCCGTCGTAAGTACAAATGTGCGCCGTCGTGTCTCTGCGCCGATTCCCCAAGCTAGATACGTCGAAAAATTTGGCTTCAGCCTCCCGACGTAACTTGCCTATCATGGGCGCATAGTTACGCTGGACGCATTCGGCGTACCCATGTTAAATATGCAAATGAGTAAGATACGCCGATTCACGAACGTACTTGCGCCCGGCAAATGTTTTAAGCGATTTGCGTAAGGCTTACGTCCGGCGTAAAGTTATTCCTCAAATAGGAGGCGCAACCCATGCAAAGGTATGGACCAGGGAACAAACGCCGTCAATTTTTAATTGGTTACGTAATACGTGAATAGGGCTGTGCGTAGGTTACGTTCACGTTGTAGGCAGTGTTTTGACGTATCTTAGCCAGTTATTTCGACGTGACTGTGAGCATGCGCACTGGGATGCGTCCAAGATACGACGCATGCGCAGTTTGTTTTTTGAAGCTCAGCCCATCACTTGCATGGGGTCACGCTTTATTTAAATATGTCACGCCCACTTCCACCTACTTTGATTTACGTCGGCTTACGCCGACGACTATACGATAGGCCGGCGCAATGTTGGGAGCATTTGCTTTGTGATTTCCATGCTTGCCTCTCAACGTTGCGCCGGCGTAGCGTAAAGAAGATACGCTATGCCCGGATAAAGTTGCACCAAGGTACGTGAATCTACCCCTATGTGTATTCAATAATAAACACAATATGAACATGTGACCCCAAAGGTAATAATTAGTGTTGCTCACGAATATTCGCATTGTGAATATTCGTTACGAATATTGCAAATTCGAGTATTTGCGAATAACTCGAATATCGCGGTGAATATTCGCTATTGCGAATATTCGTATTTTTTCTAATTTATTTTTAAAACAGATCACATCCTAGTGATCTCCATCGACGTCTAAAAGCATTGCTGGTATGATTAGAGACCCTGGGCCGAGTAGCTGAGGCGATCCTTTTATGTTGCCGAATATTCGCAATGCGAATATTTGTATTACGAATATTCGCGAATACTTTCTCTGCCCTTCTGTGTTTTGTGTATAAAAAAAAAAAAAAAAAAATTAGCTTTAGTTTAGTCATATAAGTTTGTGTAAGTAGAGTTAGTGTTTAGTGCCTATTAGTTTAGTAATCCAGGAAATGATCTCCGTTTTCGCGTGTTGACGAGAATTTCGCAATCAATTTCGCATTCACACTAGCGAAATTTCGCAAAATTTTTTTTTTTTTTTGATAAAATATCACGAATATTCGATATTAACGAATATTCGCGAATACGTTCTCTGCCCTTCTGTGTTTTGTGTATATAAAAAAAAAAAATTAGCTTTAGTTTAGTCATATAAGTTTGTGTAAGTAGAGTTAGTGTTTAGTGCATATTAGTTTAGTAATCCAGGAAATGATCTCCGTTTTTGCGTGTTGACGAGAATTTTGCAATCAATTTTGCATTCGCACTAGCGAAAATTTCGCATTAGCGAAATTTCGCAATTTTTTTTTTGATAAAATATCACAAATATTCGATATTAACGATAATAAATAATAATAATAAATTATAAATAGCGCAAAATTGAATATGGCGTATTCCGCTCATCACTAGTAATAATAATGAACCTTAATAATCAGTGCATAGAACAACATGAATGTCTCTAAAAATAAATATGGAATATGTGTATATATTGAAAACACAAGAAAATGTCCAATACAGAAATATATACACTAGAAAAAAAGGAAAAAAAAAGGGGGGAGGTGTTAAAAGTCTGCTGATTCCAAAAAAGATGGATCCAATTCCAGAGTGTTGGTACACAAAAGAGGGGGGAAGAGTAGTTGAATTTCCACCACCACCAAAAGGTACACAAAGTGAACCCCTCCTTATGAAGAATACCAAAGATAATGGAGACCCTTACTGGATGAGGTGAAGCTCCTCCAGTGGCAAGGTCTTTATCGCCTGCAGATATAACCCTCTGTGGGGTCTTGGGTTCGTTCTGCGATACCAATATCCCCTCGTTCTAATCACTCCACTACAGATGTCACTCAACTGGCCGGTGTGTGGGTTGCACCTTCCTGCACTTACAGGAACCAGAAACTCCTCGGATCGGTGATAGAGCATGTAGGGGAATTAAGACAGTTTATTACTTCAAACACTATATTGTTTATTCTTAAAATGGGTAAAAAGTTTACAGGTAAAATATATAAAAATAGCCGGCATAAAAATTTCCTAGGCGAACACCCTCCCGTGCTTGGAGAGAAGCTTCAGAATGACAAATTATGTGAGCCGACTGCAGTTCCTGTTTAATTAAAACCGCCCGACATTCGGCCTATGTGTATGCCAGCCAGTCCGACACAAGCTGGAGAGCTTCTGTGGGATGTGCAGGCTGGAAAACCAGCAGCCAATCAGCTCCCGTTCGCCAATTGTTGAGAGTCCCCCTGTCAGAACACAACAGCTCAGTGGGGGAAAGTGCTGTACTCACGTCGGATCATTTCATTTTTGGTGAGGACACAGGGACACAAACACTATAGTTTTCTATACTACAACACTGAGATTGTTCATGAGGTTCTAATGAAAGCTGACCCTCCCATTTAGAAATACGTAGGAAAGGAGATGAAAAAATAAACAGCAATTTCATCAGAAAAGAGAAGTAAGAATCTGACAAAACATTTGATAAAATTCTTGGAATATATACAGTTTACTTTTTTTCTTTGAATATTTTGAGTTAGGGTCCTTTCGGCACAGCGGGGATCATCTGTAATCCCCGCTGAGCTGTCGGCGGACAGGGCGGTCCCCGCACACTGTGAAGAGACCGCCCTGTCTTTCCTCCGCTCTCCCCTATGGGGAATCGGATGAATACGGACCGTCTGTCCGTATTCATCCGATCCGATCGGCCGGACGGAAGAAAAATAGGGTTTTCTTCTGTCCGAAAAACCGGATCTTTACGGACGCGGATCTTTGCGGACGTTAGCGGATGCATCATCCACTAACGTCTGCAATCCCATAGGGATGAATTACAAGTCCGTAAACGGACGAACGGTCCGCACATGTGAAAAGCGGCCTAACAGTTTATTGTACCTATAAACATAAGATAGGCCTTGTTGACCGGACTGAAAGCCAACTGATTAGACTAATTATTTGTAGATTAAGGCTCCATGCACACTGAAGCTGATAAACTGCAGTTTATTGGCTTTTTTTATAGCTCATAAACTGAACTCTATGTTAGCCTATGTGCCCATGCACACGTTTTTCAGTGTTAATGAGCTGTGGAGTTTATTGGCTTTTTTCTGAACGCCCCAAATTTGCGTTCAAAGTTCAAAAACGCAAAAAAAACGCAAAACGCTGAAAAACGTAAAAAAAAAATCCAAAAACACTCAAAAACGCCCAAAAACTCAGGCGCCAGCGTTTTTTGCGTTTTTTTTATCCATTAAAAAAAAAAAAAAAAAAGTAAAAAAAAAAAAAACCTGATAAAAGCTACACTGAAAAACGCTGATTAAAGCTATTGCAAAAACACTAAAAAATGTTGCAAGGCTACTGGCATTTTTTTATAGCTTTTATCAGCTTCAGTGTACATGGAGCCTTAAACAGTCAACTCAACAGGTCGAAAACCCCATCCAAATCTCTGTTGTACCTCCAATAGGATGGCACCAGGTTCTCTGTCTCATTTGTCCCTGTCTTCTTAAAAATATCCATGGATCGTAAGTCCCGCACACATAGCTGCCCTACAAGATGTTTTATGGTATATAAATTATACATAACTTACAGAGATATGCAAAATCTTGCCTGGTAAAAACCAGTGACAGCTTGTCCTTTATATTGCAATGGGTATTATCTTTTATATAACTGAAGCATGTTTAGAAGTGTCCATGGGGTAACAAATGATAACAGTCAGATTGTGTTTACACATAAATGAAAGACACTGTAAAGTGACATACCAACAGAGGGAGAACTGATGACCATAGTTACTGGAACAATGGGATTCTCAATTAATACCCTTTCACTAGTAGTATCCTAAATGCCCTCCCAAAGGGAGCTTTTTTTTTTTTTTTTTTACTAATGGTAATTCATTGTCTATAGTCATTACATTGTATCCTAAGTGCACATTTAGTGTCTGCATTGTTACAAATGTATCAGTGTGTTAGTGCAATTAAGGAGGACCTGTCACCAAGGCCATGGGTATTTTAATTGGCTTGATCCCTTGAAGTATTGTAATTGTATATGCTCTAAATATAAGAGTAGCAAGCAGTTGGATTATATTACCAGCAATGCCTAAAATCATGCTACCTTAGTTTACAGGGTTAGGTCAGAGATGTTGGTGAACTGGGGTGTGCTTATGTGTTGAGCTGTTAAAAAAATAGAGCTTATTGGTGCCAAAAGCATCCACTTTAATACATTTACTTAGATCTGAACCTCATAAGTTGCCATTTCTGCTTATAATAACATGTAGTAAAACAAATACTGAGGTTGCCATTATTTACCACCTTAGGAAGTTAGGAACCTTTTAGGTTTAACCTTTCTCATATTCTATCAGTGGCATACCAAATGTGAGCAACAACAAAAATCCAGTTTAATTATCTTATGTTAGCTAGTGCTTGTGTTGATGTAGGAGCCCAGACCCTCAAAAACAAAAATCTTTTTTTTTTTTCCCCCTTTATATATGAATTTGTATTTAAAAGCTAAAAGCTTGCATGCTCCTGATGTGTCATATTTTTAAGTGAACTCGAGTGGGTCTGGAGGAGTTTAGCTTTATAGCCTATAGATTAGCTTATAGCTTTTTACAGTGCTATAGCCAGCCATTTAAAAATCTATCATGACAAATGTTGAATAGACCTATTCCTATGAAAACAACTTTCTTCCAATAGGTTTTATAAATATGTACAAAGTGAGAAGATGTGTATGAAATATAAAAAAAAAAAAAAAAAAACATGTAAAACATTATATAAAATACATTAGGTACAGCAACAGTCTTGATAGATCATAAAATGCCTGAGATCTAAGCAATATAGCATGAAGTTCGAAGAAATTCAATGACAATATCTAAAATATTAGGCATTAACACAGGAGGAGGACGGTTTCCATGAACGATCAAACTTACCTATCATACCAACCAGGGGTCAAGTCCTGGGGAAAAAAGTGTGGGAACTCCCACCCAAGATCCATTCCCCCACCAAAAAAAAAAAAAATGATACGCTCATATGCATAATTACTAAACCGCTTTTTTTTTTTTTTCGATCCACTGTACCTTAGTAATCATTTATGTTACTGGCTGCTTCCTGTATATGGATTCAGAAGCAAGTTCTTTCTAAATCCCGCCATAACTCATGGCAGACCTCCGCAATGTCTCCTGGGAACAATGACAAAAGCTCCCTGGAGACATTGCGGCATCGAGGAAGTGACGGAATACCCGCACACTACCTGATAAATTCATATACAGGAAGCGGCCAGTAACATAAAGGATTACTAAGGTTTGCCTGCCCCTGACAGTGACTCAAGCTGGGCATCCCCGCTTAGTGAAGGATTGGCTCGGTTGGCTCGGCTGCTCTAGTCTTACAAAGGGAACTGAGTTCCTACTGTGAAAAAAGCGCAGGAACTCTGTTCCCACGCGTTCCCGCAGGACTTAAGCCCTGATAACAACTCACAATGATAACAGTTTTTAATATTCATAATTAAGGTGGATAAAGGTAACCACTTTGGACAGATTAGGAGCAATGTCTTTCCTCCAGTGTCTTGTTATTACGGTTCTGGATGCTAAAAGTATATGTGCAACCAGTAAGCGAAAATAGGGAAGAAAGTTTTAAATTTCTAAATTTAGAATGGCCAAGGCCATGTTAGGTGGGGTTAGGATACCTGTAACGGAGGAGATGAGGCCAAACATTTGGTTCCAGAAGCTTGTGAGACTCTTGCAAGACCAGAGAATATGGTAGAGGTTATCTACATGACTGCAATTGCCCCAACATAGAGACGATTGGGAGGGATAAAATTTAGCTGCTCGGCAGGGTGTAAGGTACCAAAGAGAAATCATTTTTTGGGAGAGTTCCCAGTGGGAAATACCATGTGTAACTTTACAAGCCTGGAGCCATTGTGCTGGTGTATAGTGAAAACAACTTTCATTTGAAGAAAATGCATACTACGAAATGCAACTGTTATCAAAATTTTGAAATTGTTTTCCAGATTTGCAGATAGACTTTGCTGCTAAACTTGTGAATACGACTTTGTGAGAATCTCTCCAAAAGAAATTATATTTTTTTTATTTGTGATTCAGGGACTTTTCAGTTTTGTTGTAGATGGTTGAAAAATAAAATGACATTAAGCCCAAAAACAAAAATGTAATATATTACATCTTCCCAACCCTTAAATGTGGCTAGCTACATTTGTTTTTTTTATTTCATAATTTTTTTCTTTATTTCACCTGGGGATCTACCAGGAACACTCTTCCTGTCTTAAAGGACAGATTCACTTTTCACCAAAAATTACGAATGCATATTATTTTTCCGGTAATTTTTTTCTTTTTTTTACGGTGGAGCCTGTAAAGCATTGCACCCACGATTGCCAGATCTCAGGTTCAATACCAGGATCCTGCAGACTCTCAGTACACTGTCTGCCCATACCTCCGAAACAGGCAGGCAGTTACTGAATTGCAGGAAGACTCAATGTACTACCAGAGCACTAACCAGAGCCCCCACAGTTCATTGAGACCTACAAGCCATCGGCCACAGCGGCTGACGGTACTTGTAGTTCATTCATTTACAGAACTTTTTTAGTTTTTAAATTGTGACAGCGGGCGCAGGGAGAAGATCCTCGTCTGCTGTCTCAGGATAAGGGGGGGATCGGGGGAAGAGGATACAGGAACTAAAACATAGTACATGTTCCACCCTAAATACAGATGGAACATATAACATGTTCCAAAGGTGAACTTAGTCGTTAAGCTGTCCGTACACTACTAGAGTTTCTAATGAACATTTGTACAAAAAGCCTTGGTACATTTGATGACTTGACAAATTTCACTCACAAGAACTTCAAAATTGCATTTGGTTTCAACATTTGATGCTGCCGGCTGTCAAAATACCCATACAACAGCAGCATCCGATTGCATGCAGCCACTGTTCTGCTAATGAATTTCCAGCAGGCTGCTTTGATGAAAGTCAATGCAAAAACTAACTTTTGTCGAAAAGAGCGAGGCCAGCAGTGCCACCAACTGAGGGAATATCATCCAGTTTCCAAGCTTTAGATGCACTAGCAGATTTTTGGACTTGACAAACAAAAGCAAACTCCAGCTAACACTTTTTAATCAATTTCACCAGGTTTTTTTCTCTTTCTTGATAAAGGTTTTACATAAATGAATAAAAGATGACCATTGTAAGCACCCCTGTCAGTGGTAAATGGTTTGTCTCAACCCTCTAACTGCTGTTAAAGAAAGATGAAAAATAACAGACTTATTGTCTGGAACACCAGGAAAAATAAAGGGGGAAACAGGCCTAATAAAGAAAACGAATGCAACCATCACATCTAAAGCCCCATACACACTATCAGTTTTCCTGAAGGTTTTTCTCTTCAGGTTTACCAAAACCATGTAGTGCAAGGGCCTGCCTGATTGCATACAAATTGAAACTCTCAGGCCCTGTAGACACGATCAGACATGTTCGAGGAAACATGTCCGACGGACCGTTTTCATCGGACCAGGCTGAATTGTCTGTTGGTCTGATGTGCGTACACACAATCGGACCAAAATCCCCTCAGACCAGAATGCGGTGACGTAGAACACAACAACGTGATGAAAAAACGAAGTTCAATGCTTCCAAGCATGCGTCGACTTGATTCTGCGCATGCGGGGGATTTCGGTCCGATGGTTTGTGTACTAACCATCGAACCTGTCCGACGGACAGGTTTCCAGCGGACATGTTTTCAAGCATGTTTGGACATTTTTGTCCGCTGGAAAACGTTCCGATAGGACGTACACCTGATCGAACATGTCTGCTGAAACTGGTCTGCGGACCAGTTTCAGTGGACATGTTCGATCGTGTGTACGTGGCCTCAAGGTTTGACCTCATATTAGATGGTTTCGGTAAACCTGAAGAGAAAAACCTGCAAGAAAACTGATAGGGCCAGATTCAGAAAGCATTTACTTCGGCGTATCTCCAGATACGCCGCTGTAATTTCAAATGTGCGTCGTAGTATCTTTACGCCGATTCACAAAGCGAGATACGCCGAAAAATAGCCTTCCTCCGCCTGACGTAACTTGCCTACGCCGGCGTATCGTGGACGCATAGTTACGCTGGACGCATTCGGGTTTCCATTAGAAATATGCAAATGAGGGAGATACACCGATTCACAAACGTAGATACGCCCGGCCACTTCATATATACGCGCTTTGCGTAAGGCTTATGTCCGGCGTAAAATTACGCCTGCTATATGAGGCGCAGCTAATGCAAAGGTATGGGCCAGGAAACGACGCCGTCAAATTTTTTACGTCGTTTACGCCGTTTACGTTGTACGGGAATAGGGCTGGGCGTAGGTTACATTCACACGTCGTAGGTATTGCGCGCCGACGTCAGTTAGGGAGTTTTTTAGACGTGATTCTGAGCATGCGCGCGCATACCCAGTTCAAGTGCCCATTTATTAGCATGGGGTCATGCTTAAATTAAATACATGACGCCCACCTCCTTCCTACTTTGAATTAGGCGGGCTTACGGTGGCCCATTTACACTACGCCGCCGTAACTTAGGGAGCAAGTGCTTTGTGAATACAGCACTTGTCTCTCTAAGTTGTGGCAGGGTAGCGTAAAGAAGATACGATACGCCGCTCTAAAGATACACAAATGTATCTGAATCTGGCCCATAGGGGTACCAGGCTTTTTTTATGTTTATTCAAAGTCAGCAGCTACAAAAATTGTAGCTGCTGGCTTTTAATAAACATACACTAACCTGTTCCTCGGTCCAGCGGCGTGCCGTTGGGAGCTTCGTTCCGGTCCCCCCCTTCACCGCCGGCGCCTCCACTGCAACTGTGGGCACCCGGCCGTGACGGCTTTCGGCTTCACGGCCGGGCACCCACTGCACATGCGCGAATGGCGCAGAGCTCCCTGATTGGAGCGTGTCCCAGGTGATCGCCTACAGGGAGGGGCCACTAAAAGGCGATATGACGTATCGCCTTAGTGGTCCCTGGGCGGAAGGAGGAAGTGGGACAGGAAGTCCCACTCCTTCTGAAGCCCCCACTCCCCCCCCCCCCCCCAAGAACATGACATGCCAAATGTGGCATGTAAGGGGGCGAGGGGTGGAACTCTGCTTTAAGAGTTAGTAAGCTGCAATCTATACAGTTTTGTTCTTGGGTTTAAAACTATCTAGCCACATGGATGGAATAGCTAGGCTGCACTCCTTCCTGCCATCTTGTCATACAGAGAAATGTTTCCAATGGTATCACAGACAACAGTGAAAACCTGGTTCTGTCTTAAGACCTAACCATACTTTTTCTGTCCACATGTTAAAAACTTGGAAACCGCAGGGGGTAGTGTTTATTTCTGGACAGTGCAACAGTCATGTAATGAGGTTTGAGTGCCATATTGTACAGAAGTACTGATACCCCAGACCATTGTTATGGCCCATCCCCAAGGGGTGTGTCCAAGATGGCCTGGGCTCACTTGTAAAGGTTTAAATTACACTAGATGTTATTCAACTAAGAAAACTGGTGTGTTTTTTTTTTTTTTTTAATTAAGAGATACGATTGGACTTTTAAAGCACAAAGAAGACAAATTAACGCTAATATATGCAAAAATGGGGCATTTGTTGCAAATCCTCAAAACCAGGGACCATTCATGGAAATCAGTGGAGAGTTGGCAGCTATGATAGACCATGATAGGGCCAGGGAAACTATTATCCACAAGATGTTAAGGGACATAATAACATATAATATTTCTCTTTATGCCTAATTTAATGTATTCTAAATGTTCTTCAGGAAATTTAATTAGGCATAAAGATTTTTTTTTATTTTTTTTCATAATTTGTGGCAGATTATGTTTTTCCATCCCCTGAAAGTCTAGGTTAGCTTATTTTATGTCCTGGGCACAAGCAAATCCATCATATAATTGGGTAACTGGTGTGTGGGTTGTCATGGCAGCAGTTGGGGGGGGGGAGTGCAAAGACCCACCAATTTAAGTGATATGTTTGCCCAGAATTATTATAAAAAACTGTCCAAAATGTCAGCGTTGATAGTTTCACAAGGGAAAAAGTGTGAAAGGACACCTGCTATTTAAAGTGTACGTCCAGCCATTATAGTGTAATTTCTCACTGAGGCGCTTGATGCCATGATTTTCGGGCGCTAGCGGGAAAATTTTAACCCCCGCTAGCATCTGGAAAAAGGGTTAAACCTGCCCGCAAAAACGCTGCTTTGCTGCGTTTTGTGGGCGGTTTGGAAGCGCTACTTCATTGATTTCAATGGGTAGGAACGCTATAGCCACGGTACTTTTACCGCTCCTACCGCGCCTCAAAGATGCGGCTGGTAGGACTTTTTTTAGCGTACCGCCAGCGCAACGCTCCAGTGTAAAAGCCCTCAGGCTTTCACACTGGATAGAAAGGAGCAGCTCTTTCATGGTGCATTTCAGGCGCTATTTTTAGTGCAATAGCGCCTGCAAAGCGTCCTAGTGTGAAAGCAGCCTTAGGAAGAATTATAACCCCTTTTAAGCCTTAGGAGAGTTTCCACTTTTAGCAAAATCCTCCATTGCATGTCTGAGCATACACAGACGAAGGAGGACATTTTTTTTAATTACAGGTACTTACTTTATATAGTGCCATCAATTTACACAGCACTTTACATATATATATATTGTATTCACACCAGTCCCTGCCTCCAAGAAGCTTACCAATCAAAGGCCCCTAACTCACATTCTTACATATTGTACGAGGGAAAGTTAAGACAGGAGGCAATTAACCCACCAGAATGTATTTGGAGTGTGAGATGAAACCCACGGAGGCACGGGAGAACATACAAACACTGTGCAGATAGTGCTAACCCTTTAGCCACTGTGCTGGCCTATCCGTATAAGGCCAAACCATGGATATTTGGGGTGGAGAAAGGACATAACCGGAGGTGACCAGAAAAATAGCAAAATGTATTCATCATGAATAATGCATTTTATGCAGTGTTACTGGCAGCAAACATTGACAGATAGTATACTAAAAGTATACTTGGTTATGGATATTGCTCTAGGGAAGGCATCACTGTTAAAACTTGGAAATCATGTTTAAAAAAGAATAATAAAGCAAACACGGTTTGTCTTCACAATGCTGGTCTATTTTGTGACTCCCTGTAAATGCAGCATTTAGTAATCTTTCTGGACTGTGAAGTGCTGCATCCTTAATTATTGTCCTGACGGGTTTTAGGGCTCATGTACAGGTGCATTTCTTTCCTTTGCCTTGAGCTCTGGTCACCATATGATGTGTGGGACCTAAGTGCCATTGCACATTGGATTTATAATACTGGCAGTATTCACAAGCATTTACAAAAAAACACAAGATGGAAGGCAATTTGATGTGTCCTGTTGTTTTTAATGAATGTCTCTTTTAGCACACAATGCAAAGTTTTGTCTACATTATCTACAACAGCATAAAGTTGACTTGCTGCCGCTTGCAATGTTCTGACTGCATATATTGTGTACAAGATAATATAATGGTCCTCGTTTATTATCTAAGGCTGCCTTTCTCAACCCTAAGGATCCTTATGGGTTCCTTAACTGCTTGCCGATCAGCGCACGACTATATACATCGGCAGCGTGGCATGGCTAGGCAAAAGGATGTGAGCTCGACCGCTTGATCGCCACGGGGATACTCGCGATCGTCTCACGGTGAGGAAGAGCGGTAACATTCTGATGTAAACAAGCATCTCCCTGCTCTGCCTAGTGACAATGACAGTAATCACGGCTTCTTGTAATCAGAAGCGGTGATCACTGTCTTGCCACGTGTAGCCCATCCCCCCTACAGTAAGGGCTCTTTCACACGGGTGGACCGTTGAGGTCTGCCTGCCAGTTTTTGTAGGCGGACTTGAACGGGCGCTCCGTGCTCCTCTATGGAGCCACGGATGTCAGCGGTGACATGCCCGATGACATCCGACCCGCTCCGATCCGCCAAAGTGTGACGGAGGAAAAACCTACTTTTCCATCCGTCTGGCAGATCGGATCGGGTAAACACGGACAGACGGTCCATGTTCATCCGATCCCCCCATAGGGGAGAGCGGAGAAAAGACAGAGTGGTCCCTGCACAGTGTGTGGGGACCGCCCTGTCATCCGCCGGAGCGATCCCCGCTGAGCATTACTGATCCGCCCCGTGTGAAAGGGGCCTAAGACTCACTCACTAGGGCACACTTAACACCTACAGTGCCACCTAGTGGTTAACCCCTTCGCTGCTGGTGTCATTTTCACAGTAATCAATGCATTATTATAGCACTGATCGCTGTAAAAATGACAATCCCAAAAATGTGTCAAAAGTGTCCGATGTGTCCGCCATAATTGCGCAGTCACGATCAATAAACGTTTATTGCAAATTGTTTACCAAAAATATGTAGAAGAATACGTATCGGCCTAAACTGAGGAATAAAACGTTTTTTTTAATGTATTTTTGATGATATTTATTATAGCAAAAGTAAAAAATATTGAATTTTTTTCAAAATTGTCGCTCTATATTTGTTTATAGAGCAAAAATAAAAGCCGCAGAGATGATCAAATACCACCAAAAGAAAGCTCTATTTGTGGGAAAAAAGGACGTCAATTTTGTTTGGGAGCCCAGTCGCACGACCATGCAATTGTCAGTTAAAGCGACGCAGTGGCAAATCACTAAAAGTGGCCCGGTCATTTGGCCGCATAATGGTCCGGGTCTTAAGTGGTTAAAGGGTTTGTAAACCCTCTTTTTTTTTTTTTTTTTAAATAACAAACATATCATACTTACCTCCACTGTGCAGTTCGCTTTGCACAGTTTTTCCCCGATTATCGTCTTCTGGGCTCCCTCGGCGGATCTCGCAGCTCCACCTCGCATTATAAACCCCCTGGCTGAAGTGCTCTCCCTGGGGGTTACCTGGTCCCAAGTCCAGCATTTGCATTTATAGACACAGAATGCTGGACTCGCCTCCGCCCCCCCGGCACCCGCGTCATTGGATTTTATTGACAGCAACGGGAGCCAATGGCCGTTCTGCTATCAATCCATCCAATCAAAAGCAGAGAACCCCAGGCAGAGAACTAGAACACCTCTCCGCAAAGGGATCAAAGGGCTCAGGTGAGTAAAATGGGGGGGGGGGCTAGGGGGCCTGTCACTGTCAGAAGTTTTTTCACCTTAAAGCATAGGAAAAAACACAAGGGTTTGCAACCCCTTTAAGCAATGAACAATGTATGCCTCTCAGATAAGTAACTAAGGACATAAATTAAAGTAGACTAATTTGCCTCTCAGTCCAGTCTGCCCCATAAGAATTTGCGCTACACTAACAGTGTAGCACAAGCCGGAAGGGACTCTTTCCGTGCTGCCCCCCTGCAAAGTGCTGCCCTAGGCCTGGGCCTTGTTGGCCTAGGCCAGGATACAGTGTTGGTTATATGGCAAAAATATCCCCAGATTGGTAATATTATTATTATATCAGATTTCTCTAGATCAAACAGTTTGTGCAGCGCTTTACAACATGAGGGCACACAGTACAGTTACAATACAATTCAATACAGGAGGAATCAGAGAGCCCTGCTTGTTAGGGCTTACAATCTAGGAGGGAGGGTCAAGTGATACAAAAAGGTAATAACTGTGGGGGGATGAGATGATAGAGATAATCAAAATACAGTTGTTAGATGGAGGCATCTCTGAAGAGGATTTTTTTTAGGGATTGTTTAAAAGCAAGTAGGAAATAATCAGACAGATTGGGGTACGGAGTTTCATAGGATGGGAGGCTCTGGAAAAGTCCTGGAGGCAAGCATGGGAGGTTGTGACAAGGGAGCTAGAGAGCAGGAGGTCTTGGGAGGAAACAAGAAAACGATTAGGTTGGTATTTTGAGACTCAGGTAGTGATGTAGTTGGGGGCTGAATTGTGAGTGGCTTTGTAAGTTGTTGTTAGTATTTTGAATTTAATTCATTGGGTGAGCAGGAGCCAATGGAGAGATTATAGCTTACCAATCAAATTGACCCATTTGGTAAAGCTTTTTATTGCTGTCTGCTTGGCTGTTGTAAATTCTCCTTTACTTTCTGACTGATTAAACTATTATTATTGTTACAAGAAGATAAATGTAACAGTAAAAACTCACCAGAGCTTCTAAGAGCCGGTTCACACAGGAGCGGCACAACTTTGGGGCGACTCGGCAAGACGATCTCAAGACGACCTCAGAGGAGACTTGCAAAATGACTTCTGTATTGAAGTCAATGCAAGTCGCCCCCAAAGTCGTACAATAACATTTTTCTAAGTCGGAGCGACTTGAGTCGCTCTTTTTAGAACGGTTCCATTGAACAGAGCGGAGCGCGACTTGTCAGGTGGCTGAGTCACATGACGAGCCACTCCAGTGTGATCCGGTTCTTATTCTTTCAAACTCAAAAAAAAAATATATTGGCTTGGCATACACTTTATATAACGATATGAATAACCCATATTGCAGTATATTATGTTTTGGGCGGGCCAGTGTCATTGAACATTACTTATTTAATTTCCTTACATGTCTTGTATTAATTATTTAAGCCGTAGAATTCAGTAGAGTAAAAATAAAGGCAGCATAGTAACTGCAGCCAAACTCTATGATTCCAGCTGTTTCTGAAGTTGGCAAGGGCTCGGGTCTGTCTGTGCATATCTGTTCGTTTTGTAGAGACGGAAACATCAGCATTGATATCAGAACCATAAGTATGTGTGATGGGGCATCATAGCAAAATCATTAAGGGCTCCCCTTGCTTCTCTAATTTCCATCTCAAAGGCAATTCCTCTAGCGACACAGAATACTAATTGCTTTCAAAGCAATCCTAAAGCAGTTCCTAAACTATATTTATTACAAATGTATTTGACAAATGATGTTGCTACATGCATAAATCACTATAGAGCCAGACAGGTATGATCTCCTTGGGCTTCTAGCCCTATAGCAGTCGCGTGGTCTTCTGTGGCTATTCTAGGATTTGATGTATTTGTATTCCACTGAATGCTTATGGTTTACATTGTTTGCATAATATCATTTGCTATTATCTGAGCCAGCCAGTTAATGAGCTGACAAGAAAGCATGCTGATAGGAAGAGAAAGAAAAGGCCCGGAACAAAAGTGCAACTAGGAGGAGGGCCAGCATGACTGGGGTGGGCAGTGAGGGGTAGGAGGAAGTGGGAATTCCTTTGCTGGGACAGGTTGTTTGGGATAGGCCAGCTATGGATGTTGGGGGTGGTTGCTAGCAGGTTAGCAGGAGGGCGTGTTTTAGGCAACCAGCTTCATTCGGAGCTTGCGGCCAGGGAAATAGGAGCAAATTTCCCACCCACCCTCCCCTTTTTTGTTCATTTTTTCGCAGTTTTTATTTTTTTCCGTGTTTTTTTGTAGTAGTACTGTGGGTATTTTGTTTCGGTTTTGCGTCATAAGTCGTAGCAGCGGCGGGAGGACTATGGGGTCTTTGAAGGCTGTGCTGAGAAAATAATGGGGGGTTAGGGGGGTTGGGCCCATCTGGAGGTATGGGTGTCCCTTCCTTTACTTACTAACAAGACAATGGGAACAATGGTTTTGGTAGTTGGTTGTATCTAAAGGAGGTAAATGGTAATTGTCCCTGAGCTGGCGTAATATGCAGCGGGGGGCCTTTGTTAATGGGGTGTACAGATACAACTATTTAATGAAGATAATTGCCCTTCAAAGATCTCTAGACCAGGCAGGGTTAAAACTGATTTTTTAATGTGTTTTAACTGGTTATGTGATGTATTATATGCATTTAATTGTATGTTGAGGGTTTTTTGTATTGTATTGTTGTTTTGTAATAAACAATGGCTGCTATGGCCATTCGACTCCAAAGAGAATGTGTCGTCTGGTCAATTATAGAGTTAGGAGTTTTTTTTTTCTTGGGTAGCCTTTTTGGGGAAATTCGGAGCCTCGATAATCTGCACATCCATTAGTCAAGCAGAGCAACAGAGCTCATCACTGTGCTGCTTTACCTTTTATTGCTCAGTTACAGGCTGGGGCAGATCCAGGATGACCTGGGCTCAGAGGAAGTTGTGGAATTTTGCTGGCCATCAGATTGAGTATTATGGAGGAAATCTCTGAAATCAGGGTAAATATTCTCCATATTTTTGTCTGGAGTTCTGCTTTGATGATAAAAAAAAAATAGAATAATAGTTTTATTGCTTTTTGCCTATAATTATGCTCAGACTGTACATGACTTTTTCTTTTGTTACTTAAAGCGGAGCTCCACCCAGAAAAACAACATTTTACAATGTTGTTTAAAAAAAAAAAAAAAAAAAAACCTGAAAAAAAAAAATACTCACCCGAAATACCTGTTGCTATGCGGAAGTCCGTAATCTGCCTCACCTGCACCGCGGACCGATTTCTTCTTCTCCTTCTCCTTGTGAATGGGGAGCGCTGCTTTCTGGGAACTGTGTGTGTTCTCAGAGAGCAGCGCGCCCATTCACAAGCCAGCGTGAGACTCACGCAGGCGCAGTAGGAAATGGGCAGTGAAGCCGTACGGCTTCACTGCCTGTTTCCCATAGTGTGGATGGCGGCGTCGGGGGGCCCATCAGCGCGGGCAAGTAGGACAAGGTAAGTGTCCTTATTTAAAGTCAGCAGCTACACTGTTAGTAGCTGCTGACTTTAAAAAAAAAAATTCACGGCTGGAGCTCCGCTTTAACCCTGGCATGGCTAATAATATTATATAGATAATGTATTATCTTCCCAGATATAGTTAAGCTTAATAATGGTGGTGCGCTGTATATTTAGACAGCAGCGAGATGTGATTGGACTCTTTCTCTTTCCTTGTGTGACACACAAGTGCTTGGGTTTCCCTGCTCTCATGTTCTGAGTGCCTCTCATACTAGACACTGGTTGGCTCAAGAGGCATCTAATTCCCAAGAGGCCTTTGGGAAATCGCTGCCTAATTGCTGCTCTTCACCCCCGCTGATCAGGTACTTAACCTATTTTTTGCTGTAGTGAGGTGTGGTATATTAGGCTGTTTGTGACCCGTGAATAAAGAATTCAGTGCTGTAGGGGAACTCTTGGTAAAACTATAAAGAACGCCCCTTAATATAGCCAACAATTCATTAATGTGTATACCGTTAAAAAGCAGAGATGTGAGATAAATCAAGGAGTAATAAAAAATATATATATATATTTATACTGTATTTCTCATTCACAGTTTAATGAAAGTTAAAGTTATACTTAATTTCCCCTTTTGCAGGCAAATTTGAGAAAACTCTGCTATATGTTTATTATGTGCTCCTATTCACACAGCATACCTAAAATATATATATATATATATATATATATATATATATATATATATATATATATATATATATGTAAATATATATATATATATATATATATATATATATATATATATATATTTATATATATATTTATATTTCTTACCTTTTAATGTGTTTCTCAACTTCTGTCCTCAGGACCCACCAACAGGCCAGGTTTGCAAGATAACTGAAATACATCACAGGTGATATCATTTGCTGCTCAGTGAAAGCAGTATTCTAGTCTGCATTTCACCAAGGTAATACTTAAAATCTAGTCTGTTAATGGGTCCTGAGGACAGGAGTTGAGAAGCACTGTGATGTTTCTCAGGAGAAGGCCTAAAGCCTCGTACACACGATCGGATTTTCTGACGGGAAGCTGTTGCCGGAAAATCCATTTGGTGCCTTTAACCCTTTATTCGCCCGCTAGCGGGGGCTAAAATCGCCCTGCTAGCGGCCGAAAAACGCCACTATAACAGCAGTAAAGCACAGCTAAAACGAGCGTTACTTTACCGCTAACGCCTTGCCCGCCTCAGCGTGAAAGTTGCCTCATGGCTGACTGCAGGGATTTCTTAACAATGTCAGAGTCAGTCTGTCCTGAGGACAGGGTGAGCTCCATCTCATTACCATACAATGAAGTAGCCCAGCTTCTAAACCTTTAACTCTTTGTTGGGACAGACAGTGTTCAAATCTAATTTACAACTGACAGTGAGGATCTGTCTGCACAGTACAGACAGGTTTAATCATGGCAAACACAGCTTCTCAGCCCACTCAAAGACAAAGAGAACTAGTAGGATTTTATTGTACTGGAGTTTCCAGAATAGAGCATATATTAATCTAAGCTGCAATTCTTAGATATTTTTTATGCTATGTAAATGAGAACATGTAACAAATGTAGGTGTTATCACACCTACATTTAACAAAGCAAGCCTAAAAAAAGTGGTTGTAAAAGTAGAAGTTTTTTTTACCTTAAAAAACCTTATGTGTGCAGTTTCCATAGCTGCCCCCCCCCCCCCCCCTTTATACTTACCTGAGCCCAGACTCGATCCAGCTCTGTGCTTGAGGATGGGGCCAAGCCACACAAAAGGGTGGATTTACTAAAACTGGAAAGTGCAAAATCTGGTGCAGCTGTGCGTGGCAGCCAGTCAGCTTCTAACGTCAGCTTATTCAATAAAGCTTTGACAAAAAAAAGCCTGGAAGCTGATGGTTTTCTAAGCACAGCTTCACCTGATTTTGCACTCTCCAGTTTTGGTAAATCAACCTTTATGTCTATAGACACAGGGTTCGAGCCCATAGGTTTGCCACTATAGGAAGTGGCTTCCTATGATGGCACACCAAGGAAAAGAAGGAGCCAGGAGCACCGGTGGGGGACCATTGCACAGAGTAGCTAAGTATACTGTAACATGTTTGTTTATTAAAAAAAAAAAAATAGGTTTACAATCACTTTAAGTAGATTAGTCAATATAATTGGTCAAACCAAAAAATGAAAGTATAACTAAAGACAAAACTTTTGTTTTGGTTGGAGTGGAGAGGGATTAGAACCCCTGTCAGTTTATATTGCTGTCTGTGGCCCTGTTATGGAGATTCACTCTTTCTATCTGTAATCTTTACCATTATCTTTTGATACCAAAGGAGACAGGAACAACAAGCGCCCAGAGGCGATTCAGTTCGCATGTGCCGCGCTATATAAGTTTTCATTCATTCATTATCATTCAAAGTAAAAGAAAATCCCAAATGTTGGGTTGTCTCCAGAAAAGTAATAGAGGGAACATTATGCAATGGGGACAGTACTTCTTGTGACCTTGGGGTTCCAAGGAACTCCTTTAATTCGCAGGGATTTCCTCTCACGCCTGTTATGTTATGGGCGTGATGGGGCCCCTTACACAGCTTCAGGCATGGGCCCCCTGGAGAACCGGGGGGGGGGGGGTGCTGCCTTCTGACTTCTGAAATTGAGAAGGAGGGGGAGGGGGCTGCTGCGAATTGAGGAATTGAGAAGCGGGGGGGGGGGCCTTTACAAAAAAAGAAATAAAGAAAAATATATATAAAAAAAGGGGGTAGCCATCCGCGGCCCTGGGGACTTCTGGGCCCTTTAAGAAAAAAGAGAGAAAAAAATGTGTGTGTATATATATATATATATATATTTTTTAAAGGGTGGTTAATATCTGGGGCCCTGGGACCTCTGGCCCTTTAAAAAATAAAATTAAAATATATTAAAAAATATTTTTTTTTCAAAAATAAATTTAAAAAAGAGGGGGTTGCCACCTGGGACCCTGTGGGCCTCCGGGCCCTTGGGGACCTCCGGACCTCTACAAAAAAAAAAGAAAAAAAATTGTCCCTTTAATAAAAAATAAAATAAAAATATATTAAAAAATATATATATTTTTATAAAAAAAAAAAAAAAAAGAGGGGGTTGCAATCTGGGGCCCTGGGGGCCTTCGGGCCCTTGTGGACCTCTGAACCTCTACAAAAAAAAAGAAAAAAAATGTGGCCCTTTAATAAAAAATAAAATAAAAATATATTAAAAAATGTATATTTTTATAAAAAATAAATAAAAAAAGAGGGGGTTGCCATCTGGGGCCATGGGGACCTCCGGACCCCTATAAAATAATAAAAGAAAAAAAAATTGTCGCTTTAATAAAAAATAAAAGAAAAATATATTGAAAAATATATATTTTTATAAAAAATAAATAAAAAAAGAGGGGGTTGCCATCTGGGGCCCTGGGGACCTCCGGACCCCTAAAAAAAAAAAAAAAAAAAAAATTGGCCCTTTAATAAAAAATAAAATAAAAATATATTAAAAAAAATATATTTTTATAAAAAATAAATAAAAAAGAGGGGGTTGCCATCTGGGGCCCTGGGGACCTCCGGATCCCTTACAGGTGTAATGCCTGTACCCCCCTGATGGCGGCCCTGGCTGTAACACAGCACTGTATACAGTATATAGCTGATTCTACCTACAGTTTATTCAGCAGACACATCAACTAGTGAAGGTAATAGTTTCTTCAGACTAGATTGGTCCAAAGAAACTATTTAAAGTTAAACGAAACTTGGACTTATGCAGCGTACACACGATCTGACTTTTTCCCGGCCAAATCTCGTCGGAAATCCCGACAGAATTCCATAGAACATGTATCTATATCTAAACTCCGATGCGATTTGTCGGAACTTCCGATGAAAAAACTCAGATGGGGCTACACACAATCGGAATATCCAATTGAAAAAGTCAGTCAGACTTTTCCGATCAGTAATTCCAATCATGTGTTTAAGGCATTAGGCTTTAGGACCTTTTGTAACAATTAAAACTTTCCAGAAATGTTCAATCTTTCATTGTTTGTGTTTACCTCTAACTGGCATCACTGATGCTTTATTGATCTCTGGGCAAAAGGTACCACGGATGCAGCTGCACCATCAAAAATCTCTGTTCTTAAATGTTCGTCACCTTAGTTTGCATAACATATTAAAAAACCGCAAGCCATAAAGTGTATAAAAATGTGCATCATTGCACATAAAACATGCATAAGGGCATATGAAGATACACGCAGCAAAGCTGCTGAAGGACCCACAAGAGAGAAGGTAAAAAAGGAAAATTTACAGAGCGGATGAAAGGTAAGGAAAGAGAAAAGAGGTCCATCTGTTTAAAGCTTGCATACCAACCCATTTATTTCCATTAAGCATTGCAGGGCATATTTAATAAACATGTCTCCTGTACTTTTGAGGACTCAAAGTGACTTTGTTGCTCCAAAAAAAAAAAAAAGACGAAAAGCACCCTGTAGTGGGAGAACATTAAACGCCATTCGCTTCTGCATCAGCATTTAGACAGTTGTTCCACAAACAGGTGTCTCCATAGGAAGACTACCATATGCCTCTTGTTCTGCGGAAGTCTCTGGAGTGTTGGCTTTCCCCTCACTTTCATTCTCGATGACAATGGTCACCAGTGATCGCTTCTCTGCCTTTTGGCTAAGACCAAGTGTAGTATCTGTTCTTATCAGTGTCCAGTAGGGTTGCTGTGCTGTTATTCTGCCTTGACCGGGAGCTGTAGTGGCTGGTTATGTACACCCGCTGGAGTGATAGGGGCTTAGAAGGCTAGTACTGGCAGAAATCGAGGCGCCCGCAGGCTGTCAGGGCCCGAGAATAATTTCCCCAGGAAAACTGGAAGAGCCCAGTTCCTCCTGATTTGAATGGATCTACCTTGTCTGGCCATGGGCTTGGAGGGCAGGGAGTCTTTGCACCCTGGGAGTGGCCGCCCTAGGGGTGCTCTTAGTAACACTTGAGTGTGGGACCCCACTGTGTGAAAAGGCACATGGTCACAGTCACTGGTCAAGTTCGGGGCAATTTTTTTCTTCCAGGACTCAGGGCCCGGACAATGCACATGCACTCCCACGTATTTATTTGAATTTATTTTCCCTCCACTGTTTATCACTCACTTTTGTGTGTGCTTTTTTATTAACTAAGGGTTAATGAAGGGTGTGAGTCCTTGGGCTTACCCTGATGTCTAGGGGGAGGATGTGTGGAAAGTGAGGATAGTGAGGAAAAGATTCTCCCCAATGGGGCTTGACACAACTTGACACAAAGTCTACCTTTTCCCACTCTATCCAAACATAAAATAAACCTTTTTTGGCTAGAATATTTACCTATAAATGGCAGGCAGAAACAAAATAAATGTATATTATTGGTGCAGTTCTTCCATTTGCCTAGTGCAATCAATCTTGCTAATTCACATAAAATGGATGGAGCATGGGTGGATTTCCAACTCGCAGGCTTGCTTTTTAATTAGCCTGCCCTGGTGTCATTGTACGGGCAATGGTCTCATAAAAGCTGAATTTTATATGTAGAAATAATGCCAACTCTTCTGCTGTAACTGTGTAAATTCTATTTAAGGCTCCAGTGCAGTTACAGGTGCCGCACTGGATTAGAGGAAGCACTGATAAATCCATTAGTAATTTCTGCTCTGAGTTTAAAATGCCTTGTCAGCTAATTAGTAATAACATAGCAGGCTGCTAGTTTCCAGCACAGTGAAATGTGACAGGCCACCGAAACTTAGGGAAAAAACCTATAGCAGTAAGATTTGCTGCTCCATCCCTTATTCCCCACAGCAAAATGGTAAAATGCAGGTTTATACATTTAAAAAATACCCAACTAGCTAATTAGATATAACTTTCATGTATGAAAACTGCAAGGTAGACTCTCAGTTTCCCAGAGAGAAAAAAATGTATCTTCTGTCACAGGGTAAGAAAACGTGAAATACTGTGAAAAAAGTTGCACGCTTAGGCTTCATTTTCATGGACGTTTTTACAGCCACTTTTCTGAGCGTATTTTGCAGCTTAAAAATGGCTCTCTATGTTAGTCTATTGCCTCATGCCAACCATGAAGTTTTTGAGCTGTAGATGGCTGAGCCGTTTTTAAGCTGCAAAAAAAACGCAGTGCCAGTGCGTTCTGAAGCTCCAGTGTTAAAGCTGTAAGCCTCGTCCTGCCTTTCTATCTCTATTCAAATTCAATGCTTCCCTATGGGAGCCCATTGATTTGAATAGAGGTCACACCAAAAGTCGGATCAAGATGATCCGACTTGCGGGGCAACTGGTGTGCGGAGAATCTTGAAGGGGAACCCCGCACAAATTGTGTGTGTGAGGTTCCCCCCAGGATAATACCAGACCCTTCGGTCTGGTATAGATTTTAAGGGGAACACCTACGCCAAAAAAAACGGTGTGGGGGTTCCCCCCAAAATCCATACCAGACCCTTATCCGAGCATGCCGCCCGGCCGGTCAGGAATGGGGGTGGGGACGGGAGAGCGCCCCCCCTCCTGAGCCGTACCAGGCCGCATGCCCTCAACATGGGGGGTGGGTTCTTTGGGGCACCCCCCACCCCAAAGCACCTTGTCCCCATGTTGATGGGGACAAGGGTCTCTTCTGAACAACCCTGGTCGTTGGTTGTCGGCGTCTGCGGGCGGGGGGCTCTTTGGCATCTGGGAGCCCCCTTTAATAAGGGGGGCCCCAGATCCCGGCCACCACCCTACATGAATGAGTATGGAGGTACATCGTACCCCTACCCATTCATCGGGAGGAATAGTGTCAAGAAAATAAAAACACAACACACATTTTTTTAAATATTTTATTAGCCAGCTCCGGGGGTCTTCTCCGCTCTCTGTGGGTCTTCTTCTGCCTTCCGGGGTCTTCTCCCGCTCTCCGGTGCCGTTTTCGGGGCTGGCCGCTGCTATCTTCTTGCAGCTCTTTTACTAGCAGCGGTCAGCCCGCTCCTCCTCGTCGCCTTCTGTCTTCTGCCTTCTGTCTTCTGTGTTCTGCCTCCTTCCTTCTTCCCTCTTCTTCCGATGTTGCCACGTCGCTCCCTCCCGCTGTAATGGCGCGTGTGCGGTGCGCAATGATTTATATAGGCCTATTATGACGTCACAGTCCCAGCATGCTCCGGGTGGTGACGTCAGCTCCCGGAGCATGCTGGGACTGTGACATCATAAGAGGCCTATATAAATCATCGCGCACCGCACACCCGGAATTACAGCGCACCCCCCCGCCCCAAAGACCCACCCCCCTGGTATGGCTCAGGAGGGGGGGGGCGCTCACCCGTCCCCACCCCCATTCCTGACCGGCCGGGCGGCATGCTCGGATAAGGGTCTGGTATGGATTTTGGGGGGAACCCCCTGTCACGGTATGAACCGTGACAGACTGAGATTCTCCTATGTCTAGGGTCACCTTATGTCCACTAGGGCCATAGGGTGACAAAGAATCATAATTCATGTATTACATGAGATGGGACATTAATAATAATTCATATTGCAGGACTGGAATATTACAAAGTGGATGTCTTGAGATATCACAAGCTGTTGCCTATTCAATATGGGCACATATGCTTTTGAAAGGTGTTAATTGCATCAGGGCCTGAAAGACCTTTTGATTGTGTGATTCATTGTGTCTAAAACAATGTGTTAAATTCTCCATTCAGATGATACCATTAAAGTGTTCATATCTTTTGAAGCAAGTACGGAGCTGAGTCTCGTCTTATTCTGGGAATTGATATGGATCGTGTATGCAGGATTGTCGGAGTGTGTCGGATAAGCTTGTCGTGGTTGGATGGAAGGTCGTAAACGGTGGTGACCGTTACACCCCCCATGCCGTTTTTTTTTGGCGTAGGTGTTCCCCTTAAGATCCATACCAGACCGAAGGGTCTGGTATTATCCTGGGGGAACCTCACGCAATTTTTTTTTTAATTTGCGCGGGGTTCTCCTTCAAGATTCTCCGCACACCAGTCGCCCCGCAAGGTGGATCATCTTGATCCAACTTCTGGTGCGACCTCTATTCAAATCAATGGGCTCCCATAGGGAACCATTGATTTTGAATAGAAACAGAAAAACGCGGCTGAAAAATAGCGCGGCAAAACGTGCATTGAATTCAATGCACAACACGGGAAAAATCGCTTTTTGTACTAGCTTTACAGCTGTTTTTTCAAACGTCCATGGAAATTAAGCCTTATAATGCTGCAGCGTACTTGCTGTCACAATGTATTGTTTTGGTCTTGTTGTAATTCAGTGCATCTATGTGTAACCATTCCCTGCAATTTACACATCAAGCTACCACAAATTACTGCAAAAAAACTAATTGCATCATCCATGACAGGCCTGCAATCAGATGACGTGAAGATCATGGGTGTGCGATGGTATTCAGAATATTCAGTAATGCCAATCAGTGCACTCAACGCCCAACATTGTAATTGCCGGAAGCATAAAATTGCAAATACCAAGACGCTACAGAGAGTGAAAAACAGCACAGTCTGTACCAGAGATTAGCCGGGTTTGGCAGCTTCATAAAAGACATGACATTGCAGTGGGCCACACTAACTAATTAAATTGACACAGCAGTGTACTTATTATTAATAATAATAACAATAATAGTAATAAAACATTTATTTAGCAGGGTATTTAAAGTAAAGGGGGATAATGCTAATCACTCTCCACTCTACACTTCAAAGTTATATAGCACCATGAAGTTCAGTTCTTGGTCCATTTATAATTTCTAATGTTGCAAAGAGAACTCTATGACTGGAAGAAAGGTCTATCAGCTCCCTAAGGTCCAACTGTCAGATCCCCAGGTGACAACAACACCCCTCAATTTTCTTTTGCATGAGCGGTTATGGGCCTCATGGTGGCCCTGCTTCAAGGCAATTCCCCCTGCCCAGTTTCACTCCAGGCACATCCTTAAGACATAGACCAAGCAAATCCAATCCTGAGATCAACCAATGATTCTGTCCAGCCAAACAAAGCTTTCCCTTATGGATGTCCAATCCTACATTGGAATCTGGAAAGGCATTCCTTCACATGACTTGGAAGATGATAATGACAGAAGTGAACCTCACAGGCTGGGGTAGAGTTTACAACATTGGACCTCCCTTCTACAAGGTCAGTCAAAGTTTGGACAGTGGGCAGCAGTAGCCTACATAAATCATCATGGGGGCACCAGAAGCTTAGCTCTAAAACAAAGTATCCTAATATTCTCATGGGCAGAAACCTAGATTCTCTGCAGTCCATATTCCTGGAGTGGATAATTGTCAGGTGGATTTCCTAAGCTGTGTAGAGAAGAGTGCACAAAAAAGGGGGGGGGCACAGTCAGAGGGGATAAGTAGTGCACTTCTCGGCGCCAAGGACAGAGATTACTTAATCAAAAGAATAGATAAATTAAAAAATAATATATATTTAAAATCTCAGAATTAAATTAAATTAAATTAAATATTAATCCCACTGAGAGCAATTAAGCAATATATATATATGAGCAGCTGTTTAAAAATAAAATAAATAAATTCATCTATTCAAGGTATAAAACAAAATATAAAAAAAATTAGCCAAAACAGTTTTCTGGTTAAAAATGATAAAACAGCGCATAACATGAAAAGTCCAATATAGATAAAGATGTTGGAAGAAAGTCCATAGATCAGTGTGTTTAGGCAAAGTTCAAAGTGGCTTGAAGAAAGCTTCATGGAATACTAGCACACCCTCCACCGGTTTCCAATCTCCACCAAACGTGAGGCACACTTCCCCGCAGGGGTTCAAACTCACCAGAAACTCAAAGAAACAGGCCTTAAGTATTAAACGTCCTGATCAAACCTCCAACATCATTCCAGAAGCAGCAAGGGTTAATGGGTCAAACTCCAATATATGGATCATAGAAAAAAGCAAAAGGCACCAAATAGTGTAATATTGCTTTTAATAGAAAGATCCTCCCGTTTAACAACACCCCGCTTCCTATCTACGTACATTTAAAACATTGGAAATGAACAATAAGCACACAGGGGGTCGCGCTTGTGCCACAATGCACGCTGTTAAAGACTCCTCTCTTAGTGGCGATGATACAGCGGTGGAACGCACTCCTAGTATTTCCTGGATACGCCGTCGTAGCCACGTCCTGACGCGTTTCGTCACATCCGACTTCAACAGAGGGCGTGGCTACTCGGCGTACATCACGTCCATATGAAGTCCTCCAATGACGGCTATTGGATATCTCCTCCGCACTCTCCCGCTCCCATTGGTGCATCAGGGAGTGGAACAAATAGCGGACGTAAGCCGTGTCTAATCGCCGGGACTACACTATCAGACGTGAATGCATAAAATGAAACACCTTAATACTGCACATAAATACATAATAAAATGGCAAATCTTATTGATCTTTTACCGCAAGATTATATACCGAATGGAGGATTATATTTCAAAACACACTTCCTATTCGTGTAACACAAATGTCACTGTATTGTCAGAGAAACTGTTTAACCCGTGGGCGGCTGGTACAAAACATTATACCAAAAGATCTCCGTGACATTATAGCAGATAGGTCAAAGAGCACAACAGTCATGGACTTGACTGTGATTGACCCTTTGAATGTCAAGAATTTATATTATATTATATAGCGGTACATGTATAGATTTATACACTCATATATAAACCTCATCGAACCACATAAATATTAACATATAAATTAAAAAGATTCAGGAACCGCTACAAATTAGGGGTTCTGTGTGGGATAGAATATTTAAAATTAGTCAAATTATTTAAACTTCTTCAAATTACTTAAAATTCATTATAAATTCATCTAAGGTTGGAGAAAATCATCAGAAATAAAAAATTATTGTATTAAAATTTATATATATATTAAAAAAATGTGTATATATATATATATATATATATATATATATATATATTAAAATATATTTCAAAAAGATATTCTAAAATAAATTAAAATAAAATAAAGAAAATGGATATATATATATATATAGTAAGAGGGAGAGAGGGGGGGCTAGAATATGTCCATGCAATGTTAATGGTCACTGATGAAACAGTTGATATCTAGTTCCACGTTTAACCCTTTGGGTACTAGAGTGTCAACAGAATATATCCATTCAGTTTCAAGCTTGGACAATTCTCTCACTCGGTTAGAGCCCCTCCAGGATGGTTTTAAATGGCGAACACCCCAGAATTTGAGGCCTACTGGATTTTGATCATGAAAGAGTTTGAAATGTAGGGAGACATTGTGGTCTTTGTACCCCAGTTTAATGTTAGCTATATGTTCCGCTACCCTAACTTTCAATTCTCTCTTTGTGCGGCCTATATACATGAGCTTGCAGGGACACTCCAAAATATAAACTACATACGAAGTGTTGCACGTGATGAACTCTTTTATGGGGAAAATAATATTGTTGGTTGTAGATGTAATGCTTTCAACACCTCTCATTGGTCTTTCAACCTCTCTACAAGGAAGGCATTTGCGACATGCAAAGAATCCATCTTTATCCCAAAATGTGGGAAGTTTCTTTGGGGGGTCCAAGATTTTTTTCCCGACCTTATCCCCAAAATTCTGTGCTTTTGTATAAATAAAGTTGGGTTTAATGGGGATGACAGTTCTTAATATTTTGTCTAGGAACAGGACATGCCAATGTGATGAAAAGATTGTTTCTACTTCTTTATACTGGGAGTGGTAACCAGAAAGAAAACTCCATTCATGCATATTTCCATTGGTGGAAGGTGGTTTTGTTCTTAGACAGTCAATTCTTGGTACCAATAGAAGATCTTCTATAGTTTTTGTTAATTGCTTATCTTTATATCCTTTTTCCAGGAATTTATCTTTTAATATACATGACTGAGAGATGAAATCATCATCCTTAGTGCAATTCCGTCTAACTCTTGAGAACTGTCCTTTTGGAATGTTACGTAGCCACATAGGGTGGTGGCCACTTATAGTGGGCAGATAGCTATTGGAATCTGTGGGTTTAAAATAAACCTTGGTTCCCAATTTATCTCCATTACGATAGATATTTAAGTCTAAAAAGTGAATACTGTCTCGATTAAATTCACTTGTCAGACTAATATTGCACTTATTGGCATTGAGTTCCTTTAAAAATTCTTCTAACGATAAAATGGATCCTGCCCAGATAAAAAACAGGTCATCGATATATCTCCTATATACAATCAGTTGATCTCTCTTGATATTAAAAATGGTCTTATCCTCCCATTCTGCCATGAAGAGGTTTGCTATACTCGGAGCAAACTTTGCTCCCATGGCGACGCCTGTTTTTTGCAAATAAAATTCTCCATCATACCAAAAGTAATTATGACCGAGGCAGAAGTCCAATGAATTGCGTAAAAACATTTTTAAATTATGGGATAGATCATCTCTCTTCGACAGTGCCCAATTCAGGGCTAGTAGAGCATCATCATGCTGGATCACAGTATATAGGGAGGATACGTCAGCTGTGACTAAGAACACATCATCACCTTTACTTGACAGATCTATGCTTTGCAGCAGTATAAGTAAGTCCTTTGTATCCTTTAGAAAGGCCTTAGTCTGGACCACACTTTTTTGTAGAAAGTGATCTAAAAATTGCCCCAAACGTGAAGAAAGAGATCCAATACTATTCACGATTGGTCTGCCTGGAGGAAAATTCAAGTCCTTATGGATTTTAGGCAGAGTATAGATCGTTGGGATCCTACTGCTGCTAGGTACCAAAAATGTACGCTCTTTAGTTGAAAGAGCTCGATTTCGGTACCCCGCTTCTACCAGGTATTTTAGCTGTTCTTCATATTGTAGGGTAGGATCTCTAGTTAATCTCTTATAGGTGGATCCATTCATTAGCATATCCATCATTTGTGTATGGTAAAAATCTTTTGATAAGATGACCACGCCTCCTCCCTTATCAGCTGGTCTGATAACGATCTCATTTCGATCTTCCAAAGATTGTATCCCTTCTTGGATTTCCTAAGCTGCCTAGACCCAGGAGAGTGGTCTCTGTGCCCCCAAAATCTTTCAAAATTTCTAAGGTGAAGAAAACCAGAAGTGAACATTCTACCCACCAGGTTCAACACGCCAAACAAGTTCATGGCCAGAACCAGGGATCCACCAGCCTTTATAGTAGATGCTCTGCTGGGTACTTGGACCTAATTTCAACTGGTTTATGCCTTCTCTCTGATGAAGATCTTCCCTTGACTGCTGCTCAAGATCAAAGAGGAAAGGGTCAGAGTAATTCTCATTGCACCAAATTGGTCCAGAAAAATGTAATACGCAGACCTGCTCAGACTTCTGGTGGATGTGCCCTGGATTTCTTCCAAACATATCAGACTTACTGGCCCCAGGCCCCTTGCTCCATCCTACTTCTCGTATGTTGACTTTAACAGCATGGCTGTTGAAACCCAAGTCCTAAAGGTTAGCAGTATCTTTCACTTGGTTATTCCCAACCTACACAGAGAAAAGGGAATCCAACTCACGCAAGATTTACCATCACACATGGAAGACTTTATTTGCATGCTGCAAGAACAAAAAGCTTAATCCTAAAGAAATATTTTATCAATGGAATTTTGAACGTCCTTCAGGCTGCTGTTGACCAGCATCTAGCCCATCATCTTGCAGAAACCTCTTGATTGCTCCAAATGAGTTGCTCATATAATTCCCCCAATTTAACCTCACGTATCACCTTGGTATCTCAACCTGGTGCTTTCTGTCTTTCAAAAACCCTTTCTTTAAACCAATTATAAACATTCCTTACCTGTAATATTGCCTTCTTGTTTGCCATCGCATCTGTTAGATGTGTTTTTAAAGCGGAGTTCCACCCTTAAAACCACTTGGTTTCATCCCATCCAGCATACTGGCGTCAGCGCCAGTATGCTGTTTTTTTTTTTTTTTTTAATGCATGTACTTACTTTATAATAAATCATTTAATTTCGTGCGCACCGCGGTATGTCGCCGCTATAAGGCGTCACGCCTTCCGGAAACAGCCGATTAGCGTTCGGCTCTTCTCGGCGCCTGCGCACAGACCCAGAAGCTGACTGCGCAGGCGCCGTAAATAGCCGGTCCTAGTTCGGGTTTTTTCGGAGGGCGTGACGCGGATATATACGGCGCCTGCGCAGTCAGCTTCTGGGTCTGTGCGCAGGCGCCGAGAAGAGCCGACCGCTAATCGGCTGTTTCCGGAAGGCGTGACGCCTTATAGCGGCGACATACCGCGGTGCGCACAAAATTAAATGATTTATTATAAAGTAAGTACATGCATTAAAAAAAAAAAAAAACAGCATACTGGCGCTGACGCCAGTATGCTGGATGGGATGAAACCAAGTGGTTTTAAGGATGGAACTCCACTTTAAGTTAACAGCTCTCTATTTATTTATTTATTTATTTATTTATTTATTTATTTTAACTTTTATTGTTTTACACAAGGACAGTGGGATTCTGATCCAAAAACTTTACTTTTTTCATAAGGTGGTCTCTTGTTTCCAAGCTAATAAAAACAATTATCCTCTCCTCCCTCTGTAATACCCCCAAAATAACATTAAAATTGCCTTTGTTTGGATGTGGTTAGTGCTCTCAAGAGTCTACTGGGCAGCCATTGACACTTTTTGCAATACTGTGTCCCTTTTTGTTCTTCCTGAAGGTCCACATAGAGGACAACCTACTACTACTGCCACCATTGCCAAGTTGATGAAACAACTCATTCCTAGACCACTTAAAGCGGAGCTCCACCCTTAAGTGAACTTGCGCTGATCAGAACCCTCCCCCCTCCGGTGTCACATTTGATACCTTTCAGGGGGAGGGGGGTGCAGATACCTGTCTAAAGACAGGTATTTGCACCCACTTCCGGCCCAGCATTCTCGGGCAGAATACGGGCATTTCGTCACATCCCGTCGCCCCCCGTTATGTGCTGGGAACACTCGGCTCCTAGCACACAGCGGGAACCAATCGGCGGGCGCAGCACGACTCGCGCATGCCTCGTAGGGAACCGGGCGGTGAAGCCGGAGCACTTCACTTCCTGGTTCCCTCACCGTGGATGGAGGGGGGAGCAGCAGAGTGATGAGCGATCGCTCGTCCTCTGCTGCGGACGGCGCTGGACTCCAGGACAGGTAAATGTCCTAGTATTAAAAGTCAGCAGCTGCAGTATTTGTAGATGCTGGCTTTTAATATATTTTTTTAAGCGGACATCCGCTTTAAGGAAAATGTTACTGCATTTCCCTTCAGTGCCCATTCCACTCTCTTGGGCTTTTCAGTATCGAACAACTGTATCCCAGATTTGCAAGGCCACCACTTGGTCTTCTGTTCACCCATTTTCCAAGTTCTACCAGGTGAACTTTCAGGCCTCAGGCTGATGTGAGCTTTGGTCTTAAGGTGCCTTAAGCTGTTATCTGCGTATTTTTTTTTTTCCAAGTTCTTTTTACCCTTTGTGTTTTTTGTGTGCCAATGGCAGTTCGCTGTTGCTATGTTGTTGTCCACCCTCAATTTTATTGCCTGGATACATCCCCAGGTATCCTATAAATACAAGTTCTTTGTCCTGTACTGTATGATTAAGATTAGGGTTGTCCCGATACCACTTTTTTAGGACCGAGTACAAGTACCGATACTTTTTTTCAAGTAGTCGCCGATACCGAATACCGATACTTTTTTTAAATGTGTCCCCAAATGCAGCCATGTCCCCCACATATGCAGCCATGTCCCCCACATATGCAGCCATGTCCCTACAGCCATGTCCCCCACATATGCAGCCATGTCCCTTCCAGCCGTGTCCCCCCACATATGCAGCCATGCCCCTCAAGCCATGTCCCCCACATATGCTGCCATGTCCCTCCAGCCATGTCCCCCACATATGCAGCCATGTCTCTTCAGCCATGTCCCCCACATATGTAGCCATGTCCCTCCAGCCATGTTCCCCACATATGCAGCCATTTCCCCCCAGCCATGTCCCCCACATATGCAGCCATGTCCCTCCAGCCATGTCCCTCCAGCCATGTCCCTCCAGCCATGTCCCTCCAGCCATGTCCCCCCATACCTAGCCGCCGAAAGCCGCCGCTGCCGCAGGGAGAACATCACAGCATTCATTTGAATAGCTGTTTTGGCCGTGCGTATAGACACTCCCCCTTGCTCGGGATTGGACAGATCACGATCACCCATCCAATCCCGAGCAAGGGGGAGTGTCTATACGCAGCGGGAACACTACAGCTATTCAAATGAAAGCTGTGATGTTCCCGCACGCCGTTTAACCCATGCGGCGGCTTTCGATGCGGCGGCTGGCGGCAGCGGCGGGGGGGGGAAGTATTCTATTTAGGTATCGGGGGTATTTGCAGGAGTACAAGTACTCCCGCAAATACTCGGTATCGGTCCCGATACCGGTACTGGTATCGGTATCGGGACAACCCTAATTAAGATAATAGTATATTTGACTTGCCTATAAATACCTTATCGTGGAGTACAATACAGGACACATGTCCATTGCTGCTCTGTCTTGATCACTTCTTATTGTATGCTAAAAATGAGGCCTTATGAACTGGGCAGGATTTCATGTGTATGCTCTAGGGGTGATGATCTTAGCAAAGTTTTTTCCAGTGTCCAATCAGTTGCAGGTAGCAGCATCTAATGTGTGGGCTATGATTACAGGACCTTAGTCCTGTGCTGCATTCCATGATAAGAAATTTACTAGGTAAGTCAGAATTACAATTTTTTTTTCTTGTACCTCATGTTTCTATCTGGATCTTCTGTTTGTGTGGTTTACCTAACATATCTGGTATCCAGGGCCAATTATTTTTCAATGTCAACACACATACACACACAATGATCTGATGTAATAAAGCAGCACACACTGCATCAAATTGTCAGGTCAATCAGATTGTACTAGCAGTGGGAGGGGCTTTAAGGGGCAGGATTAAACAAATCTGGAGCCTACTACCCGTATACATATTGCATTTGTACCACAGTCCTTTTATCCATCAAATATGCTTTAGTGACTGCCACTAAACCCGTGCACCCCCTAATTTAAAGTGGAGTTTCACCCAGGAAAACCACATTTGGCCAAAAGTCTTAAAAAATAAAATTAAAAAAATTTGAAAAAAAAAAAAATACTCACCCGAAATACCTGTTGCTATGCGGAAGTCCGTAATCTGCCTCTTCCACACCGCGGTGTCTTTTCTTCTTGTCCTTCTCCTTGTGAATGGGGCGCGCTGCTTTCTGGGAACTGTGTGTGTTCTCAGAGAGGAGCAGCCCATTCACAAGCCAGCGTGAGACTCACGCAGACGCAGTAGGAAATGGGCAGTGAAGCCGTAAGGCTTCACTGCCTGTTACCCATAGTGTGAATGGCGGCGCGGGACCCGGAGCGATCGTGGGACCGGCATCGGGGGGGGGGCCATCAGCGCGGGCAAGTAGGACAGGTAAGTGTCCTTATTAAAAGTCAGCAGCTACACTGTTAGTAGCTGCTGACTTTAAAAAAAAAAAAAAAATGTGGCTGGAAGTCCGCTTTAAATATGACTTACTTCCTGTCAAGGCCACACCCTTTCTGTTTAAGACTTGCTCTGAAATTTTTGAGTGGGGACACTAGCTCTGATGGCCTGGGTGGAGGGGGAGGCAATGGATTCCCTCATTTTGCATCGATTTTCTCTCACTTCCTGTTTGGCTGTGGGGCAGGAAGTGAAGGGAAATCTCTGCAATGGGACAGGGATGGTAAAAAAAATAAAAAAATGACAGGGGCAATAACCCTCCCTTACTCTATCCAAAATGAAAAAAAAAAATAAGTGTTGCCTATAGTTCTACTTTAAGCACAAATTTTAGATAATTTTATGGAGATGACTAAGAAGATATAACCATGCCAGTGGTGCAGCAGAAAACATATAGCACAGTGAGGAAGGTTTGTGGTCCAGGATGATAGGACAGTAAAAATTAGAAGTAGCTTTCCGTGCTGCCCTCCTGCAAAGTGCTGCCCTAGGCCTGGGCCTTGTTACAGGATACTTCATTGCTCAGCCCACAATTTTTTTTTAAATTAAAATGTTCTATCACACACTTTTCTACATACAGCCTTCCTTAAAAATGTTCAATAGTATATAACGTACTTAGAGTGCAGGGTTCAGGCATATGTCATGTACAGCAGAGACTAAAAAGGGTTCAGTAGTCAGGAGTATGAAATGTACAACATAGTATCTGTTTTGCAGTGTTTAGGAGTGCATGTCACACAGGGTTGAGAGGTTGGGGGGGTGTTACACAGAGAGTGCAGGGGTCAGCAGTGGGTAATGTGGAGTATGCAGGAGTCAGCGTGGGTAACGCAGGTAGCGCAAGAGGTAAGGGTGGGTAATGCACAGACTACAGGGCTCAGGTATGCGTAACTAAATGAGTGAAAGGGAGAAGAGTATGTAGTGCGGATTGTAGTGCTCAGGGGTGCGAAAAAGCAGGAAGTGCAGGGTTCAGGAGTGCTTATCACACATACGGGGTGCAGGAGTGAGGATTAATTAATGCACAGAGTACAATGCAGTACCCCACAAAAATGGCACCTGGTTCAGACTGCTCCCCTACGGCTCTTTTCTACTCCTATCTATGCCTATCTTTATGCTAATGTGTCAGATCTATTGATCTATCTATCAATCTAATGATCTGTGTGTGGCTGTATCTCTCTGCATTTTCCATACACACTGAGGAAGCCTGGTGTCTAAGCGAAATACAGTGATATTTGCTGTCCATCAATACAAGCAGGAAAACATGCGGTGGTACCAATACTTGGGGTAAAGTGGGTCACTGACAGAGCTGGCATTAACAACAAGATCTAAGCAGCTGGATGCCTCACACAGTTGTTTTGAACGCTTTTATTTTTAGAGCTGCTTTCTTATATTTTCTTCGGTCAGCGTTGACAAAAGCAAGTCCATAACATTTTTGAAACTGAAGGAAATATAAACCCCCACCACAGTTCTTGTAGTTAAGAGTTAGATGAACATTAATCAAAAGGTGCAATTATTATTAATAATAATAATAATAATTTTGACAAAAACAATTATTATAATAAGAATAGACCGGTAAAATGTCAGCACCACGTGGCTCAGTGTGGATGGTTAAGCTGCGTCTAATCCCAATGAGTAAATGTAATATTTTACAACATACCAATTCTGAACCTCCAGATGTGGTAGCTGCATTTGTTTTCTTTTTTTCAGGCCATTTTTTTTTACCTGGTGATTTTGGCAGTTATACTTTCTAGTGTATTTATAACATTACTGCAGAATACTTCCCAATCTGCATCCTTCTATAACATGTAGGTAGGTGTAACCCACAAATAAAACGAGGAACAATGCTAACTGAAAACATTGCAATAAAGGTACACAGGAGGTTATAAGTGCTTTCAAATGCATATTTTAGGGCTCTTTCACACGGAGCGGATCCATATTGATCCGCCCCATGTGTGTCCATCTGCTCAGCGGGGATCATCCGTAAATCCCCGCTGAGCTGTCGGCGGACAGGGCGGTCCCCGCACACTGTGCAGAGACCGCCCTGTATTTCCTCCGCTCTCCCCTATGGGGAATCGGATGAATACGGACCGTGTGTCCGTATTCATCCGATCCGTTCCGCCAGACGGAAGAAAAATAGGGTTTTCTTCCGTCCGAAAAAGCGGATCTTTGCGGACGCGGATCTTTACGGACATTAGCGGATGCATCATCCACTAACGTCCACAATCCCATAGGGATGCATTACAACGGACTTGTAAAAAACGGACCGTTTGTCTGCCCGTGCGAAAGGGCCCCAAAGCCTTGACTTCATGCAGAATTGTTATGGAATGTGTATAAGGGTGCTCCAGATTCACACTATTGCAGGATTGAAATCAGCTGAACTCACATGATTTCATTCCCACATGTCAGCCCGACGATTTCAGAGACATCTGTCCGTTTTGCTGCACAGATGTCTATTGAAATCACACCTGAAATCGCCAAAAGTAGTACAGAAACTACTTTTGGGAATCGGTGCAGCGCCGCAAAGTCGACGTTGCACTGATTTGTTGGTTACATTATGGATTTGGCATGCGATTTGACATGTCAATGTGAACCAGGGCTGAACAAAATTTGGCCTTGTTTGTATGAATAAGAGCAGATGTGATGTATCCACCTCTATGCTATCTCCTCAGGGTTCCCAGCCAGTGCTCTTCAATGGGAGAAAAGACATCACAGATTTTTCTAAGGTAAATTTCTACTAAATAGGGTAGTCTGAAGCCCTGTACACTTAATCGGTTTGTCTGATGAAAACAGACCGATGGACCGTTTTCATCGGACAAACCGATCGTGTGTGGGCCCTATCGGTTTCTTTTCCAAAAAAAAATAGAACATGTTTTAAAAATTTCCTATGGATAAAAAAACGATATAAAACAATCGTCTGTGTGGAAGTCCATCAGTCAAAAATCCACGCATGCTCAGCTTTAAGCCAACGCATGCTTGGAAGCATTAAACTTCATTTTTCTCAGCATGTCATAGTGTTTTACGTCACTGCGTTGGACATGGTCGGATTTTTAACGATGGTGTGTAGGCAAGACTGATGAAAGTCAGCTTCGACGGATATCCGACGAAAAAATCCATCGGATTAGATTCCATCAGATATCCGATCGTATGTACAGGGCTTTAGGGACATTTAAAAGAAAAAAGCATCGGACGAATATAACAAGCATTTGCTTTGCTTTTTTGTCAAAAATTCTGACTATATTTTGCTCAATACACTGATTGCCTATGATAAGCTCTATCTAATGGCCATAATGCAGTATTTTCTGATTGAGGTGTTTCAAGAAAAATGCTGCATTCAAACTAATAGATAGAGCTGAAGCCCCGTACACACGGCCGAGGTTCTCGGCAGAAACCAGCGAGAACCTCGCTGGGAGCCGCATTCTGCCGAGAACCTCGGCCGTGTGTACGCTCTCGGCGACCCCCGCCCATCGGGAAACCCGTCGAGCAAATAGAGAACAGGTTCTCTATTTGCTCGACGGCCCGTCGGGATTAATGGCTGGTTGCCTTTCCCGACGGGCGGGTCGCCGATTCTGACGGCCGGCAGAGAACCTTGACGGGCGGAACGATGTGTTCCGCCCATCGAGGTTCTCTGCCGTGTGTACGGGGCCTGAGAGTTATAGGTAAATTAAAGTATGATGCTGCGTACACACAACCGTTTTTAATGTCATGAAAAAAAACAAAGTTTTTCTCAACGTGATTCCTGTCAAGCCTGCCTTGCCTAAAAACCATCGTGAAAAAAAAAAATGCTCGAGCAAAGTGCGGTGACGTACAATATGTACAAAGCCACTATAAAGGGGAAGTTCCATTCGGATGGCGCCACTCTTTGGGCTGCTTTTGCTGATTTTGTGTTAGTAAAAGTTTGGTGAGAAACGATTCGCGCTTTTCAATCTTCGTGCTTTTCAGTCGGTTACAGCGTGACGAATGTGCTATCTCCATTACAAATGCTAGTTTTACCAGAACGAGTGCTCCCATCTCATAACTCGTTAAATCCTACACATGGGCGTTTTTTATGACATGAAAAACCAACGAGAAATATTAGAGCATGTTCTAAATTTTTAATGCCCATTTTTCACGTAGAGAAAAATGCTATGGAGCCCACACATGATCGTTTTTAATGACCAATTTAAAAAATTGCTTTTTTCTCGTCATGAAAAACTGTTGTGTGTACGCGGCATTAGGCATTTTTTTTTATAAAGAGACATCCTAACTGTAAATAACTTTAAGCTTTGTAATGTACATATCTGATGACTCTGAGGTGCCGTACACACGGCAGGGAATCTCGATGGGCAGAACACATCGTTCCGCCCGTCGAGGTTCCCTGCCGGCCGTCGAAATCGGCGACCCGCCCGTCGGGAATGGCAACCAGCCATTCTTCCGGGCGGGCCGTCGAGGAAATAGAGAGCGTGCTCTCTATTTCGGCTCGACGGGCTTCCCGACGGGAAGCTCGCCGAGACCGTACACACGGCCGAGGTCCTCGCTGGAATGTGCATTCCAGCGAGGTTCTCGCTGGTTTTCAGCGAGAACCTCGGCCGTGTGTACGGGGCCTGAGGCCCTGTACACACGAGGAGACATGTCCGATGAAAACCGTTTTCATCGGACATGTCTCCTGGGATATTTTTGTCTGATGTGGGCTTGGACTGGGAGGGAATATTGGCACCGATGAACACAGAACAGAAATGGGAATTCTTCAAAAAGACTCTTTGGAACCTCACTGCAAAGTATATTCCCATGGGCAATAAGTTTAAAAGGCTACAGATAAAACCTATGTGGCTCACGGTTAAAGTTAAAAAAGCTATAAACAATAAGAAAATAGCTTTTAAAAAATATAAAAATGAAGGAACACTAGTGTCGTTTAAATGTTACAAAGAATATAATAGAATATGTAAAAAGGAAATCAAGGATGCAAAAATTCAAAATGAACGACAGATTGCAAAAGATAGTAGGACAAACCCCAAAAAATTCTTTAAATATATTAATAGTAAAAAGGTCAAGTCTGAGCATGTAGGCCCTTTACAAAATAATCTAGAGTGGGTGACTGAGGACATAGAGAAGGCAAATTTATTAAATGCTTTCTTCAGCTCTGTGTATACAATGGAGAATGGGGGAGCTCATGTCGATATAGGGGGTGGGAGTGACACAGCCCCAAATCCACAATGGCTCAAAAGTGATATGGTCCAGAAATATTTAGACAGAATAAAGGTGGATAAAGCACCTGGACCAGATGGCATCCACCCACGGATCCTAAAAGAATTGAGCTCTGAAATTTCAAAGCCACTGTATCTAATATTTAGGGACTCATTAATGACAGGAATAGTACCACTGGATTGGCATAAAGCCAATGTGGTGCCCATATTTAAAACAGGAACAAAGTCTTTACCTAGTAACTATAGACCTGTTAGTTTAACTTCTATAGTTGGAAAGATACTGGAACGTTTAATAAAAGACCACATGGATGAGTTCTTGCTGGAAACAAACTATTTAAGCAGCAGACAGCATGGATTCATGAAGGACAGAAGTTGTCAGACAAACTTGATTTCCTTTTATGAAGAGGTAAGTAAAACCCTGGACAGAGGCGTGGCAGTGGACGTGGTATACTTGGATTTTGCAAAAGCGTTCGATACAGTTCCCCACACACGGCTCATGTGTAAGGTAAGGTCTACAGGATTAGATATATCAGTTTGTAAATGGATAGAAAACTGGCTGAAAGACAGAATTCAGAGAGTTGTGGTTAATGATTCTTACTCTGAATGGTCCAAGGTTATCAGCGGTGTACCCCAAGGTTCAGTGTTGGGTCCCTTACTTTTCAATATATTTATAAATGATATTGGGTCTGAGATCAAAAGTAACATTTCTGTTTTTGCAGATGACACCAAGCTATGCAGTGGAATAATGTCCTTACAGGATGTCTCCAATTTACAAGCCGACCTCAATGCTCTGTCTAATTGGGCGACTAAGTGGCAGATGAGGTTTAATGTTGATAAATGTAAAGTTATGCACTTGGGGGCTAAGAATATTCATGCATCATACATTCTAGGGGGAGTACAACTGGGGGGATCTGTAGTGGAGAAGGATCTGGGTGTTTTAGTTGATCATAAGCTCAATAATGGCATGCAATGCCAAGCTGCGGTTTCCAAAGCGAGCAAAGTCCTTTCTTGTATTAAGAGAGGTATGGACTCCAGAGATAGAGATATCATTTTGCCCCTGTACAAATCATTAGTAAGACCTCATCTGGAATATGCAGTCCAGTTTTGGGCACCAGTTCTCAAAAAGGATATCGGAGAACTGGAGAAAGTGCAGAGAAGGGCAACCAAACTGATAAGAGGCATGGAGGAGCTCAGCTATGAGGAAAGATTAGAGGAACTGAATTTATTCACTCTTGAGAAGAGGAGAATAAGGGGGGATATGATCAACATGTACAAATACATAAGAGGTCCATATAGTGAACTTGGTGTTGAGTTATTCACTTTAAGGTCAACACTGAGGACAAGGGGGCACTCCTTACGTCTGGAGGAAAAGAGATTTCACCTCCAAATACGGAAAGGTTTCTTCACAGTAAGAGCTGTGAAAATGTGGAACAGACTCCCTCCAGAGGTGGTTCTGGCCAGCTCAGTAGATTGCTTTAAGAGAGGCCTGGATTCTTTCCTAAATGCACATAATATAACTGAGTACTAAGTTTTGTAGGTAAAGTTGATCCGGGGTAAACCTGATTGCCTTTCGGGGGATCAGGAAGGAATTTTTTCCCCTCCGGTAGCAAATTGGATCATCGCTCTGCTGGGGTTTTTTGCCTTCCTCTGGATCAACTGTGGGTATGGAGTTGGGTGTATGGGAGGATATACTGTGTTTTACTTTGTTTTATTTTTATTTATTTTTATGGTTGAACTGGATGGACTTGTGTCTTTTTTCAACCTGACTAACTATGTAACTATGTAACTATGTAACTATGTGTGTACACACCTTCAGACCAAAATCCCCACGGACAGAGAACGCGGTGACGTAGAAGACACCGACGTGCTCAATCCAGGAAGTTCAATGCTTCCACGCATGCGTCGAATCAATTCAACGCATGCGCGGGATTTCGGTCCGCTGGTTAGACGTACTAACCAGCGGACATGTCCGACGGACAGGTTTCCAGCGGACAAGTTTCTAAGCATGCTTAGAAACTTTTGTCCGCTGGAAACCTGTCCGCTAGGCCGTACACACGATCGGACATGTCTGCGGAAACTGATCTGTGGACCAGTTTCAGCGGACATGTCTCCTCGTGTGTACACTGCCTTATAGAGCATGTTATCATGTATCCCGGTGCTCAGCAAAATAAAAGGTAGCAAATAAGAGCGGATAATTGTTAGGGATTACATACACTTTCAATATGTGCCCATTTCAGCTAAACATATATATGTGTAAGCAGGGCCGCTGATAGGGTGGGACCACCAGTCCTCCTGTAGGGCGCCCAGCAAACAGGGGGCCCAAACACCAGAAGAAGGAGGGGAAATTACAGGATGCCCTGTGTGGCTCTCGGCAGCAGCTGAAAACCCTCCCGCCGACTTTTAACTGTTGCAGGGAGAGACACAATAAAAAATAAAAAAAAATTTCAAATAAAATAATGTATTTATTTAAAAAAAATATATATAAAATGTTTTTGTTCAAAAATGTTGAAAACTATTTTTAAGGTGCTAATTCACACAGCTCCTCTGTTATCTGTGTGTCCGCTAAGCAGGGCTGGACTGGGACAGAAATTTGGCCCTGGACTTCATCCAGACTGGCCCACTTTGACAGGTCTCTCCCATGGCGGCCGGACAACTCCCGGACCCCCCCCCCCTGGCCACCCAAGCCCCCTCTTCCCCTTCACTAGCCACTAGCCGTTCTACTTTAGAATGGCTGGTACTGGTACTCTTATAGGCAGTAGCAGTGGGGAAGCTAGACATTATTTCACCCGGGGAAAAAAAGGATTAGGCAGAAGGGAGAAACTCCAAGGCCAAAGCTGTTGAGTCAGCTGTCTGTCCCCTCCCCCATGCTCCTCTGTCGTCCCCCTGCTTCTTTGTTCCCCCCAGCTGAGAGCTGCGGGAAGGGAGAGACAGAGGAGTGGAGGGGGGTGGTGGTCCACTGTCACTGAAACCGGCCCACTGAGCCATCGGCCCACCGGGAAACTCCCTGTAGTCCCAATGGCCAGTCCATCCCTGCCGCTAAGAATGATTTTAGTATGTTTTTTTATATATATTTGAGGGGGGCCCGGCCAGGTAGGCTGTACGGAGCCCCGTAATTTCTAACAGCAGCCCTGTGTGTAAGTATTTTCTGTCTGATCTAAAACAGAGATCAGCATTTTATTCAAATAGATCTGTCATGATGAGGCATCCATACAAACTTAGCAAGGGCAGGAACCATACTGAAGTAGTCTACAAGCTTGTAACAGCTAGCCTTCTCCTCGGGTTCAGTCTAAGGGTGAGAGCATCTGCCCACCACATAGCAACAGCTGAGGCATTAAATGGGTAGGAAATAGACGGAGTAATAAATAAACTACTGAAATTGCCATAAAGAGAGTTGGAAAGTCACAGGTCACATGACGAGCAATAAAACTTCACAAGCAGGTAAACAACCTGAATTCAAGATCCACAAAAGAAAAATAGATAAGAAAAAAAAAAATCAAAGTAGGTACAAAATAATTCAAGCAACGATTCAAAAAAGATGAGAACAGATTATTATAGCCACAAAGAAAACAAAGAAGACTGTCCTTGAGAGAGGTTACATTCTAGTAAGAAACTAGGAAATGGTTCTATAAATTAACATATAATACATAAAGTACAAATTATATATACAGGTGCTCATAAGTTTACATACCCTGCAGGGCTCAAGTCCTGCGGAAACGTGTGGGAACGGAGTTCCTGTACTTTTTTTTACAGCAGGAACTCATTTCCATTTGCAGGACTAGAGCAGCCGAGCCACCCAAGCCAATCCTTCACTAAGCTGCAATGCCCAGCTCGAGTCACTGTCAGGGGCAGGCAAACCTTAGTAATCCTCTATGTTACTGGCCGCTTCCTGTATATGGATTAATCAGGTAGTGTGCGGGTATTACGTCACTTCCTCGATGCCGCAATGTCTCCTGGGAGCTTTTGTCATTGTTCCCAGGAGACATTGCGGAGGTTTGCCACGAGTTATCGCAGGATTTAGAAAGAACTTGCGCTTTAGTAATTATGCATATGAGCGTATCATTTTTTATTTTTTTTGGTGGGGGAGTGGATCTTGGGTGGGAGTTCCCACACTTTTTTCCCCAGGACTTGACCCCTGATACCCTGGCAGAATTGATGATTTCTTGGCCATTTTTCAGAAAATATAAATGATAATACAAAAACTTTTCTTTCAGTCATGGTTAGTGTTTGTCTGAAGCCATGTATTATCATTAAACTGTGTTTACTTGTTTTAAATCATAATGGCAACAGAAACTACCCAAATGACCCTGATCAAAAGTTTACATACCCCAGTTCTTAATACCGTGTATTGCCCCCTTTAACATCAATGGCAGCTTGAAGTCTTTTGTGGTATTTGTGGATGAGGCTCTTTATTTTCTCAGATGGTAAAGATGGCTCCAGTTCCTGTACATTTTTGGGCTGTCTTGCATGAACTGCACATTTGAGATCTCCCCAGAGTGGCTCAATGATATTGAGGTCAGGAGACTGAGATGACCACTCCAGAACCTTCACTTTATTCTGCTGTAGCCAATGAAAGGTCGACTTGGCCTTGTGTTTTGGATCATTGTCATGTTGGAATGACCAAGTAGGTCACATGCGCAGCTTCATGGCTGATAAATGCAAATGTTCCTCCAGTATTTTTTGATAACATACTGCATTCATCTTACCAACAGTTTTGACTTTGTAGCTCACACATGTCCAAAACATCAGCTATCCACCCCTGTACCTTTCATCATAGGCCTTGTTGATTCCTCTACAAATGTAGCGTTTATGGTTGTGGCCAAAAAGCTACATTTTGGTCTCATCGGTCTGTGCTGTTTGGCGTATTGTAAGCGGGATACTTTGTGGCATTTGCCTAGTAATGACTTTCTTCCGGCGACTTGACCATGCAGACCATCTTTCTTTAAGTGCCTCCTTATTGTGGATCTTGAACCAGCCGCTCCACATGTTTTCAGAGAGTCCTGTATTTCACCTGAAGTTATTTGTGGGTTTTTCTTTGCATCCCAAACAATTTTCCTGGCAGTTGTGGATGAAATTTTAGTTGGTCTTCCTGACCATGGTTTAATTTAAACAGCACCCCTAATTTTCTACCTCTTGATTAGAGTTTGAACACTGCTGATTGGCATTCTCAATTCATTTGATATCTTTTTATATCCCTTTCCTGTTTTATACAATTCAACTACATTTTCTTGCAGATCATTTGACAATTATTTTGCTTTTCCCATGACTCAGAATCCAGAAACATCAGTGGAGCACTGGATGAAAGATGCAAGGGTCTGTCAGGAGTCTATAAACTCATTGACCTTTAATACACACACACTTATTACAAGCAAACAGATGACAGATGAGAATTTAATAGCCATTTAACCCCTTTGTGCCAACTTGTGTGCATGTTATTGTAAACAAATGTAAAATTCAATTACATTAAAAACAACCCCCCCCCCCACCAACCAAATTTTATAGTGAAATATAGTACTTAGAACTCCGTCTGACTTGATTTTATAAGAAGCGGACTTCTGTCAGATTAGCAAACCTGTGAGATGAGCAGGCATGCCGCTGCTTTTAAAATTCAACATGTAAACAGTCAGATGGAGTTCTAAGTACTGTATTTCACTACAGAAGCTCAGTTTACTGTAATAAATAAGTGGGAAAATGTAAAACTCCGAAGGGTATACAAAGATGTCCACTTGTACCCTTTTCACTGTATCCTTAGGGTGGAGGAGTGCAGACAGTGGCGGCTGGTGCTCAACATTTTTGGGGGGGGTGCAAACAAAAAAAATATTGCAGCCTCACTGTGCCCATCACATGCAGCCACTGTGCCATCAAACACAGCCACTGTGCCATGCCACCAAATGCAGCCACTGTGCCATCAATTGTCACCACTGTGCCATGCCATCAAACACAGAAACTGTGCCATTAATTGTCACCACTGTGCCATGCCATCAAACGCAGCCACTGTGCCATCAATTGTCACCACTGTGCCATGCCACCAAATGCAGCCACTGTGCCATCAATTGTCACCACTGTGCCATGCCATAAAACACAGCAACTGTGCCATCAATTGTCACCACTGTGCCATGCCATCAAATGCAGCCACTGTGCCATCAATTGTCAGCCCTGTGCAATGCAACACAGCAACTGTGCCATCAATTGTCACCACTGTGCCATGCCACCAAATGCAGTCCCTGTGCCATCAAGTGTCACCACTGTGCCATGCCATCAAACGCCACCACTGTGCCATCAATTGTCACCACTGTGCCATGCCATCAAACGCCACCACTGTGCCATCAATTGTCACCACTGTGCCATGCCATCAAACACAGCAACCGTGCCATCAATTGTCACCACTGTGCCATGCCATCAAATGCAGCCACTGTGCCATCAATTGTCACCACTGTGCCATGCAACACAGCAACTGTGCCATCACTTGTCACCACTGTGCCATGCCACCAAATGCAGCCACTGTGCCATGCCATCAAATGCAGCCACTGTGCCATCAATTGTCACCACTGTACCATGCAACACAGCAACTGTGCCATCAATTGTCACCACTGTGCCATGCCATCAAATGCAGTCACTGTGCCATCAATTGTCACCACTGTGCCATGCCATCAAACGTCACCACTGTGCCATCAATTGTCACCACTGTGCCATGCCATCAAACGCCAACACTGTGCCATCAATTGTCACCACTGTGCCATGCCATCAAACACAGCTACTGTGCCCATCAATTGTCACCACTGTGCCATGCCATCAAATGCAGTCACTGTGCCATCAATTGTCACCACTGTGCCATGCCATCAAATGCAGTCACTGTGCCATCAAGTGTCACCACTGTGCCATGCCATCAAACGCCACCACTGTGCCATGCCATCAAACGCCACCACTGTGCCATCAATTGTCACCACTATGCCTTGCCATCAAACGCCACCACTGTGCTATCAATTGTCACCACGGTGCCATGCCATCAAACTCAGCTACTGTGCCCATCAATTGTCACCACTGTGCCATGCCATCAAATGCAGTCACTGTGCCATCAATTGTCACCACTGTGTCATGCCATCAAATGCAGTCACTGTGCCATCAAGTGTCACCACTGTACCATGCCATCAAATGCAGTCACTGTGCCATCAATTGTCACCACTGTGCCATGCCATCAAACGCCACCACTGTGCCATCAATTGTCACCAATGTGCCATGCCATCAAACGCAGCTACTGTGCCCATCAATTGTCACCACTGTGCCATGCCATCAAATGCAGTCACTGTGCCATCAATTGTCACCACTGTGCCATGCCATCAAACGCCAACACTGTGCCATCAATTGTCACCACTGTGCCATGCCATCAAACACAGCTACTGTGCCCATCAATTGTCACCACTGTGCCATGCCATCAAATGCAGTCACTGTGCCATCAATTGTCACCACTGTGCCATGCCATCAAATGCAGTCACTGTGCCATCAAGTGTCACCACTGTGCCATGCCATCAAACGCCACCACTGTGCCATCAATTGTCACCACTGTGCCATGCCATCAAACGCCACCACTGTGCCATCAATTGTCACCACTATGCCTTGCCATCAAACGCCACCACTGTGCTATCAATTGTCACCACGGTGCCATGCCATCAAACTCAGCTACTGTGCCCATCAATTGTCACCACTGTACCATGCCATCAAATGCAGTCACTGTGCCATCAATTGTCACCACTGTGTCATGCCATCAAATGCAGTCACTGTGCCATCAAGTGTCACCACTGTACCATGCCATCAAATGCAGTCACTGTGCCATCAATTGTCACCACTGTGCCATGCCATCAAACGCCACCACTGTGCCATCAATTGTCACCACTGTGCCATGCAACACAGCAACTGTGCCATCACTTGTCACCACTGTGCCATGCCACCAAATGCAGCCACTGTGCCATGCCATCAAATGCAGCCACTGTGCCATCAATTGTCACCACTGTACCATGCAACACAGCAACTGTGCCATCAATTGTCACCACTGTGCCATGCCATCAAATGCAGTCACTGTGCCATCAATTGTCACCACTGTGCCATGCCATCACACGCCACCACTGTGCCATCAATTGTCACCACTGTGCCATGCCATCAAACGCCAACACTGTGCCATCAATTGTCACCACTGTGCCATGCCATCAAACACAGCTACTGTGCCCATCAATTGTCACCACTGTGCCATGCCATCAAATGCAGTCACTGTGCCATCAATTGTTACCACTGTGCCATGCCATCAAATGCAGTCACTGTGCCATCAAGTGTCACCACTGTGCCATGCCATCAAACGCCACCACTGTGCCATGCCATCAAACGCCACCACTGTGCCATCAATTGTCACCACTATGCCTTGCCATCGAACGCCACCACTGTGCTATCAATTGTCACCACGGTGCCATGCCATCAAACTCAGCTACTGTGCCCATCAATTGTCACCACTGTGCCATGCCATCAAATGCAGTCACTGTGCCATCAATTGTCACCACTGTGCCATGCCATCAAACGCCACCACTGTGCCATCAATTGTCACCACTGTGCCATGCCATCAAACGCCAACACTGTGCCATCAATTGTCACCACTGTGCCATGCCATCAAACACAGCTACTGTGCCCATCAATTGTCACCACTGTGCCATGCCATCAAATGCAGTCACTGTGCCATCAATTGTCACCACTGTGCCATGCCATCAAATGCAGTCACTGTGCCATCAAGTGTCACCACTGTGCCATGCCATCAAACGCCACCACTGTGCCATCAATTGTCACCACTGTGCCATGCCATCAAACGCCACCACTGTGCCATCAATTGTCACCACTATGCCATGCCATCAAACTCAGCTACTGTGCCCATCAATTGTCACCACTGTGCCATGCCATCAAACACAGCTACTGTGCCCATCAATTGTCACCACTGTGCCATGCCATCAAATGCAGTCACTGTGCCATCAATTGTCACCACTGTGCCATGCCATCAAATGCAGTCACTGTGCCATCAAGTGTCACCACTGTGCCATGCCATCAAACGCCACCACTGTGCCATCAATTGTCACCACTGTGCCATGCCATCAAACGCCACCACTGTGCCATCAATTGTCACCACTATGCCTTGCCATCAAACGCCACCACTGTGCTATCAATTGTCACCACGGTGCCATGCCATCAAACTCAGCTACTGTGCCCATCAATTGTCACCACTGTGCCATGCCATCAAATGCAGTCACTGTGCCATCAATTGTCACCACTGTGTCATGCCATCAAATGCAGTCACTGTGCCATCAAGTGTCACCACTGTACCATGCCATCAAATGCAGTCACTGTGCCATCAATTGTCACCACTGTGCCATGCCATCAAACGCCACCACTGTGCCATCAATTGTCACCAATGTGCCATGCCATCAAACGCAGCTACTGTGCCCATCAATTGTCACCACTGTGCCATGCCATCAAATGCAGTCACTGCGCCATCAATTGTCACCACTGTGTCATGCCATCAAATGCAGTCACTGTGCCATCAATTGTCACCACTGTGCCATCAATTGTCACCACTGTGCCATGCCATCAAACGCCACCACTGTGCCATCAATTGTCACCACTGTGCCATGCCATCAAACACAGCTACTGTGCCCATCAATTGTCACCACTGTGCCCTTTAATTGTCACCACTGTGCCCCATGATGCCACTGTGCCCATTGTCGCCCCTTTCCCTGTAAAAAGCACTTACCTGACGCTTCCATGTCCTCCCTCGATGTCTTCTGCCGCCGTGGAGAAGCTTCAGCCAATCAGGTTCCTGATAACCAGAATCCGGGAACCTGATTGGCTGAAACAGCCGTCAGTCTTATGCAAGGAACGCAGGTTGCCTGCGCTCCGAGTATAGACTTCCGAGAGCCGGAGGGCGGTACTGGAAAAGCCTATCAGAGCCGCTGGCTTTGATAGGCAGTTCCCCTCAGCCAACCAGCTGCCGCTATTCGGCGACCCATGTCCGGTTATAGGAATAGACCAGGCAGCTGGCAACAATAACTCACATTCAATGCATTGCATTGAATGTGTGTTGTTTGCGAAAGGGGGTGGCTACCCATCACGGTTTTAGTGTGCTGTTTTGTCGTAAAAGTGTTGCAACGCATATGGTGGCATCGTGCATGCGCAGTGCAAAATTTTATAGCGGAACGTCACTTCCGGAGCAAACTGTGATGGGTAGTCATATGTGACGAGACAAGGGACGGATAGTTTTTTCAATACAGACCAGCAAAACCCACCCTCTATTTGTTTTAACACGCCCCTCTAAGACATGTACTTTATTGCTAAAATCACCCTGGCCCCTTGCAGGCTAGCACTAGCATCGGGAGCTTGCGGCATGTGTCATAGTCATTGCGCACCGGGACGACAGGATTTTTTAACCCCTGCCCTGTTGCCGCGGAACCTCCCCTGCACTCACTGCCACCCTGAATCCTGGCCTTGGTGGCCTTGGCAGGAATACAGCCCTGGACATGGGTCAGTATGAGCCCCCTAAATGGTCTAAAGCTATGCAGACCTATACATTTTTCTATTGGAATCAGGCTCTGCCTCGGACAATAAATAGACCTGGGCATTTTAGGCAGAGCAGACAATTTTTCCAGGGACTGGGGAGGGGTCCACGATAATGATTACAGTGCCCCTTTACAGTGCAGTCCCCTTTTATGTCACAGTGCCCCTAGCAATCACAGCATCCATGACAGTGCCCCTTTACATTACAGTGATCCTATAAATCACCCCCCCCATCTCAGTGCCTATTTCAGTCATTATCCCCCCTTTTCTCTCTAATCACAATGCCCCCTTTTACTCTCTGACTCCCCTGCACAGTCTTACCTTTGGCAGGGCAGAGGCAGGATTCAGTCTGTGTGTGCTCTTCTGGTTCTCCTGTCCTGCTAACAATGTTATCCTATCAGCAGGGCAAGAGGGCTGGAGGAGTTGCCGATCTGGATTGTGATTACCCACTTAGTAATATAAATAAAGACTCCCACTCTCTGTGCAGATCTCTAGCTCCAGCCCCCTGCTCTGCTGAAAGGATGACATAGTCACCTCTATAATGCAGTTCCGGCTCTCTGCGGGTCACATGTATTCGCTTTGCACCCAATGGGCGGGCATGGCCCCGGCTGTGGCTCCTCCCTGAATGGCAGTCTTCCCGCTCCTTAATCCTTCTATTTAGCAGAGCGGCCAGCTCAGCCATGTATGCGACCATTTGTGCACTGCTCCGGGGGGGATTGGGGCTGGATCTGCACAGCGGGAGGAAATCAGTGACCACGTTTGGTGCTTACCTCCCTCTAACGCCCGGTGTGTCCTATGGATAGTTTGGGCCTGATTGGAACAACCATTCAGAAATTTGAGCTACGTTGGCTTTTCTATTAAATCAGACTGCACGAGCCAGCCTTTGTTCTCCATGTACATCATTGAGCTTTGGGTTCCCATAACCCTAATGCTGGTAAAAAAAAATCCTTCCTTGGACCAGTTTTGGTTGTTCCTGACCACTAGACATGTGCAGACTGGAATATTTTGTTTAGTTTTTCCGTTTTCGTTTGGAAAATTAATTTATTTAGTTACTCCCGAAAATCGTTTTGATTTATGTCGTTTTCGTCGGGAAAGTTTTTGTCCAAAAACGATGATTTTCGATGCTTTGTCGAATTTTCGTCATTCAATTCGACAAAGCATCGAAAATAGTCATTCTGAATATAGTGAATTTAGGTAGGAATTGAACAATGAAAATTCGACAAAGCATTGAAAATCGTTGAATTTTCGTTGTTCAAATTCTACCTATTCACTGTATTCAGAACGACAATTTTCGATGCTTTGTCGAATTGAACGCCGAAAATTCGACAAAGCATCGAAAATCGTCGGATCTGAACGAAAACGAAAATAAAGCATTTTTTATGTCGGATCTTTCGGTTTTCGTTTCTTGCGCTTTTGTTTTCGTTCGTTAAAACGATAACGAAAATACCCGATTTTCAGACAAAAATGCATTCTAACGAAAACGAATGCACATGTCTACTGACCACTGCAGACCGGGAATATCTAAAAAAAAAAATGCAGTTTTAAAGTTGCTCTGACCCAGTCGTCTAGCTATTAAAATTTGGCCCCTGTGAAAGTCGCTCAAATCCTTATGGTTGCCCATTTTTTTCTGCTTTCAACACATCAACTTCAAGAAAAACATGTTCACATGCTGCAGTTGCAATACTTGCTTGTTGCAATACTGTTCACTTTACCTATCTATTGTCATAATGGTATGGATTATCGGTGCATGTCATATTTCAGACAAGCCAATTGTGGAAGTAGAAATGTACATCTAGTCAGCTATGTAACTACTTATTGCTCTCAGTTATAGTCTGAAGACTTGTGCTCTCTACACTCAGGCCACGTACACACGGCAGAGAACCTCGACGGGCGGAACACATCGTTCCGCCCGTCGAGGTTCTCGGCCGGCCGTCAGATTCGGCGACCAGCCCGTCGGGAAAGGCGACCAGCCATTCATCCCAACGGGCTGTTGAGCAAATAGAGAACCTGCTCTCTATTTTGGCTCGACGGCATTCCCGACGGGATGCTCGCCGAATCCGTACACACGGCCGAGGTTCTCGGCAGAATCAGGATGCCAGCGAGGTTCTCGCTGGTTTCTGCCGAGAACCTCGGCCGTGTGTACGGGGCTTCGGGGCTGATCCGCCCTATAGGCTCACTATGCAAGCCGATTAGGGCCCCGCAAAGCTGCGGAGGGCCCCCCAAATTACTAGAGGCCCCCGCCTGGTGAGAAGTCATTTTCGGCCTCTCACCCCACTTCTCAACTCGCTGGCTGCAAGGGAGAAGAGGTAAGAAGTCAACACCCCCCACTTCTCACTTTATTGTAAGATGTAATTTCCGACAGCAGAACACCCCTTCCCCCGCCCCGCTTCCCAACTTTGTGACATGTCACCGTCGGCAGCACCCAACCCCCCCTCCCCCCGGTTCTCATTTTTAATGTGACAAGTGATTTTGCTTAGAGCCCCAGGGAGGTCAGGATCGGCACTGTCTACATTGTAGCTAAATTAATGCAAGGGGGTGCTTGCTGTAAGCTAGTTGTGATCTCCAATGATTGCAACATTTATCCTACAAAAAAATAATAACGTACTGCTCCTGGCAGTGAGGACATTGAATGAAACAAATCAGTAAAGCAGAGGCACAGGGCAGTGATTATACTGCCCCGGGTCTGGGATGGCAGCTCTCAAAGAGCAGGAAATGAAAACCCGGGGTGAGAGGTTATATTTGCAAAGTTGTTTAGTGTCTTAGTATCTTAAATGAGCTAATGTGTATTTTGCTTTTGCTGGTTATATTGTGAATACGGTTCCTGGTTCTACGTACAGGCAAAGGGAGTAGGGATAAAAAACGTAGCCTTGTACTGTGCTGCGTGAGGAAGTACTCAAGCTAATAACAGCTAGCCTCTTGCCCTAAGGTGGAGCAGCTGCCCAGCTTTCAGGCAACAGCTAGCTTAACAGGAGCTAAAAACAAAGTCAGACAGGCCTAGGTCAATAATCAGGCGGCAAATATTCAGAGCATTCAGGATCTAGAAAAGAAACAACACAATACATAAATAGATTATAATATATACTGATGTAGCAGCTGGATACATGGAGGGCTTTATATCCCGACAGCAAACAGAAGGGTAAGCAAGCATACATTCCTTGCATATTCAGAAATAAAAGTAGTGGGGACATTTACCAACTGGATATATGTCTGCATGGCATACACAATAGACTAGAACAACTCATGGTCACTGCAGCCCTCAATATCATCTGACAGTTTGACATTTCTGTTATGGTTAGAACATTGTAAATGACTAATACTGGAATATTTACAGTATGTTTTTTAGGTCTTTCCATCATTTATGCATCATAAAGCTATTTTCTTTCTCCATTTTTAGAAATAGACCTTGTACTGATTAGGAACTAATTTGGGACCAAATACTGCACTCCAAAGCTAACTGCACGCACTTCCTCCTCTTTTGCACCAACTGAGTGCCAAAGCTTCAAGGAATAGTTCACTTTTTACCACAAAACTGCATATGCAAATAAGGGGCATCTTTGGATAAAATCAAACTGTGCAGCTCTGACTAAAGTTGATTAAAGCCCTTGCTATAGGTGTACGCCATTTTCATACCTTATGATGGTTGACTTGAATACACCAAGGATGTTGCTAGGTACTCCCAGGCAGTAGGCTGGTGTTACAATCTTTGGGGGGGGCAGCAAACAAACCCCCCCTCCGCCTGCCCACTCACCTGCTCACTTGCTTACTCGCTCGCCCACTGATGGCTTTCCCAGCTTCTTCTCCTGGCCAATCTGGTCGCTTCTTCTCGCAGCCTTAGGGCCCACTTCTGGTCCTAATTGGCCAGGGAGGAGAAGCAGGAAGACAATAGCTCACTGCTCCCCCGAGCCCAACATTTTTAAAGCCTCAGGCTCTAATCATGTGCTTGAAAAAAAAAAATGTAGAAATCCATGCGCTTGGTGCCCCTCATGAAGATTAGGGGCTGACGCATGGAGATTACCGGTGCCCTTTATGGACTGGCCATCGCTGCTCCCAGGACATTGCTAAGTGAGGCCTACTCATCCTTGCTCACCTCCACTATCACAGGAGTTAGCTCTCAAATGCTGAACTATGAGATACTTCATCAGGGGAGAAAAAATAGTATGTGAGGGGGGGTTGAATCAGAGAAAGAGCTCACTCCTGTGATGGTGGAGGTTAGCAGTGATGACTAGGCCTCATTGCAATATCCTGGGTATATTCCAGTCAGGCTTCATAGGTTATGTAAATGGCCTACACCTATGTAACACCCTGGTATTAGGAAGGGTTGCTAACAAATTTAGTTATGCTATGTGTAACTAGCCTGGCTAATTGGTAGTTGTATCCACTGACTTTCTGTCCTATGCCTAAATCCGGTGCATTTGTCTCTTCTTTTAATAGGTGGCACTGCTGCCTTTGGCATTAGAATGACAAGTCCACAGTGAGTTTAGGCTGTGAATTTACATAATTTCTCAGCCAATCAGATTAGCTACGTTGCATGCTGGAATAAGCTATTTAAGGGGAATGAGTCAGGTGATCAGTGTTCTTTTAGCCCCAGGCTGAGACCTGGGGGCTGTATGTGAAGCAGCAGATGAAGGTTAGGCCTAAGCCTGAGGCCTAGCCTCGTGTGTACAGGCTCAGCCCGAGGGGAGCCTGATCTTTGCAGAGGTTCAGCCAGACGGTGAACCATGTTGCCAGAGGTGAAGGAGTAGCAGTTGCCACATGGGACGACCACTCCTGTTTATTAGAGGCAAGTGAGAACCAGAGGTCAGAGATAAAGGGGACATCCTCGCCAGTAAGAGACAACTACTACTGTTATCAGAAGCCAGGTTTGTGAAGTCTGAAGAAGCACCAGAGCAGCCTTTTTCACTAGTCGCACGACAAGCCATACCCCATGATTTCCAATGAGTACCATTCATATCGCACCAACTTCAAAGTATTCTCTGTACTACTTTGGTCCAACTTTGATGCGAGTTGAGGTCAATAGACCTCAAGTTTACATAGGCATTCCCTATAATCGCAGGAAAATCGCGGCCAAGCAATTGCGGCAAAATCGTGTGCAATGGGAAAGCAGTTTGAAATGGCCCTAATACAGTGATCTGTGCTAAAAAAATATGCACTGTCACTGTTCTAAGGACATTGGCAGTGAGGGGGTTAACATTAAGGGGCGATCAAAGAGTTAAATGTGTGCCTGACCAGTGCTTTACTACTGTGGAGGAGGTGCTTGTACTAGGAGAAGACATAGATTGGTGGTCCTGCTTAGCAAAGACACAGGATCCATGTCGTCTGTAGTGACAGAATGGAGATCTAAGTTGTCTACATAATGGAAGAAGAGGGCTTAATAAAGTGGACCACCATTCTGCCTGTGTACCGAAGCATCGCCAGGTGGAGAAGGACTTTGAGTCCACTGTACCCCCAATCAGCTCCCGCTGTGTCTAATCACAGCAGGAGTGGGCCGCGCCCCAGACCCTGAAGTGCAGGATCACGTACTTAGTTTGTGATCCTGCGCAAGAAAGTCGCCTTAACGCCGTATACAGTTGTGTAAAAAAGTATTTGCCCCTTCCTGATTTTTTTTTTTTGCATATTTCTCACACTTAAATGATTCAGATCATCAAACAAATTTTAATATTACATAAAGGTAACCCGAGTAAATCCAAGATGCAGTTTTTAAATTATTATTTCATTTATTATAGAGAAAATCAGTTTAAACCTGCCTGGCCCTATGTGAAAAAGTAGTTGCCCCCTCCCATGCTGAATCATGAATGAACTGTGATTAACCATATTTTTGGGGGAAAGCCAAGTTAAATTTCACTTGCCACACCCAGGCCTGATTTCTGTCAGACCTGTTGAATAAAGAAATCACATAAATAGAAGCTGCCTGACAAAGTGAAACACGCTAACAGTTCACAAAAAGCCGCACATCATGCCACATGTATGTAAAGTATTGTACATGTATCAGAGGTCTAGGAAGGGTTTCAAAGCCATTTCTAAGGCTTTGGAACTCCAGTGAACCATGGGGGGAGCCATTACCCAATTAGAAATAACTTGGAACAGTGGTGAACCTTCCCAGGAGCAGCCGGCCTTCAAAAATGACTCCAAGAGCATGACGAGGACTCATCTAGGAGGTCATAAAATAACCCAGAACAACATTTAAACAACTGAAGGCCTCACTTGCCTCAGGTAAGATCAGTGCTCATGATTCAACAATAAGAAAGAGCCAAAGCCACTGCTGACTAAAAAGAACACAAAGGCTCCTCTCACATTTACCAAAAAACATCTTGATTATCCCCAAGACTTTTAGGCAAATATTCTGTGGACTGAAACTTTTTGGAAGGTGTGCGTCCCGTTACATCTGGCATAAAACGAATACAGCATTTCACAACAAGAAGATCATACCAACAGTCAGACATGTTGGTGGTAGCGTGATGGTCTGGGGCTGCTTTGCAGCCTCAGGACCTGGACAACTTACCATAATTGAGGAAACCATGAATTCTGAGCTCTACCAGAAAATCCTAAAGGAGAATGTCTGGCCATCAGTTTGTGACCTCAATTTCACGTGCACTTGGGTTATGCAGCAAGACAATGATCCGAAACACAACAGCAAGTCCACCTCCAAATGGTTCAAACAAAGAAAAATGTAGGTTTTGGGGTGGCCTAGTTAAAGTTCAGACTTAAATCCAATTGAGATGCTGTATCATGACCTTACACAGGCCGTTCATGATGGAAAACCCTCCAATGTGGCAGAATTAAAATAATTCTGCAAAGAAGACTTGGCGCTACAACAATGTGAAAGACTCATTGCCAGTTATCGCAAACGCTTGATTGCAGTTGTTGTCGCCAAGGGTGGCACAACCAAATATTAGGTCTAGGGGGCAATTACTTTTTTACATAAAGCCAGGCAGGTTTGAACAGCTTTTTTGCCTTAATAAATGAAACCATCGTTTAAAAACTGCATATTGTATTTACTCGGGTTATCTTTGCGTAATAATAAAAATAGTTTTAAGACATTTAAGTGTGACAAATATGCAAAAAAAGGAGACACATACTTTTTCACACAATTGTATATACAGTATACAGCCGGCAAGCAGTTAAAGTCATTGTAAACCTCACACAGGAAATATGAACAAAGCATATCCCTCTATATGGTGTACTTGTCTCAATTAAGAGCATTTAATACACACGTTTGGAATTTCCGTTGGCCTACAATCCGATGGAATTTTTCGTCGGATTTCTGTTCAAGCTGTCATGCATACACACTGTCAGACCAAATTCTGACCGTCCAAAATGCAAAATGAAGAAAGTCAGATGGGGCTCACACACGATCGGAATTTCCAATTGTGTGTACGTGGCATAAGTGTCAACTTCTGACAAGTTTTTCTGACACCGAGAGAAACATGGTGACAGGGGAGGGATCTCCAGCTGATTGACAGCCTCAGCTCTGTTCCTGTGTGCTGTGTGAAGGGGTGGTGCCTCTTCCCTCCAATCAGTTGTCAGAGCTCTCCTCTTTGAGATCTGCAGAGTGTAATTTCAGCTCCCCCTCCCCTGTTTTATAACAGCTCAGACAAGCTTTATAAATTCTATACTTTGACTGGATGTAGAGAAGTGAAGATTGCAGATATACATATATAACTTTTATAGGAGTATTTGTTTTATCTCTTTGTATCACCTGAGGACAGTCACTTCACTGGGTATATGTAAGGGTTACAACCACTTTAAACTCCATGGTGGGTGAGACTCACAAGGGGCATGGCTACCGATGGGCTTGCAACAGCAGCACTACATTTCTGTCATACATGTAAAAATCTGTTTTTTTGGTGGAAAATTGAACCAACAAAGCATTATATAATTTATTAAGCAGAGGCCCTAGAGAATAAAATTGTGAGTGTTGCAATGTCACAATGCAACTTTTTTGGGAAAAATTACCCTTTGCACAAAAACACAATATAATACCAACTGTTTGATAAAATATAAAAGATGCCATTACGTCGGGGAAATATATACCTAACATGTCACATATCACGCTTTAAAATTGCATATGCCCATGAAATGGTGACAAACTGTAGTACTTAAAAATGTCCATAGGCGACGTTTTAAAAGTCTTTGCAGAATACCAGATTAGAGTTACGCAGGAGGTCTGGTGCCAGAATTACTGTCCCTGCTATTACTTTGTGGTGATGCTTCACATGTGTGGTGCAAACACCGTTTACATATACCTACTTATACGTTCATCTTCATTTTTTCTTGCACTGTACCGTCAAAGTGTTACTAAACTTACAACAGTAAAATCGGTCTGTATATGCAGTAAAGCATGGTTGTTATACTCACTGTGGAACCTAAGAGGTTAATTATCTGCATCGTGTCAAAAGGCCATGTGATCCTGTCTTCTCTGTACCTCCCCTTCTTCCACAGTCCCAAGTCTATCTCCTGATAAGACAGAGGCTAGGGGACAAGCTGAACATGCTCAGTTTGTGTGTATTGCTAGAGAGTTTTTTTTTTTCTTAGGAGGGTTCAGGTAATCAGCACAGGGCCAATCAGCAATGTCCAGGCAGAGGGTCAGGAGTCATACATCCTCATAGCACAATCATGGGAGAATAAAAACTCCTCCTATAAGCTTTAACAAGACACTGATAGAAGTCACAAGATGCAGCCACCACATCTAATGATTGGTAACAATGCAATGCAAACAATGCACCCACAGCCCCCTTCCATGCGTCAGTTGGTTGGCCCCACATTTACCCCATCAAGCGGGCAGTGCTTCCTCCGGGTAGCGGCTTCCCATGTGTCACCTCCATCCTCCTCAATAGGATCACCTGTTCTTTCAGCCAATCGGGTGATGGGTCTTAGATGCGTTTCCTGAATGTCCGGGAGGAGGATCAATGCGGCAATAGCGAATATTCATTCGCTATTTTCACAAAAGTGGTTGGTATCAGGGCACAGTGCTCTGTGCCAGAGCCCACCCTTTTTTGAAGCCTATTAGAGCCTCTGGCTCCAATCACATGCTTTAAAAAAAACAAAAAACATTGAAATCCATGTGTCCGAAACCCCGCATGTAGATTAAGGGGCCGGACACATGGATGGGGGGCGGCACCAGTGTGCCCCTAATAGACGGGCCGCCACTGATTGATAAGCTGCAATATATCACATTTTTGATTTTGTTATGTGTGTGTAGAATGCACTAAGACACCGAAAACACAAATTTCACTTTTTTATGACTTTTTGTTCCAATTCTACATACTAGCTGCATGATGTTGGAGCTTTGTGGGCCTGGTTGTTACAGACAATTATTTTAAGTGGCTAAAGTGACTTTTGTATTACATTACAGCTTTAATCTAAGTAATAACAGAAATGTTACTAATTCATGAACTGTCCAATCCAGCACAGTTTAGCGGAAGCTTGCCTTTAGGAATATTATGTCTAAAATAAAATTGTATTAATCCCAAATCAAAGAAAGTCTGTCCCAAAATGTGTACATCTATCCTCATGACTGGCGCGTTATTTATCTGTGTACTTCCCTATATTTAGCCATGCTGAATTCAAATTATTTATGTGCATGCAACCCTTTGGGCTATAAAACATAAAAAAAAAAAAAAACGCAAAAGATACAGATAAATCAGCAAATATATATATTTTTTGTATTTTTTTTTTTTTGTATTTCAGTTTGGCTTTGAGTAAAATTATCTAACACGACGAAGATAGTTTTCAGAAGTGCTTGTTCCTACACAGGAATCCATTTGCCAGCCGAAATCCCTGGAGACCTGTCTTCAGACGAGTAGTCATAGAGAGACACGGACATGTGGGTGTTCTGCCACTTTAATGAGCAAGTTCTTCTGGGGGTATAAGTGGTTCAGACAGACTGGTAGATCATTTTCAGTGAGAAATGGAATACTACATTGGCAGCAACTTGTTTTTCAGTTATCACCTCTTCTGTGCGTAATATAAATTCTGCAAACATAATTAACGGAAATGTATGTGTAGTCTCTATACCAGAGCATGGTAATAAATACCCCCAATGGAAGCATGATTGAGAAAGATATGCAAGCAGCAGGGATATAAAAGATCGCATGATTCCATAAATAAACACCATAAATAAAAAATGCATCAGGGGCATGCATTTGAAAACAAAGCATAGTATATACAAGGAATTATTATTAACCTGCAGGAAATGTTACATATATAGGTATAATGGGCCAGATCCACAAAAACGGGCGTATCTTTAAGCGGGCGTAGCGCATCTGATATGCGCTACGCCGACGTAACTTTGAGAGGCTCGTAGGGTATCCACAAAGCACTTGCTCCCATATGTGCGCCGGCGTAACGTAAATCGGCCGGCGTAAAACCGCGCAATTCAAAGTAGATAGGTAGGGGGCGGGTTGTATTTAAATTAAGCATGACCCCATGTAGATGCATGGCCGAACGAACGACGCATGCGCCGTCCGTGGACGTATCCTAGTGCGCATGCATCGGATAGAATGCCTAAGATACGTCAAACACTGCCTACGACGTGAACGTAACTTACGCACAACCCTATTCGCGTACGACTTACGCAAACAACGTAAAATTTGACGGCTGTTCCGACGTCCATACTTAACATTGGCTGCGCCTCATATAGCAGGGGTAACTTTACACTGTTCGTACGCCTTACGTAAAAAGCGTATATTGATACGCCGGGCGCAAGTACGTTCGTGGATCGGCGTATCTAGCTCATTTACATATTTGACGCGGAAATCTACCGAAGCGCCACCTAGCGGCCAGCGTAAATATGCAACTAACATTAGACAGCGTAAGAGACTTACGTCGGTCTTATCTTAGCAAAATTCCGGCGTATCTTGTTTTGTGAATACAAAACAAAGATACGACAGCGCATTGTAGAACTTACGCGGCGTATCAATAGATACGCCGCCATAAGTTCTTTGTGGATCTGGCCCATTACCTTTATATATGACCATTTATCAACTAAATATTTGTATGCATTGCTATATAAAAAATGTAATTGATAGAAATATTATATTGATAATATCTATCTATCTACACTAAATTACCCAAAGTATTGGGACACCTGCCTTTACACGCACATGACCTTTAATGGCACCCCAGTCTTAGTCCATAGGGTTCAATATTGAGTTGGCCCACCCTTTGCAGCTATAACAGCTTCAACTCTTCTGGGAAGTCTATCCACAAGGTTTAGGAGTGTGTCTTTGGGAATGTTTGACCATTCTTCCAGAAGTGCATGTGTGAGGTCAGGCACTGATGTGGACGATAAGGTCTGGCTCACAGTCTCCGCTCTAATTCATCCCACAGGGGTTCTATCGGGTTGAGGTCAGGACTCTGCAAACCAGTCAAGTTCCTTCACCTCAACTTCACTCATCCATTTCTTTATGGACCTTGCTTTGTACACTGGTGCGCAGTTATGCTTGAACAGGTAGGGGTCACCGCCAAACAGTTCCAACAAAGTTGGGAGCATGAAATTGTCCTTTCACTGGAAGTAAGGGGCCAAGTCCAACCCCTAAAAATAACCCCACACCATAATCCCCCCTCTAACAAATAATTTGGACTATTGCACAAAGCAAGGTCCATAAAAACATGGATGAACGAGTTTGTGTTGGAGGAACTTGACTGGCCTGGACAGAGTCCTGACCTTAACCTGATAGAACACCTTTGGGATGAATTAGAGTGGAGATTGCGAGCCAGGCCTTCTCATCCAGATTAGGGCCTGACCTCACAAATGTGCTTCTGGAAGAATGGTCAAACATTCCCATAGACACACACCTAAACCTTGTGGACAGCCTTCCCAGAAGAGTTGAAGCTGTTATAGCCGCAAAGGGTGGGTCAACTAAATATTAAGCCGTACAGAGTAAAGCCTCGTACACGCGGTCGGACATCAAACAAACTTTTCCTTGGATTTTTGTCGGAAGGGTGTTGTCCGGTCACACCCATAGCATACACACGCTCTGACATTTTCGGCAACAAACACGAACGTAGTGACGTTTCAACGTACTGACGAGAGTTTAAAAGAGGAAGTTCAATTCTTCGGCGTCACCCTTTGGGTTCCTTCTGCTAATTGAGAGTTAGTAGAGGTTTTGTCTGTGTGCATTCGCGATTTTCAGTTTTGTGCAATATTGTTCATTTCTGAACGTCCGTTCGTCAAGCAGACGGGGGTGTGCTAACTGGACCCACAAAATAATATAGAAATATGTTTGATTCATATAACCAAAATACACTAATCCAAAGTAAAGACATTTGTTTTTACTCCGTCAGTATCACCAGCAAAGCAACTTTTAGTATTATCACATTATAAAGAAGAAGAGAATATGCGCTGCTTTTCTTGATTTCAGAACTTGCTGCGTCACAAATGTGCTCTTTCAAATATGAACGCTAGTTCTACCAGACAGAACGCTTCCGGCTGGTCTTTGCTTCTGAGCATGCGCGTTTGTGCTTTGTACAAAAGTCTGATTGCTTGCTGTACACACGGTCGGAAGAAGTTTGTCCGATGGAGCGTACACATGATCTGACTAATTTGAAAACTTACTGATTTTGAAGTTTGTTGGCAAAAAGTTCGCCCTTATGTATGGGCCTTAAGACTGCCGATGCCATTAAAGTTAATGTGCGTGTAAAGACAGGTGTCCCAATACATTTGGTTATATAGTGTGTCTATCTATTTGTGTGTAGGTGTGTGTGCACCTGTTCAAATTGTGTTTGATTAAAACCTGATTGATAAAAGCTGTTTGATTATGTAATCAGGACAACCATAATCCATACATTAAAGAATAATTAATAATAATGTGCAAATGTCTATAAAATTAATGCTTTTACAGAGGAACTGCAGTCTGCATACATAATTTGTTATAAAAACATCTTTGCCATTTTGAAGCTTCCCTCCAACCACTTTGCATTTTATTTTATATATAATGTGATTCTGTACTTGCCAAATATGCTGCAGAAATCTCCCTCCACTGAGTCTGGCTGCAACCATTTTAACTGTGGGCAGCTGAAGCTGCTGCCTGTTCACTTCCTGGACTTACACAGACACACAGAGGCACACCTCCAGCTTTGCTGCCCTGCAGCTTTCATTGGCCCTCTTATGAGAGAGCTGTGCATGATGTCATAAGCCTAGGCTTTTTACCAGATAAGAAACAGGAAGTGAGCTGTATAAGGTATTTACCGGCAGAAAAAAAATGTTTTACTATCCAAAGGTAAAACAACAAGAGCAGAAGATTTAATAGATGAAAAGTGACTGAAGGTCCATTTTAGGTTTAGGTTAAGGCTTTATTCACACAGCAAAGCAGAGGTGACAGAGCGGTCCTCTGCTGCAGAAGCTATCATTGGCAGCAGTGGTAGGTGGCAGTGTGGTGCACAATTTAGCGCATCACATGGCTCCCTTTATTCTTGTTTTTTATTTGAAGTGTACAAAACATATACTTCATTCACTGCAATGTACAGAATTGCGATACGCTGCTTGCTCTACATTGCCGTGCGATTCGGCACGGTGCGCTGCAATAAAATGCAGCATGTGAGCATTTTATCGCAGAATGCTGCAGCACAGCCCTAGACTGCATTGCCGTGAGAAATCGTTTTTTTGTGTGTGTCCCTGCAGTGACAGACGTTTTACCATGAGGAAAAATATCTGTCACCGCATATAGGGGTCAATTTATAAAAGGCAAATAAACTGTGCACTTTGCAAGAGCAGTTGCTCCACAGCTTGGTAAATGAGCAGAAGCTCTGCTGACTTCCATCATCCAATCATGTACAAGCAAAAATGCAGCTTTTTTTATTTTCCTTGCACGTGATTGGGTATTCTTTGCAAAATCTTTACCTCATTTACTAAGCTCTGGAGCAACTGCACTATACAAAGTTTACCTTTAGTAAATCAACCCCATAGTGTGAATTTACCCTAAGATTGCAACACTTCCAACAAAGAAGTAATAATGATAATATGCAGAACCTTTTTACCTAGGAGGGATTATGAGGTAAGAGATGGACTGAATAGTTGTGAAAGGCGTATGTGGCACAGAATAGGAGAACATCTAGGATGCAGAGAGTGAAATGACGAAACTGAGCTGAAACATAATCTGCATTAGTGAACACGTAACTCAATACGAAATGACTCAACAGAGAATATTATTAAAGCGGAACAAAACTCTCTCAAACAACATTAAAGGGGAGGTTCGGGAAAATTTTTTAAAGCCAGCAGCTACACATACTGCAGCTGCTGACTTTTGATAAATGGACACTTACTTGTCCTGGAGTCCAGCGAATGTCGGCAGTAGGGTCCCTGACGTGAAGCCTTTCGGCTTCACGCCGGGAACCCTACTGCGCATGCTCGAGGCCCCGCTCCTCTCTCCTATTAGCCCGGTGGCCAGGAGAGGAGGAGGAGGAGGGAGCCCCACGATGACGTCACTGCCACGTCACGGCCATTGCCGGACTCCCTGAAGTGGGAAAGGATACCTGTCAAAGACAGGCATTTTTTTGCTGAAATGACTGTTTACAGGGTATAGAGACATAAAAGTTTGGACACACCTTCTCATTCCAAGAGTTTTCTTTATTTTCATGACTATGAAAATTGTAGATTCACACTGAAGGCATCAAAACGATGAATTAACACATGTGGAATTATATACATAACAAAAAAGTGTGAAACAACTGAAAATATGTCATATTCTAGGTTCTTCAAAGTAGCCACCTTTTGCTTTGATTACTTCTTTGCACACTCTTGGCATTCTCTTGATGATCTTCAAGAGGTAGTCACCTGAAATGGTCTTCCAACAGTCTTGAAGGAGTTCCCAGAGATGCTTAGCACTTGTTGGCCCTATTGCCTTCACTCTGCGGTCCAGCTCACCCCAAACCATCTCGATTGGGTTCAGGTCCGGTGACTGTGGAGGCCAGGTCATCTGGCGCAGCACCCCATCACTCTCCTTCTTGGTCAAATAGCCCTTCTAGACATGTGCTTTCGTTTTTGTTAGAATGCATATTCGTCCGAAAATCTGTTTTTTTCGTTATTGTTTTAACACGATAACGAAAGTGCAAGAAACGAAAACCGAAAGATCCGACATAAAAAATGCTTTATTTTCGTTTTCGTTGCGGTAAAAATTCAAAATAGAGAGATTCGACATTATAGGGAAAAGATTCGACACTATAGAAATAATAGATTCGACATTACAGAGAATAGATTTTGATTTATGAGAAAATAGATTCGACATTATAGAGAGTAGATTCGACATTATACAACATTAGAATTCTTGTAGGCGGAATATTCAAACGGAAATGTACGATTCGACATAAAGATTTGACGTTCCGTCGAATATTCTTTTGACCATTCGACAGAAACCAAGTATTATTGGATTTTCGGACGAAAGCTATTCCCCAACGAAAAACGATTTTCGGGAGTAACTAAATACATTTACTTTCCAAACAAAAACGAAAAAACGAAACAAAATATTCCAGTCTGCACATGTCTAGCCCTTACACAGCCTGGAGGTGTGTTTGGGGTCATTGTCCTGTTGAAAAATAAATGATGGTCCAACTAAACGCAAACCAGATGGAATAGCATGCCGCTGCAAGATGCTGTGGTAGCCATGCTGGTTCAGTATGCCTTCAATTTTGAATAAATCCCCAACAGTGTCACCAGCAAAGCACCCCCACACCATCACACCTCCTCCTCCATGCTTCACAGTGGGAATCAGGCATGTAGAGTCCATCCGTTCACCTTTTCTGTGTCGCACAAAGACACGGTGGTTGGAACCAAAGATCTCAAGTTTGGACTCATCAGACCAAAGCACAGATTTCCACTGGTCTAATGTCCATTCCTTGTGTTCTTTAGACCAAACAAGTCTCTTCTGCTTGTTGCCTTTCTTTAGCACTGGTTTCCTAGCAGATATTCTACCATGAAGGCCTGATTCACACAGTCTCCTCTTAACAGTTGTTCTAGAGATGTGTCTGCTGCAAAAGGTGGCTACTTTGAAAAACCTAGAATATGACATATATTTTCAGTTGTTTCACACTTTTTTGTAATGTATATAATTCCACATGTGTTAATTCATAGTTTTGATGCCTTCAGTGTGACTCTACAATTTTCATAGCCATGAAAATAAAGAAAACTCTTTGAATGATATATATATATATATATTTATATATATATATATATATATATATATATATATATATATATATATATATATATGTATATATATATATATATATATATATATATATATATATATATATATATATATATATATATATATATATATTAAGTAATTTATAATACGTTTCTTTTGTAATAAGGTTAAAAGGACTGGGTTCAATTTACCATGGCTGGTGAAACATTCCAAACACTTACATATTTTGCTCTTATACAGGTCTACTTGTGTCTTTGGTGCAGAGCATATCTTGGGTAAGTGGCTCGTGGGTGGAATGTGTATGATTGAACTTGCTTTTCTAAAGGTAATTCTAGGAACAGAAGAAAAAAATAAATTCCTGAAAGTGATTCCAATCAACAGATGCCAGTGTTTGTGAGAATGTTTATCTGAGTTATTGGATCCTTATTTTTCAAGAGTGTGAAAAAAGACCTATGTGATTCAGGCTAGGAGCTTTGGATAAAGAATGGACTATGAAAAGCTCAAGGTAGTACTGCAAGAGCAGAGCAAAAAGAGTGTGTAATAAGCAGCATCAATTCCTTCTTTTATTTAGGAGCTAAACTAGATTAAAAGTTTTTTCTTTCCTTCAGGTCTCATCCGTCAGTCCAATTTAAAGCGGAGGTTCACCCAAATAACATTTTTATCAGAGCAACTTCTTTAGACTTGTAACATGTACAGTCCGCATTTTTTTTTTTTTTAGGCTGTACATACCGTATAATGTATATTTCCAATCTGGCTTCCGGGTACTTCTCCCCGCGGGAGTAGGCGTTTTTATTCCGATGAGGCATGTCATCTGGGAGGTCGTCCAGATGATTGACGTCTTTCAGGAAAAACTTCCCCCAGGCGGTTAAGGCCCCGCCCCCCGTATTGCGTAGGCGCGTCCGAGTCATGGCGTTTCCGAAAGAAGCCGAACATGCAGAGCTGCTAGTCGGCTCTATACGGCGCAGGCTATTTGGGTGAACCTCCGCTTTAAATACACCCCTAACAGTCTGAGAGTAATGAGGGATTATGGGCCATACATTTTTTATGTAAAATTATGTTTTACTGTATTAATATTTTTGATTTAATTCTTTTTTAATATTCACAGCAAATTCACCCCTCCGTCCATGTTTCTTTTCCAAGAATTTTTATTGAAAATTATTCATATCAAGTTTACAAAGCAAAATATAGTTTACATGAGGTGATCGTTTCCATATATCAAATGTCACAAAAAAAAACAAAAAAAACAACACCACCAGAGACAAGAGAGCCCTCCGTCAATGTTTCCATGCTTTATTTTGTTTGAGAAATTGCTAGGGAAATCCTCCATTTCTAGCTGTAGCCATCTTAAGATGATTCATGTAGCATTTAGTTCCTGGAATCTATCTGCTCTTAGCTCAGGCATACAGGCAGGAATGTGTGTTTAACCGAGAATCCCCCTCCTCCAGATGAAAGAAAAAAAATTCCCTTGAATACTCTTGGGATGTATGACATAATTGTGGCCTAGGCCAGAGACCAGACGCCAAACCAATTTGAAAATAAAGGTAATATTTAATAATATTTATTTGCAATATTTTTTATTTGATTTGTTTTTCCAGGGAAGTGAAGTTGCCCTCTAAATGTGTTTTATTTCTGAAAATGCTGACTGTTACTACGGTGCCAGGTCAGGGCTGGTGCAATGATTTTTGACACCCTAGGGCCTTTGATGGGTGCTTCATTAAAAAGGTGGGGTATACATGGGCAGGACACAGGGGGTGAGTCAGGGGTGGAGCCAATGGAGGTGCCACAAAATTAGGTTTCGCCTAGGGCCTAGGTGAAACCTAATTTTGTGGCACCTCCATTGGCTCCACCCCTGACTCACCCCCTGTGTCCTGCCCATGTATACCCCACCTTTTTAATGAAGCACCCATCAAATGCAGCCTCTCCAGCGCCTATCAATGCAGCCTCACCAGCGCCCATCAATTCAGCCTCACCAACGGGCATCAATGCAACCTACTAGTGCCCATCAATGAATGTTTGCTTGCTTCCATTCATTCGGGAGTTGAGACACAGCCCTCCACCGCCAGTGCGCCTCTGACACTATGTACGAATGGAGCAGCGGCTTCCTGCTGAGACTTAGTAGGTTGTTGCAGAGAGAAGAGAGTAGGAACACCAGTGGCTGGGCCCCCCTAGGCAACAGTGCGCCCTAGGCGGCTGCCTAGTTTGTCTAATGGTTGCACTGGCCCTGTGCCAGGCATTACATAAAGCAGTGTGCCTCTATGGACCCAGCGGTTATCAAGGTAGTGACGGACAATAACTGAATATAAAAGTAATACATTTATTGAAAATATAAGAATTGTATATAGATATTATACACAGAATCAAGTATTAGAAGGTACAAATTCTAAGACCTAGGTATGAAAAGATTATCAACTGGTGATAGCTGGCCAAAGCTGCACCCGTGGAAACAACAATTGTTATTCACTAACCGGTACTGACATAACATACACTAGACAAAAACAGGGACAGACAAAGACCAACAAAAATTAAAAAGACAGCTGTCCGGACGCTTCAGTACGATATCCCCGTGAGCATTCCCAAAAATATTGCCGTATGAATGAGGGGCAATATCATGGAAGTATTTGGGAAGTGTTGACGGGGAGACCCCCTGGGAGATGAAACTAAATATAAAAATAAGAATTTTTATATATATGTGGCTTGTCAGAAAAAAGGGACTGTGGATTATACTAGTATATACTGATACAGGTGAAGGATAGGGGTAAAAAATATATATATTATTGCCCCAAAAAAATTACTTAGAAAAATAATAACTAAATAATGTCCGGCTGTCCAGAAAAGCCAGAGTCCCAATGCTGTATGAGGAGTATATTGCGGTATAGAGAGGTAAGTGATGGTCAATGACCTAAATATGGCCAGGTTGTGCCGAGAAAAATTCAATGATTGTATTTTTTCTTATGCTTTTTGGTTATGGTGGTGACCTCCACACAGGAGGAGTGACTATCTTTAATTTTTATTGCTTTTGAGGTGGTGTTCGATTTTTGTTTATGTATATTACATAAAGCAGCCATTTGTCTTGGTATGTATGGATGAATGGTAGAGTCTGGATTGACTGGACCATTGTAGTTGGGCAGCCTTTACCACCACTGTCTTTATATAAGTTTAATAGCCTGGTTATTAATTTATGCCTGTATCAAATGTAGATTCAAGGGCCGGTATAATGAGTCAGTGTAAGGATTTGATTGATGTAATTGCATTACGTTCTGTTATTGAAATAGACAAGTCATATGATCTGATGACAATATTCAAGTAGTGGTAAAAGTGACTGTTGGATTAGCATAGTAGCTGCGAGAAGTGAAATGAATGGGTCCGCTGCAATTGTATGTGTCAGTATTTCCGTCATGCTGTCAGTGTGTGGGTGCAGTGGAACTTTGAATTCGCCAGCTAGAATCGTTCATCACGGAAGATGGATCATTTCTACGTTTACTCTGTATAAACATTTGCTAAACTTACCAGCCTTTTAGTCAGTTTTGAATATAAACTGCCAAAGGTGGATCTAGATCTTGATGGATGAATGTGGCAAGCCATCGAGCTGCAGAGGTCCCTACCTTTATTCAATTTGTGAGCCATGTTCAAGGATGACTGGTAAGGAGCTACTGTAACTATGAAAAATACCTCTCTAAAATCATTTCAGAATATGTATCATTAAAGTGGAGAGAGTAATGCCGCGTGCTCAAGGTCGGAAATTCCGACAAGAAAAGTTCGATGTGAGCTTCGAGCGTGTGTAGGCTCCATCTGACTTTTTGTGTCGGAATTTCCAAGAGCAAAAAATGTAGAGCTGGTTCTCAATTTTTACGACGGGAAAAGTTCTTGTCGGAAATTCCGATTGTCTGTATGCAATTCTGACGCACAAGAAAACACGCATGCTCTGAATCAATTTGACGCATGCTCTGAATCATTGAACATTTTCTCAGCTCGTCGTAGTGTTGTATGTCACCGTGTTCTTGAAGGTCGGAATTTTGTGTGACTGTGTGTATGCAACACAAGTTTGAGCCAAAATTCTGTCAGAAGAAAATCCATGGTTTTCTTGTCGGAATTTCCAATCGTGTGTACACGGCATAAGGAAGGTTTTAACCCCTATGAGTTTTTTTTTTCTCCCACTGGGGAGATTTCCCTGTACTTTCTTACCCATAGCCAAAACAGGTAGTGAGAGGAAATCCCAGGGTCACCTGAACTAGTATAAAAGAAAAGTGTAGCACTTATTAGTAAACCAATATTACTTAATAAAATTACACCAAAGTGAATACAGATTTTTTTTATAGTTATACACTTACACCGGTTTTTGTTAGCGGGACATTGGTCACATTAGTGATCACAAGTGCTGCGAGTCAGTGCCCTACAGTGCTTTAAATAAGTGCCCACCAGTGCCACCTATCAGTGCCCATCAGTGCTGCCTATCAGTGCCCATTAGTGCACCATCTGGTCACCAGTCATCTCTATGCCTCCCATCCAGCGCCGGCAGATCGTTTCCCCGGGTCCCTGATGGCACGGGAGAGCCCGGAGAAGCACCGGATGGTGGCGGGAGGGGGGGACATTACTTACTGGGTAAATACCTTGGGCATTTTTTGTGCCCTTCATAAATGTCCCTTTTCAGTATCCCCCTATCTAGGGCTTTCACAACTGAATTTGTATAATGCTCCTTTTCTTCTGCTGTTTTGATTTTGCCAAAACTCAATAGGCAAAAATATATGATGTGAGCTCTCTGCAGAAGCCTTCTCCCTCCCCTTAACCCTTCCTCTTATCATATTTTTACGATATAGAAGTAAAAAGATATCTTTTAGATACAGGACCTATATACTTTGATTGAAGGTCTTCTCTGAATAAGAATCTGTGACCTTGTATACTGTAGTGTATGTGTTGTTACCACCTGTCACATTTGAGACAAGACCACCGAAGGTTGAATTTGAAATGTCTTGGTCTATATCTGTATTTCATACCACACCATATTTTGTTATGACGGTTGAAAACGTTGCAAAAATAAATAAATTTATAAAAATAAAAAAATTCTTAGAAATACTGTTAGAGACGTCAAAGGCTATCCAGGGATGTACAGGGCATATGTAAATGCTCAACATTGGCATAGTCCCTCTTAATAATACATTTTTCTTGAATAATAAAATTCTTATTTCATGCATTACATACTGTTTGTTGTCTATTGTCGTATGCCTCGTACACACTTGATCGGACATTACGACAACAAAACCGTGAATTTCCAAACTTTTCTTGTCGTAAAAATTGAGAACCAGCTCTCAAACATTTGATTCCGGAAATTCCGACAGCAAATGTTCGATGGAGCATACACACGGTCAGATTTGAGAACAAAGCTCACATTGAACATTTGTTGTCGAAAATTCCGACCGTGTTTACGTAGCATTAGTATTCATGCTTTGTGAGCATTCAAAAGATCTATGTTAAATTGCTATACAACAATTAACAGTGTTTTTTAGTTCAACATATATAAAAGGAAAGTTAAAAATTGTATTTTATTTATTTTTCTGTTTTTGATGGGGGGGGGGGGGTGGATGGAGGGGTGAGTGGCTGACATCATGGGGTTGATTTACATAAGATAAATACTGTAGGCTGTTAGCTTTCGCAAGGGAATCTTAACTTAGCTTAGCAAATGTGGTGGACATTCACATTGCAAAGAACACCGTATCACATGCAAAGAAAATAAAAGAAACAGCATTTTTGCTTGCACGTGATTGTATGATAGTAGTGAGAAGAGAGTTTTACCTCGTTCACAAGTTCTGGGGAAGAAAACTTCCTTGCAAATTCTCTTGGACATCGAACAGTCTATTGCTTTAGTAAATCAACCCGGGAAAACTGTCCGTGTGTATGCTCCATGGCAGTTTTCCCAGCAGGCGGGAAAGTTAGAACATGTTTCCTTTTTTCCTGCCGGAGTTCCCGGCGGTTTTTAACCCGTCAGTTTTCATATGGGGAAAGCCTGCGGGGCAGCATACACACAGCCGGGATTCCCGACCAAAGCTCTCATGGCAGTGTGTAGGGGGAAAGACTGACCAAGCCGGTTCCGGTAAAAAGTCAGCCGGGAAACCCGTACGTGTGTACGAGGCTTAATGAGCAGGGCCCTCTGATTCCTCCCATATTAAATTGTATTGTAACTGTACTGTCTGTCCTGTAAAGAGCTGTGCAAACTGTTGGTGCTGTATAAATCCTGTATAATAATAATAATTACAATCTCGGTTGTTATCACCTTTAAATGTTAATATCCAGTTATATTTTGTGCATTTAGGAATGAATCCATCTTTTTTTAAAACAATCTACTGAGCTGACTAGTTCTTGAGGAAGTCTATTCCACATTTTCACAGCTCTTACTGTGAAGAAGCCTTTCTGTATGTGGAGGTTAAATCTCTTTTCCGCCAGACGTAAAGAGTGACCCTTTGTTCTCAGTTTATTTCACCTAAAAGTGAATAACTCAACACCAAGTTTACTTATGTATTTATACATGTTGATCATATCACTCCTTAATTTCCTCTTCTCATATGTGAATAAATTTAGTTCCTCTAATCTTCCCTCATAGCTGAGCTCCACCATGCCAGTTTGGTTCCCCTTCTCTGCACTTTCTCCAGTTCCCCGATATCCTTTTTGTGAACTGGTGCCCAAAACTGAACTGCATATAATACATTCCCGTATAAAATCGGTATTGAACTCTTTCTGCCATCTGAGATCCATAGCTGACTAAAGCATGGTAGAAGATGGGATCTATGAAGGACTGGCTTTTATTTCTTTGAGGTACTTCGACTTTTATGTCTATGAGGCCGCGTACACACGCTCAAATTTATCCGATGAAAACAGTCCGACGGACCGTTTTCATCGGATATGTCTGCTGGGCTGTTTTGGTCTGATGGTTGTACACACCATCAAACCAAAATCAGACAGACAGCGCGGTGACGTGGTGGTGACATTGACACCGCCACGTCACCACTCCAGGAAGTAAATATCTATGATGGACTGGCTTTTTATTCTATGAGGACTGTTTTTTTTGTCTATGAGGGACTGGCTTTTATGTCTATGAGGGACTGGCTTTTAGGTCTATGAGGGACTGGCTTTTATGTCTATGATGGACTGACTTTTATGTCTATGATGGACTGGCTTTTATGTCTATGATGGACTGGCTTTTATGTCTATGATGGACTGGCTTTTATGTCAATGAGGGACTGGCTTTTTATTCTATGAGGAATGGCTTTTATGTCTATGAGGGACTGACTTTTATGTCTATGAGGGACTGACTTTTATGCCTATGAGGGACTGGCTTTTATGTCAATGAGGGACTGGCTTTTATTTCTATGAGGGACTGATTTTTATGTCTATGATGGACTGGCTTTTATGTCTATGATGGACTGGCTTTTATGTCAATGAGAGACTGGCTTTTATTTCTTTGAGGGACTGGCTTTTATGTCAATGAGGGACTGGCTTTTATTTCTATGAGGGACTGACTTTTATGTCTATGATGGACTGGCTTTTATGTCAATGAGGGACTGGCTTTTATTTCTATGAGGGACTGACTTTTATGTCTATGATGGACTGGCTTTTATGTCTATGATGGACTGGCTTTTATGTCTATGATGGACTGGCTTTTATGTCTGAGGGGCTGGCTTTTATGTCTATGAGGACTGGCTTTTATTTATATTAGGGACCCCCGTTTTTCTGTCTATGAGGGACTGGCTTTTTTTTTTCCTGTGGGCCAGTATGTCTCATACCCTACTTCTCTGCTCTTGGTACAGTGGGGACATCTTTTCTGTTGAAAGATAGAAGTCACTAAGCAGGCCCAAACAGCAAATACAGGATTTTCTGGACAACAAATGTGCCATCTTGTATTTACTTCTTGGCTGCAGACACCGTGATTGGTTCAGTACTGTTATGAAACATACTTTTTTTCTCTAATTCACATTATGCTGATGACATGTATTTGATGCAACTGATGTGAAGACTGGCACCGAAAAAGCTGAGCGCTGGCCATAAGTGGCATCTGAGCCTCTGGTTGGGGATCAATTTTTAACTGTAATAATCATTACAATTTTTTTCTGGCTGTATGTGTACTGTGAATCAATCTATTGGGGAATTGTTTCAAATATTCAGAACCTTTTGCAGAAATAAAGCTGCTGTTTTTAATTGTATACAACCCGATTGTTTCATATACCTCATGATGCAAACTGCTGAAATTTGTGTCCTTGCCCACTGGGACTGTGGCAGCAGTATTTCTTTTCTAAATGGAAAAAAAAAAGATTGTTACAGTGGCACTTAAATACAAATGCATTTTATTTATTACACACAAGCCGTGCATGTCTGTGAGCAGAAAATGGAGAAAGTGGTTCCATTTCAGCTTTGTCCAGATGCATAAAGTGTGTATTTGTGATCATCGTGTGTCTGAGTCAAGACAGCGTGTATATTGACCATTTACTTCCACTGAATTAAACACACAACATCTGTAGGGGCTTTTGCTACAAGCAGCATGAGGAAGAAATGCACATATGTTTTGCACACTTGACTGCAACCTTGTGTTTGCCTATGTACACCTCTGTGATTGCTTAAACATGCAGAATTCTGTCCAGTGGAAGCTACTGGTTCCAAATGGACGTGTGCAGTCTTCCACCTTCTGAGCACGTAAATGTTCCTGCTCCAGGAAAATGCTTTTTTATACCCTTATTTCAAAAGGAGGGACAATTTCATAAAGTATAGTAGTGTTTTGTTTATTTTACGAATACATTCGCAGCGGTAATTATTATTACAATATAGAGTATGGCTGGTAGCATTTAACATTAAAACAGCAGACTCTGTATCTCAAAATGTCAGGCCTCGTACACACGACCGTTTTCCTCGACAGAATCCATCAAGAAACTTGGTGGCAGAGCTTTTTTGCTGAGGAAAACGGCCGTGTGTATGTTTTTCATAGAGATAACTGATGTGGAACTCGATGAGAAAAAAAGAGAACAAGTTCTCTTTTTCCTCGTCGGGAGTCTCAATTTCCTCATCGTCTTCCTTGTCGGGCTGGTCTTCGACGAGAAACATGTTCGTGTGTATGCTTAGAAACCCGCACATGCTCAGAAGGGTGGCGCCAGTGGAATCAAACTTCCCCTTTATAGTGCCGTCGTATGTGTTGTACGTCACCGCGTTTGAGAACGACGAGATTTTGTCTTGACAGTGTGTATGCAAAGAAAGCTTGTTAAGATTCTCAACAAGCCTAACAAGGAACTCGTCGAGGAAAACAATGTTTCATTTACGACAAGTTCCTCGGTCGTGTGTACGAGGCCTAAGTCCTCGATCTCATCATTATAACTGATCCTCTATTGGAGATTTAGAGCTCCATCCTCATGTGACATTTCTTGCAATCATTATTCAAAGTGCAAGGTATTTTCCACCCATTGACATCCTTCAAGCCCCTTTGCCAATTTAGACAGCCAATAGTGTTGCTCACGAATATTCGCATTGCGAATATTCGCTACGAATATTGCATATTCGAGTATTCGCGAATATCTCGAATATCGTGGCGAATATTCGCTATTTCGAATATTCGTATTTTTCAAATTTCGCAATAAATTTCGCAATAAATTTCGCATTCGCGAGTTTCGCATTCGCGAGTTTCGCATTCGCGAATTTCGCAATAGCGAAATTTCGCAATAGCGACATTTCGCATTTTTTTTTTTTTTTATAAAATATAGCGAATATTCGTGATATTTTATATAAAAAAAAAAAAAATCACGAAATTTTGCATTAGCGAAATTTCGCATTGGCGAAAATTCGCAATTTTTTTTTTTTAGAAAATATCACGAATATTCGATATTAACGAATATTCGCGACCGCATATGTGAAATTTCGCTTTTTTTTTTTTATAAAATATACCGAATATTCGTAAATATCGAATATTTGTGATATTTTATACAAAATATCACGAATATTCGATATTAACGAATATTCGCGAATATTCTTCGAAATATTTGCAAAATATGGCGTATTCCGCTCATCACTAACAGCCAACTCCCCATACTCTCTTGTTCCTCTATAATAAATTGGTCATGCTGGATGCAGATTTTTTTGCTCCCTTTTCAAAAATGGGAACCAAACTTAACTCTCCATCTTACGTACCTGCAAAGGGAGAAAATGTTATACTTTTAACATTAACCAGTTCCCGACCAGCTCACGCAGATATACTGCGGCAGAATGGCTCCCCTGGGCGAAATCCCGTATGGGTACGTCCATTCATTTAGGGGCCACCAGAGGAAGTGCGTGCCACCGGAGGTGCGCCCGCTGCACGGCGGGGGAACCGATGCGCGTGGCCAGCGGGCACGATCACTGCCGGCCATGCGCCGCCGCGTGCATGAGCACCAGCACAGGGTGTTCATGTCTTCCCTGACAGCAAATCCCTGATGAAGAAATGTTCTAAACTGATGAATAAATGTTTTTTTTTTTTTTTATTGGGGATATTTATTATAGCAAAAAGTTAAAAATATTTTTTTTTTTTTTTCAAAATTGACGGTCTTTTTTTGTTTATAGCGCAACACATAAAAACCACAGAGGTGATCAAATACCACCAAAGGAAAGCTCCTATTTGTGGGGAAAAAAAGTGGCAAATTTAGGGAAACACAGTTGAATGACCGCACAATTGTCAGTTAAAGCGACGCAGTGCCAAATTGTAAAAAGTGCTCTGGTCAGGAAGGGGGTAAAATCTTCTGGGGCTGAAGTGGTTAAAACAGCAATAATGGATGGAGGCCGTCTTACATAAGTAAACACAGGCCCACAGTTTATTTGACGTTTTATTTTAATTAAACATTGTGTACTAATACACAACAATCTATAGTACAATGTTTTTAATACTCTGAATAGTATAAAGCCAGACTATTAACTAATGACCCCCTAATTGATCTTTCATTTCCCACCAAAATGATATTCCATATTCTATTGGTCAAGGCCAATCCCCCCTTCCTCCAATTGATGGCTAACAGACCAACCATTATCCATCCAATGTATACTGCTTTTATACTGGTCTTTACCACTTGACCCAGTACCACCAGTTGCATTTTAAATCATACTATCAAAAATAATACTGTTATTTTTGTTTTGTTATATTGGCCAAAGGTTGTAGCCAACTTCATTGTCCATTGTACCAAAAAACAAACAAAAAAAAAACAGCAATGACAATTGATAAAAGAACTAAACATTTTTTTAAAATATACTATACAAATAATCTCTGAGCTGTAGAGAAACTACTTTACCTTTTACATACATGTAAAGAGAAATGAATTGAGACTAATGTGGACTTTCATGGTACCATACAAAGGCTTGACATACACAAAGTGAGTATTACAAATTAAAATTTTATTCCAAAAATATATTAAAAACATACAAACATCTAAAAAAATAGACATGAAGAACCAAAGCTTGAACATTCAGCTCTATAACTCGCAGGTGGGGTGACTAAATAGTATTGTCAATTAAAACATATACCATATCATTTACATATATGTGTTTAACCACTTGATACCCGCCCACCATCATATGACGTCCAAAACGGGGACCTGTTATCCCGGGTGGACGTCATATGATGTCCTTGGCTTTGCGGGGGGATATCTCAATGATGCCTGCACCCAGAGGCATCATTGAGATATCATTTTTTAGCAGTGGCGATCCTGCGCAGCGTAAGAATGATCATAGCGGTGGTTCCGGCGCTAGATCGTTCTTACAGGCGGCGGGAGGGGGCATCCCCCCCTCCTGCCGCCATCCGGTGCTTCTCCGGGCTCTTCCGTCCCATCGGGGGCCCGGAGAGATGATCGCAGTCCACCGGATGTTTGCCATAGAGATGCCTGGTGACCAGATGGTCACCAGTCATCTCTATGACCATCGGAGGCCCGGGCGCGATGTGATGACGTCACGCCCGGGTCCCCGTAAGTAAACAAACCGCAATTGCTTGAATAGTTCAATAGTTTGAATGGGATCTGTGAATTTTTTTTCACAATCTCATTCTTTCCAGCCTGGAGGAGAGATGTGGGGTCTTTTTGACCCCGCATCTCTCCTTAAAGAGGACATGTCACACACATTCCTATTACAAGGGATGTTTACATTCCTTGTAATAGGAATAAAAGCGATTGAAAAAAAATATATAAAAAAAAAGTGTAAAAAATAAATAAGTAAAATAAAAAAATAATAATAATAATAATAATAAAAAAAATGCCCCTGTCCCCAGTAGCTCGCGCTCAGAAGCGTACGCACACGTAAGTCCCGCCCACGTATGTAAACGTCGTTCAAACCACACATGTGAGGTGTCGCCGCGTGCGTTAGAGCGTGTGCAACAATTCTAGCACTAGACCTCCTCTGTAACTCTAAACTGGTAACCTGTAAAAATGTTAAAGTTTCGCCTATGGGGATTTTTAAGTAACGAAGTTTGGCGCCATTCCATGAGTTTACGCAATTTTAAAGCATGACATGTTAGGTATCTATTTACTCGGTGTAACATCATCTTTCATATTTTACCAGAAAATTGGGCTAACGTTACTGGTTTGTTATTTTTTAATTTATGAAACCATTTTTTTTACAAAAAAAAGCCGTTTGAATAATTATTGCACAAATACGGTGCAAGATAAAAAGTTGCAATGACCGCCACTTTATTCCCTAGGGTGTCTGCTAAAAAAACATATATAATGTTTGGGGGTTCTGAGTAATTTTCTAGCAAAAGAATGATGATTTGTACATGTAGGAGAGTAGTGCCAGAATAGGCCCAGGAAGGAGGTGGGTTTTAAAGCCCTGTATTGAAGTGGTTAAATATAATTTAATTAAACCAATTATTTTCACTGCTGCCACTGAGGATTGTATCAATATAAAAAAATGTGCCAAAGTGCAAATATTCCACATTAACAGTAGCGATGTGATATACAATCTCAATACCATTCTTCATGTGATGAAAATTAAAATAGAAAAAACGTAATAAATAAAATAAAAAAGTCTATAATAATTAAAAATAAAATCAAAATAAACCCAATTTGCCTTGAAGTTAAGATTGGAGTCACAGGGAATGTTCCTGTGGGGGCTGCTCGGTACTCATTCTGGATCTTTCAGCTGAAGAGGACATTTCCCCAATCATCCACTCTTAGGGCCAGATTCTCATAGAATTCCGGCGGCGTAGCGTAAGCCATTTACACTACGCCGCCGCATCGTACTAGAGCAAGTGCTTTAATCTCAAAGCACTTGCTCCGTAGTTTTCGCCTGTGTCGCGTAAATCGCCCAGCGTAAACCCGCGCAATTCAAATGGAGCGGCTTGTATTTAAATTAAGCGCGCCCCCGCGTCGAACGAACTGCGCATGCGCCGGCCGGGGAAAAAGCCCAGTGCGCATGCTCCAGCTCACGTCGGAAAGCGTTGTTGAAACCGACGTCAAAACTACGTGAGCGTCATTTACGCAACTCCCTATTCGCGAACGAGTTAGTAAAACGACGGAAAAAGCCGACGCTGACCCGACACCATACTTAACATGGCATCCGACGGCACCCGACGGCATCCGACGGTACTTGGTAAGGTTACTCCACATAGAAGCTGGGGTAACCTTACGAGGACGAAAACGACGTACGCGACGACGGGGCGGCGTAAAAGCGATCGGGAATCAGCGTACTACCTCATTTGCATATGCAAATGAGAAAACAACGTAAAGGCCACCTAGTGGGCGGAGTTGTCATTACAACTACGATCCGCAAGTGTAATGGTTTTACACTTGTCGGATGTAGAAGCGTATCTATGCAAAAGTGATGCTAAGCATCACGCGCATAGATACGAGGCAAAAAAAACGGCGATACGACGGGGTATCTGAGATACTCCGTCGTAACGCCGCTGAGAATCTGGCCCCGAATTTGCAGTTCATGGATTTGGCCATACATTAACCCTGCAGAGGAACACTACGTTGCTTATTATAGAGCTAATTTATTAATACATTAAGCTTATCATGCCAACCATCATGAGAATGGAAGGCACGGGTATCTGGTGAGTTATGTTCTATTGGGAGAGGGATCACTTGCACACAGGAGGTGTTTTTTTTCCTTGGATGAAACCAAAATCATGAAAGAGTGAAAACAACAACCATGGATAATAGCACCTGGTGGATTGTTTTTTTGAGCACAAATTAATATTTTGATTTTATTTCAAATTATTATGTACTATATATTTTTTTTTTATATTTCTATTTTTATCACCTAATCAATGGAATTGAGATTATATATCACAGTGCTACCGTTAATGTGGAATATTTGCACTTTGACACATTTTTTTAAATGTATTGCTCAAAAGTCAGAAAATATATAAATCCACTCAGTGTGCACCAAATACCTTTACAAACCCAGATATTACTATTGTCAAAGTAACAATGACATCATTACTGTGTTGTATTTAGCCAGTGCAGAAACAGAGCTATGGGAGTGGTCATGCTGGCTCCACCCACCACAGGCTCTCTGAGGAAAACAGCAAGAGGGGGCGGATACAAGACCAGTCAACCTGCAAGGAGAGAGAGCAGCAGTGACTGGTCTTTTTTACAGGATGCTTTCGTAAAGAGGCAAAATGGCATACTGGATTACTGGAATAATACATAAAGCACACAGAGACTTAGGTAAGAATATACATGTCTTTAAAGAGATGCTGTCACTTGGATTAAAAAACAAAACAATAGAATTCTGTAACAGAACATTTTTCATACTTACCTTTCTGGTGGGTGGCTAGATTTTTTTTAACACTCTTGCAGAACTACTGGAGCCACTGTTATCTGACTCCTTCAGGCGTGGCGCAGAGTGTGTGTCCCAAGGACCGGTGCAAGGATTTTTGTCTGCTTAGCCAAAGGTGTGTTTTGCCTCCGGCAACAGGAGTGGTCGTCTCTTTGTGGCAACTGCTTCTCATTTACCTCCAACAACAAACAGGCTCCCTTCAGGCTGAGTTTTTGACGTCTGCAATTCCACCCCAGGCTTCGGGCTTAACCTTGGCTGCTCCTCCTTTGCGTAACCCTGAACTGCTGAATAGGCCTTAGGTGGACCTAGCAGCCAGCATGCCTCCTGGATAGGCCTCAGGCCTCAGGCTCAGTAACCAGGAGCTTCTCAACACACCACCACCCAGGCCGCAGCCTTGGATGGGAAGAACCCCACCTGATTCCTCCCTAATAAATAGCCTATCCCTTGATACGCAGCGGTTAAAGAAACTTCTGCTGATTGGCTGAGACAACCTAGTTACCCATTACCTGAATTTATGGTAATCCGTCATTCTAAGCAACAGTGCCACCTATTGGCAAAAGAGAGGACTACACTCAAACTCAGACAGGAATCAGTGGATCAACCTACCAATTAGCTAACTAGATTTTTTAGCAGCCCTGTTTAAAGCCAGGGTGCTACATAAGACTTTGCTTTATTTTTTTTGTCCAAGTAAAGGGGTCTCTTTGAAGCTCAGCATCAAGCACCCTGAGGCCGCGTACACACGATCGAACATGTCCGCTGAAACTGGTCCGCAGACCAGTTTCAGCGGACATGTTCGATCGTGTGTACGGCCTATCGGACCGTTTTCCAGCGGACCAAAGTTTCAAAACATGCTTGAAAACCTGTCCGCTGGAAACCTGTCCGTCGGACAGGTTCGATGGTTAGTACACAAAATCATCGGACCAAAAACCCGCGCATGCTCAGAATCAAGTCGACGCATGCTTGGAAGCATTGAACTTCATTTTTTCATCACGTCGTTGTGGTCTACGTCACCGCGTTCTGGTCCGATGGTGTGTACGCACATCAGACCAACAGACCACTTCAGCGCGTTCCGATGAAAACGGTCCGTCGGACAAGTCTCATCGGACATGTCTGATCGTGTGTACACGGCCTAAGGTGCACCATCGCATCTGCTACTGTATGGACCTGAAAACCCTAAGCCAATACCAGCTTTCTCAGAGTCATTCTTTTCATATAGCTGAGCATCAAGTCCTAAAGTGTGGCTAACATGCGACATAGATATATTCAGATGATTTCATTCTACTGATCCAAAACAGTGAAAGCAAAACAGCTAGGTGAGAGCACATATATACTGTCAGCTATTCTAATGAAATTTGGAGAATAGATTGGTGGTAGTATTACAGCCAAGAGTAAGCAGACAAGGCAGCCTGTGCTTGTACCAGAGTAATGGAAGGAATGGTATGCTTGTATTTATTAGTGAGGCTTTTAATCATGCTCTATTTTCCTGCTTCAGGGTGGTAAATCTGATGGGAATCATATTTCCAGTGTGTCCTGTTATAAAAATATCTTACAAAACGATGCTATTAGATTTTATAAAACATCATTAATAATTAATTTTGATAAAATATTGAGCAGAGTAAAATAAAAATGAATTCTTTTGATTCAAGAAACCTTTCTTCGGCTTAGCTTTACCCACGTATCACCAAAATAAGGTTAAAAAGTATATAAATATAAATGTCTTTATTGATAAAAGTCAGGAGGCGGAGGCCACCTGCAGGTCAGGATTCTTGAATTTCCAGATTACTTACTTGGTAGCTGTAGTGTCATTTTGAAAAGGTCCTGACGCTTTCCCTTTGGGGGCTCATGTGGAGCTGATTGGATATTCCACCTTTTAGGCTTTAAAGGTCTCCTCGATAACAGAAGTATTACTGCTTCGGAGGAGGTTACTTCTCTAAGGGCAAAGCTCGCCATTCAATCTATTTAGTTTTATGATCACTTAGTATTTGTTTTCTTATTCAGTCTTCAAATTATTCTTTAGATTGTATTCTTGCCATTTCCTGGATTCGAACAGAGATTAGACTTTTTTTTTTTTACGACAAGTACTAAAGTCCATCGGGAAACAGTCCAGATTTGTGTATAAGACAAAGTTTAGGAAGTACAGTGAAAAAAAAATGTAGTAACACGATCGGTCAATCCGATGAGAACGGTCTGATAGACCGTTTTCATCAGACCAAACCGATCGTGTGTGGGCCCCATCGGTTATTTATCCATCGGTTAAAAAATGTGAAACTTGTTTTAAAATTAACCAATGGATACCTAACTGATAGAAAAAAAACGATTGTTTGTAGGCACGACCATCGGTTAAAAATCCACGTATGCTCAGAATCAAGTGGACGCATGCTTGGAAGCATTGAACTTCATTTTTTTCAGCACGTCGTTGTGTTTTACGTCACCCCGTTGTGACACGATCAGTTTTTTAACCGATGGTGTGTATGCACGACTAATCATCAGTCAGCTTCATCGGTTAACTGATGGAAAAATCCATCAGACCGCTCTCATCGGATTGACCGATAGTGTGTACGGGCATTAGGCTTCATTCACACTAGCGTTTTTTATAAGCTCAAAAGATAGAAATGCTGGATGAAAAACACTGACAATAGCGTTTTTGTGCCAGCTACTAGTAGTGTTTTAGTAGCTTTTAGATGCTTTTAGGAGCTTTAGCATCAGCATGGATTCATGAAGAATCGTTCTTGCCAAACCAATCTATTAACCTTGTACGAGGAGGTGCCATCTAGATAAAGGAAGGCCCATAGATGTGGTGTATCTGCATTTTGCAAAGACGTTTGATACAGTTCCCAATAAACCTTTACTGTACAAACTAAGGTATGTCGCCATGGACCATAGGGTAAGTACATGGATTGAAAACTCGGAACTCGGAATGGTCAGGGGTGGGTAGTTGCGTCCCCCAAGGATCTGTCCTGGGACCAATCCTGTTGATTAAGAAGCTCAATCTCAGTAATTGCGCACAATACTAAGTTAAGAAGAGCAATAATTTCTCTGCAGGATGTGAAAACCTTGCAAGAAGATCTGAACAAATTAATGGGGTGGGCAACTACATGGCAAATGAGGTTCAATGTACAAAAATGTAAATATGGGTGGCAAAAACATGAATGCAATCTACTCATTAGGGGGTGAACCTCTTTGCAAATCTAGGATGGAAAAGAATTTGGGGGTCCTAGTAGATGACAGACTCAGCAATGGCATGGAATGCCAGAGGAGAGACTGTGGGGTTTTGTGTCAAATCGAAGTGGCCTGCGGGCACAAAATTTGCAAGTCGGGCTAGCTGGCATCAGTTGTCCACCAACTTATGCAAGCTGCTAAATAACTAGGCTGCAAGAAGGGGGTACTGCAGGCCCCTGGCCTATTAACAGTTCAGCACGTCAGAAAGCATCTCGGACTATTCAGAGTAATCTGTGGTGTAAAGTGAAGATGATAAGGTGGAAAGTCTAATAGTTTACAGGGAAGTTTTGTGGAGGAGGCGAGGAGTCCTGGGAGCAATAGTCTGCAGGAGTGGATGCAAAGGAGGAGCAACGGCCTGCAGGAGTTTATGCAGGGGAAATGACTGAATATTAGAGTCTATCAGTTCTTCAAAAGTTAAATTCATTAACCAATCCTTTAAATAAGATGGCAACGTGATCTGTCCTATGGGCATCCCATAACCCCTTTCCCCAACCAAGTTCTATCCCCCAAACAAACAAAAACAAAACAAAGCAAATGACAGTTAATTGTCTCTGAGAGTGGTATATGGAGGACTGGCAGCAGGGTGATATGGTGGATGTTAGTAACTAGTAGCAACCATCCTCTACACCACATATAGTGAATGCAGCGTCCTGGGTTTAGTTACACTTTAAAGTGATACTACAGTCTTGTTTTTTTTGTTTTTCTTTTCAAAATAACAAACATAGTACTTACCTGCTCTGTGTAGTGGTTTTGCATAGAGCAGCTCATATCCTCCACTTCTCTGGTCTCTCTTAGGCCCTCCTGGCCCCTCCCTTCTGTTGAGTGCCCCTAGAGGAAGCAGCTTGCTACAGGGGCACCTGAGCCGAGCCTCAGCTCCCTGTATCCATTCAGACACAGAACTGGAACCACCCTCTCTCTCTCTCCTTATTGGCTCACTGACTTTGAATGACAGCAGCTGAAGACAATGGTGCTTCGCTGCTGTCTCAGCCAATGAGCAGCAACATTACTGGAACAGGGAGCTTAGATAAGTATCAGGGAGGCTGAGGCACACAGGAGGCTTTTTATCCTAATGCATAGAATGCATTAAGATAAAAAAAAAAAACTTTCTGCCTTTACAATCACTTTAAGCTAATCAAGTTCCCATCAACTAATTTACACTATAGTACTTTTTTGTCAAATTGTGCATCCAGACTCAAAAAGCAGTGATAGTAAAATAGATATTCACAAAATACAGTATATACTACTGACTTGCATTTGTCTGACATTCTGTTTTAGAACCTATGGAGAGGTTTGATCTTAGTAAACCTGCCTTTCTGTGTTGCAGAAAAGGAGACGTGTGATATGAACATGTCCCTGTTGTAGTGCGGGGTGACACACTGCCTGACCTAATTCCACGTTAGTGTCACTATGTAATAAATGTAACTATTGTTTCTGCTACCACCATCCTGCTGGGCGATGTAGAATCTCTTTTCTGCTTACCTTTCTTCTCTGGGGAGAGCTTTACTACCTAGATTTATGCTTGCTTCATATGTCATTTCCACTATACAGGAGAACTGCTTCTCTGTTACACCATGTTAACTTTAGGGCTTTGCTCTTGTTTCTGGCTGTCCCTGTTTCCAGCTGGTAGACAGCATTCCAGTGTTTATTTAGATCCAGAAAACTGGGGTGCAACAGATGTGACCTATTCCCTCATCTACGTATTCTGCATGTTCTACCACACTCCAGGTCACTCATCTGGTTTATCTGTTTCCACCCGAGTGATCTGTGCATGCTGTTCTGTCACTTAGCTGGCATCCCGTTTCATTCGCTGATCCGAGCATATTGGTCTATGAGTTGTATTGATTCCTGCTAAACCTTTCACAATCTTGGGAAAATGCAAGTCGTTATTGCAAAAGTAATTTGTGCTTTTGAATGATTGTTTTTTCTTTGGACAGGAATATTTTACTGGAATTGCAAAATGCACAAGAAACGCCAACTACTGTTTGTACATCCAAAGCCATTCTGAAAAAAATGGGCCTTCTAAGGAAATAATTCTGGTGCTATAACCCGAACAAAACTGGCTGGTATATAAAGACATTTATTTGAATAGTGTAAAGGCAGGAATGTTCATAGTTTACAAACAGACTTTCTTTTTAAGGAGGAAGTAAACCCTCCTGTCAAAAAAAAAAAAAAAAAAACGACGACCTGCAAGGCAAAGGCATAATGAGCTGGTATGCATGAATTACTTACCTGAGATTGAAGCCCCTGCAGCAGCCCTCTTCGCCTTCTCCGAGGCCGCCATGATACCAGGAGTGACTTTAGGGTATCGCTGTGACTGGCCGGAGCAGCAATGGCATCACTCCCGTACATGCGCGCGGGAGCCGCCACTAACGGCATGATGCCGTTACTAGCAGCACGCTCAGTGCACCTGCGTCCGATGTCTATGGCAAATGCGCCCTAGACATCGGTGCTGCTATTTTTGCAAATATCTCCTTAACCTTTTAGGTTTGGGAGATATTTCTTGCACCTACAGGTAAGCCTAAACCCCTGTACACACGATCGGTTTGAAAACCGACCGATGGACTGTTTTCATCGAACAAACCGATTGTGTGTGGGCCCCGTCGTTTTTTTTTTCCATAGGTGTAAAAAAATAGAACGTGTTTTAAATTTTTCCTATGAATAAAAAAAACCTATAGAAAAATCTGATTGTCTGTGTGGAACTCCATTGGTCAACAATCCACACATGCTCAGAATCAAGTCGACGCATGCTTGGAAGCAATGAACTTATTTTTTTTCGGCTCGTCATAGTGTTGTACATCACTGCGTTTGGACACGATCAGATTTTTGACTGATGGTGTGTAGGCAAGACTGATGAAAGTCAGCTTCATCGGATATCCAACGAAAAAATCCATCGGATTAGATTCCATCAGATATCCGATCGTGTGTACAGGGCTTTAATCTAGGCCTACCTGTAGTTTAAAGTGGTTGTAAAGGGTTTACAACCACTTTAAGGAACAACTTTTTTTTTACGTTATATGGCAAAGAGATACAAAAGAAGAGTACATAGTTGGTACACCCCCCATCCCCAACCATGGAATATTTTCACAACTTCTGAGATAGGTTCAATTCAAGCTACAGTTGACTACAAAGTATATTTGATATTGGTTAGAGTGAATAACTGCCACAGTAGATGAGAGGGTTTCATTTACGATGCCATATGGTTGGAAAGATGTTTGGTACAGTAAGAGGTAATGCCTGCCTCGCTGATATGCTTGCACAAGAGGTAAAGGGATGGGTTGTAGGAAAGAGGTGAATGTAAATGAGTAAGCAGTACATAGTAGTATCTTATTTTACTCTTTAAAAAATGTACATAGTAAATATCAGCACACTGTGGTAAAAATCCTTAAAATAAAATGTCCTACAGTGTAAATCCTTTGTCAGTCAGGTTGTGTAGCAATGTAGATCCTCCATAAAACACGATGAGCGACACCTCAAAAACCACAATCAACGATGATACTGTTAATGCCAGACTTTCAGTACAGCTTTCATAAACATAGTTATATAGTTATGTTAAAAGATGAGCAGCACTTTCACGTAGTATAATATAGTTATATACAGTAGTTGCTGGTAAGGTTGAATAACGACACCGGTCTATTCGGTTCAACCTGAGGGTGTGTGTGTGACTATTCAACCTGAGTGTCTGTGACTATTACTTTTCATATTCCTGTACAATGTGTTTACTAAGAAACGCATCAAAAAAGTTTTTTGAACATATATACACTCCCTGCTGACACCACCAGATGTGGAAGGGAGTTCCACATCCTCACCACCTTAATAGTAAAGTACTTGCACAGTTATTGATTGAACCATTTCTTGTCCAACTTCCATGTGTGATATGTGTTTTTTTTTTAAGAGACTTAAGATTAAAACATTTTTTTTAGAGTCCCCATTTAAAGATATATATATATCGCTATCACACCCTGTTCTAATTGTCGCTTCTCCAGGGAAAAGTAATGTTTGTAGTGATGTTTGTAGATTTCCTCATAACTGAGGTCCTCATAAAGGTACCAACAATGACTTATCTTATATATGTAAAAATATTCAAAATGTTATTACAACAAATTAAAATCATTCATTAAAAAGAATATCCATCACACATGTTGCTGAAAATAAATTTTAAAGGGTTAGTAAAGAAAATTTATTTTTTCCTTTAAAATAACAAACATGTTATACTAACCTCCACTGTGCAGTTAGTTTTGCACAGAGTGGCCCCGATCCACGTCTTCTGGGGTCCCTCGGGGGCTGTCTCTGGTCCTCCCCGCAAGTAGTGACCACAGTCATGCGAGAGAGCTTGCATGGTGGTGAGTATTTGCGGGCACGCTCCCGTATCACTCGGCCCTGCCCCTCGGTGCGCCGCGTCACTGGATGTGATTGACAGCAGCGCCAGCCAATGGCTGCACTGCTCTCAATCCATCCGCTCTAGCCAATCAGCGGCCAGGCTGAGCGGTGAAGAGGATCTTGGGACCGAGCGCGGGACTTTTGAGGGGTCAGGTAAGTATATCGGGGGCTCGAGGGGGGGGGGCAGCATCAGATGTTTTTTCACTTTAATGCATAGATTGCATTAAGGTGAATTTTTTTTTTACTTTACAACTCCTTTAAATCCTCCATACATAAATGTCGCCCTTTATATACATAGTTGGTTTCAATAATTGTTATAATTAAAAGGATTTTATTCATGTTACATAGTTAGTCAGGTTGAAAAAATACACAAGTCCATCTACAGTAGTTTAATCATAAAGATAAATAAAATAAAAAATATCATACAATCCCATATACCCAATTCTACACCCACAGTTGATCCAGAGGAAGGCGAAAAACCCCAGCAAAGCATGATCCAATTTGCTACAGCAGGTGAAAAACATCCTTCCTGATCCCCCAAGTGGCAATCATATTTTCCCTGGATCAACTTTACCTATAAATGTTATTACTCAGTTATATTATGTACATTTATGAAAGTATCTATCTATATCTATTCCTTTTTGTTCTGTAACATAAAAAGACAGGTTGTATTTTCCAGTATTGTGCTATAGCCTACCTACCTAATTGCAGCAACATGTTCACACATAAAACCACCATTTAAGAGAAAAATAAGGAAGACACCATCAAAGACAGATGGATCCAGGTGTTGAGTCTTGAATCAAGGAAAAGGGGGCAACTTAGCACTAAGATTGTGACCAGGCAGGTAGCTTAGATTGAAATACATTCCCACTACAGCAAGACATTTAAATTACATACATTATTTTTAATGATAATATCTCATCCTAATACCCCATATACAGTGCTTTCAAAATGTTACTATATGTTCATGACCTGTTAAGCCGTAGGTCCTTATATTTATAATATTCCCCTCTATTATTACCTGCTAGCTTGTTTACTATGTGAAACGATCAGCAGTTGGGCCAGAAGATAACTAATATTTTGGTGATACTGGCACTAAATAAATGACTTCTGGCTAATGCCAATCAGCAAGTCAGAGGTTTGATGCAGGAGAACAGACCAAATATGGCCATTTAGTTAACCTTTTTGGTGAACCTTGAATAACTAGAGTCGAATCCTCCTTCAACCCGAAACTCATCCCTGTCAGTACAGGACTATAGTCATAATGTAGCATTCCAGAACTACTTATGTATAGCTCACATACACTGTAGCAGGACTATGAGTAGTTACGTCCTGGTGTGTGATCCATGTGCAATGTAACAGGAGATCTGTAAAGTTGATCACTGTTTGCCATGTGTACCATTTTGTATTTATTTTTTATAAAGAAAGTGTAACATACCCGTATTTATTCGAGTATAACGCGCAAAATTTTCTACCAAAAAAAGAAATCAAAGTTTGGGTGCGCGTTATAAACGAGGGCTGGGGTGGCAGTGGCAGTGGCGGCCGGTCCATTGAGGGCGCAGGCGAATTGTGAGTTCGCACTGCGCCTTTTCCGGGCTGCAGCCACTCACTGTACGCGAGGGCAAGTCCCCACGTCGCGTACAGTGGGCGGCCAGAACTGGGGGTGAGAATTCTTATTATCCGCTGTATGGTCGCCGCTTCATTCATTCAAGCTCAAAGTTGTTGATCATGCTGAAATTCACGGAAATCGAGCAGCTAGCCGAGAATTCACTGTACCAGAGACAAATGTTATACCAGTTTACGTTGTCAATAAATGATTTTTATCATGGCCGCACGTGTTCAACAACGTTTTTTTGTCAATTACAATGCTTGGTGTGAAACAAAATTTTATACCGATTTTTAATCGAAAATTAGGGGTGCGCGTTATACACGTGTGCGCGTTATACTCGAATAAATGCGGTAGTTACATAGTTAGTCAGGTTAAAAAAAAGACACAAGTCCATCTAGTTCAACCAAAAAAATAAATAAAAATAAAATACAATATCATATACACGATCCTCCATCCACAGTTGATCCAGAGGAAGGTGAAAAACCCCAGCAAAGCATGATCCCCTATGCTACACAGAGGCGTCGTTAGGGCGTGTCTTGGGGGGCTGGAGCCCCAAATGGGTCCCCAAAAAGCCCAGAGTCTATTCCGCATCCGATCACATTGTTAGCCCAGAGTGTCTGGGAGTCAGGACCTGATGCCGAAGGTGGCCGAGTGCGGCCGTGTGTCGCCGAGTATGGCTGAGTGCTGTACTCGGCGACACTCGGCCACTTTCGGCCACTTTCGGCATCAGATTCGGCCGCTGCACCACATCCCCGCTCAGGTGCGTGGCTCTTCTCGGCTCCTCGGCAACTGCCAGTGCCTGCCCTGCTGTGACCGCACACCAAGGCTGAGGCTTCTAAGGTAGGTCAGTGCACTCACTGTGTGGAGCTGTTACTGATCTTTTTTTAAATTATTTTACTTGTAAAAGCTCTTCATATAGGTTCACTGTAAACCTATATGAAGAGCTTTTACAAGTAACATCATTTAAAAAAAGATCACCTGTTCTGTTCACCTGTCTGTTCTTGGAACATTCATATTCAGGTCAGGTCAGCGAGTCAGGTCAGTGGGTCAGGTCAGTGGGTCAGGTCACTGAGTCAGGTCAGGTCAGTGAGTCAGGTCAGTGAGTCAGGTCAGTGGGTCAGGTCAGGTCAGTGAGTCAGGTCAGTGAGTCAGGTAAGTGTATGCAGGTCAGGTCAGTGTATGCAGGACAGGTCAGTGTATGTAGATTATGTCAGTGTGTGTACACACACACACACACGTAGGTCAGGGTATGTGTGTCAGGTAGGTCACCCGCGCCACTCCACTGACCGTGCCCGAACCCCCCCCCCCCCTGGTGCTGGTTTGAAGCCCCTGGTCTTTTTGGCACCTAGCAACGCCCCTGATGCTACAGTAGGGGAAAAAATTCCTCCCTGATCCTCCGAGAGTCGATCACATTTTCCCTGGATCAACTTCACCTATAAATGTTAGTACCCAGTTATATTATGTACATTTATGAAAGAATCCAGGCATTTTTAAAAGCAATCTACCGTTGCCGGCCAAAGCCGCCTCTGGAGGGAGTCTATTTCACATTTTCACAACTCTTACTGTGAAGAAACGTTTCCATATTTGGAGATTAAATCTCTTTTAGTCTAGAAAGTGCCCTCTTGTACTCTGTGATGACCTTAAAGTGAATAACACAATACCAAGTTCACTATATAGACCACTTATGTATTTGTACATGTTGATCATATCCCCACTTATTTTCCTCTTCTCAAGAGGGAATAGGTTCAGTTCCTCTATTCTTTCCTCATAGCTGAGCTCCTCTATGCCTCTTGTTAGTTTGGTTGCCCTTCTCTGCACTTTCTCCAGTTCCCCGATATCCTTTTTGAGAACTGGTGCCCAAAAACTGAACTGCATATTCCAGATGAGGTCTTAATAATGATTTGTACAGGGGTATAATGATAGCTCTCACTCTGAAGTCCATACCTCTCTTAATACAAGAAAGGACCTTGCTCGCTTTGAAAACGGGGGTTAGGCATTGCATGCTATTATTAAGCTTGTGATCTACCGAAACCCCCAGATCCTTCTCCACTATGGTTTCCCCCCGTTATACTCCTCCTAGTATGTATGATGCATGCATTTTGTTAGCCCCCAAGTGCATGACTTTACATTTATCAACATTTGCCACTTAGTTGCCAAATAAGACAGTACATTAAGGTAAGAAACAACTTTCATGGAATCCATTAAGGTCCCTTTCACACTTGTACGACTTCTAAGTCGCGCGATTTTATCGCGATTTTGCCGCGATTCACGGCCACGATTTCAATGAATGCCTGTGTAAGTGGCATCAAAATCGGACCAAAGTAGTGCAGGGACTACTTTGAAGTCGGCACTACTTAAAGTTGTGCCAGTATGAATGGTGTTCATTGAAAATCATGGAGAATGACTTGTCATACGATTTTGCAGTACAAAATCGTGAGACAAGTCGTATAAATGTTAAAGGGGCCTTATACATATGGGCAGCATGGATACAGAGCAGAGATCACATAATCATACCGTGTAAATACCGGTCTAAAATAGAAGCTTTTACCGTACCATATTTATTGTTCCACCACCTATTGTCAAAAAGTGTAAAAAGCAAAAATAAAGGTGCGGTAAGCAACGTAAAATACACAATTAGTGCTAAATTTGTTATAGCAAGATTAGAATAAAGAGATTGTGATAAAGAAAGCAAAGCAATAGAATATATATATATATATATATATCAATTTAATGGTTTGACTGTTGAACATACAATAGTAATAAAATACTGTATCCTCTTAAACCAAATACTTTATTATATGTAACTTATTTTATTTATTTTTTAACAAGAGAATACTTCTCATTGAACAATGCATCATGATTCATTTACTGTCAGACCTAGATAGAAAGTCTTTACAAACGGCCAGTGTGTTCCTGGCCCTTCCTATAATAATGTGTTCGCATGGCTGGTGCAGTGCACAGCGGGGGAGCTCATGGCGATTGGCAAGCACAGTAGTAGTAGTTCAGCCCATTGTTCGGTTTCTTTACAGTGGTTAGCTAGCACATCAGAGCTGTTAAAAGCTTGGGAATGCTTACCTTTTTATTACCAATCACAGCTTATGTGGAATCAAGAGCAGACAAGGTAAAAACTGTGTGCAATTTGCATGTGATTTATGTCAGCTGTCCAGCACCAAAACAGGAAATTGATGTTTATTGTAGTAAACAATAGCATGGTTTTAAGCAGCTTATCTTGAAGATTTTTCAGGACAAGTGAGGATATAAAGAATATGTTGAAGTACAGAATGGTTTGTGTTTGCTAAATTGACTCATTTGGTATATTTTACACATTTAAATGCAAGAAGACTGCAAATAAAGACTCAATGGCTTTTGTACCACGTTTGCTTTGACTGATATCTGATTTAAATTGTACGTAAACCCCAACAAGTAACTTCTCGTTATGTGCTCTCTTTGGATCTGTTTAATATATCATTGGAAACATTTTGTTATATCTGTATTTTCAATGAGTGGAAAAAAAAGCCTGTTGATTTTATATAAAAAGATTCAGAGATGAGATATCATGTGTCTTCTGCAGACTCCTTGAGTTATCTCAGGCTGGGTTCACACTATACTACATGACAGTAGTACCACTTTCATCCTACTGTGCTCTGCGACATCGGTCCTACCAGGGGCGTTGCTAGGTATGAAAAAGACCAGGGGCTTCAGCCTGAAGTCCAAGCCCGGCAGCGCGCGCGTGGGGGGGGGGGGGGATTTAGGGGTTTAGGCTCACTTGTTGGATGCTGCCTGGGTCACCAGTGCCCACTCATGCTGACCACTAAACTGACCTACCAGGCCCCTACACTGACTCCCCTGACACATATACACTGACCCCCCTGATAAAACATACACTGATCCCAATGATGACACATACACTGATCCCACATGATGACACATACACTGATCCCCCATACACTGATCCCCATGATGACACATACACTGATCCCCTCATGATGACACATACACTGATCCCCTCATGATGACACATACACTGATCCCACATGATGACACATACACTGATCCCACATGATGACACTTACACTGATCCCCCATACACTGATCCCCCCCATACATTGATCCCCCCCATGATGACACATACACTGATCCCCCATACACTGATCCCCCATGATGACTCATACACTGATCCCCCATACAATGATACCCCCCATACACTGATCCCCCCCATGATGACACATACAAAGCCCCCCCCCCTGTGACATGTGACCTCTGCAGCTCAGCTCAGCCTTACCTGCGTTACTCGTAGTGTAGCCCAGCTCATACCGACCACTTCACATCAGGCTGCACGCATCAGGGAGAGAGAATCGAGCCAGGATGACATGTGAGCCGCTCAAAGTCGGACCGACTTGTGTCGGACCAGTTAAGACGGCTCTCATAGGGAAACGTCATGCGACATGAGCTACCAATGTCGAAGCATATGTCGGACAAGTGTAAACCCAGCCTAAGGGATCATTAACACAGGTGCTCAGCCCTATGCAGTGTGAAGAACAGTTTGTTTACTTTTTGGACTAGCATTGAGATGCTAGTACAGCCCATATAAAGGGGATGAATATAGATAAGCTCTACAGACCCACTCGTGCAGTCAAGTTTGACATGTACACAGGTGCATAGACCTGGGTGCATAGTCTCTGCATCTGGGTCCGTGCACCAGTTTATGCACATGGATGGATCCTAGTTATATTTATGTCGCAAATAATTTATTATATTTTCTGAGCTAAGTAGATGTACTGTAGGTGTTAGGGAGACTCAAGGATGGAGAAGGATCTAGGGGTGCTAATAGATGACAGATTGAGCAACAGCATGCAGTGCCAAGCTGCAGCTATCAAAGTAGGCGGACTATTAGCATGCATAAAAAAGGGATATACTACAGGGACAAAACTATAATTCTGACACTTTATAAAACTCTGGTTAGGCCTCATCTGGAAGGGCAACACAACTAATAAGGGGACTGGAGGACCTTAATTATGAGGAATGTCTGCAAACACTAAATTGTTTCACGCTGGATATGAGACACTTGAGAGGACACATGACAGCAATCTACAAATATCTCAATGGGGATCACAGCATAGGAATTAAACGATTCAGTCCTAGGGAGTGTATAAGGGCATGGGAGCACACAACAAGACTGGAGGAGAAGTGGTTTAACCTTATACAGTAGGGGGTTCTTCACTGTTAGGGCTATAAAGATGTGGAACTCTCTCCCACAATTGGTGGTGACTTCAGAGAGTATGGATACTTTTAAAAGTCTCTTAGACATACATCTAAAAGGACACAACATACAGGGATATGGTTGAACTGACTATTGTCCTTTTTTCAGTCTCAGGCCTCGTACACACGAGGGGATATGTCCGCTGAAAGCAGACATCTCCGCTCGTGTGTATGGGCTAGCGGACAGATTTCTCCACCCGACAGATTTCAAAGCATGCTTTGAAATCTATCCGGTGGGAATCTGTCCGCCCGACATGTCTGCTGGTTAGTACACTTACCAGCAGACATGTCGTCCCCCACCGCCGCCGCGCCGCCGCCGATTGGATTCGGCGCATGCGCGGAAGTGTTTAACTTCCTGGTGCGGTGACGTGGCGGTGACGTGGCGGCGTCAACGTCACCGCCGCGTCACCGTCACGTCACCGCGCCGTCCGGCGGCGGGGAATTTGATCCGATGGTGTGTACACGCCATCGGATCAAACTCCCGATCGGACATATCCGATGGAAATGGTCCGCGGACCGTTTTCATCGGATATGTCCGATAGTGTGTACGAGGCCTTACTGACTATGTAACTATGTAAGTACAGCAAACTCACATACAAAATTTACATCAGAAGGAGAGCGCAGAGTGGAGCTTTTTTTTTTTTTACTAAATCAAAGAAAGATAAAAAGGTGCAAGTATAAGGACAATATTCAGTAATGTACTTCCAGATCATATTGGTCAGTTACAAGGTCTCTGGTCTTTAGCTAAGGTCTGTTGGGCTGCCAGGAGCACAAACCCCATCATCTGTCTCTGAGGTTTATTTACTGTAGGTGTAGTAGAGGTTTATGTAACAGAGCCTCCAATGGCTTGCAGGCGAGAATAATATGCAAGTCTGAAAGAAGCAAATTTTCATCCTGTATCCAAAAAGGCGTGGTAGGACAGGGCCACCAGAAATGCAATAGGGTTCCCCGGTCTTTTTCTCAATTGTAAGAGTAGGGTGCTGGGGTGGGCATCACATCCTTCATGTTTTCCCCCTCGTTGGACACTAAGCAAGGGTCACATTAGAGGTCTACCCCAAGGTGGGTTATTCTGGGTTGCGCTAGGCACTTTGTAAAGTAAACAGGGTAACTGCCATACACATGGGGTACCTTTACTTGAGCCACACTCATGACCCGGTAGATGACTAAACATGAACAAACTCTAGTAAACTCTCTTGATATCATATACACCAAACTTTTTTAAGCATTGGTAGGATTGCACAGGAAAGATTGTGACATCAATTGTGTAGAAGCCAGGGGTAAAGTAAGTATATTCTCTAACTTTTTTTCACTCACAGATGTATTTTACAGCTTTAAACCCTGCCGGTATGATTATTTCAGATTTTATGTGCTGAAAGTGGTACCATTATTTGCAAGGAAATTAGGCGTTTTATACTGTAGGCCTCTAAGTCTTAGGAATAACTCACTTAAATCTGACCAAACAAGAGTCTAGTAGGCATCCCGGGTATGAATTTTTTTTTAAAACAAAATTATGAATTATAATATAATAAATAATTATAAATAATTATAACAAATAATAATATAATTATAATAAAACATATTCAATAATGTAATCAACTCAAAATCACTGAAATTTACTCAGTTGCAGAATTGTCGCTGTCATTACTTTTATTTTTTTTATGACAAATTTCCCCACAAATCGCTATCGCTCAATTCTGCAAGTGATTATAATTTATTATCGCTTTTTCTAGCTGCTCTAAAACCATTTTTGACATAAAGGGACACTTTTGGTTGCTATGGACAATCTACAGTTTGCAGGCACAAAAAAAATGTTTTTATTATATAAAAGTACATGTAGGGCACTGGGCAGACCACTAGGGACAAGGGGGGTGTGTGTATTTTTTACATACAGTACTGTAATCTATAAGATTACAATATACTGTATGTAATGTGTTTGTTTACATTTTTGAATTTGGTGCCGTTTCTCCGCCCCTGTGCGTCGTAACATTGCAGGGAACGGAGATCGGCACTGTGTGAATCGAGCAAGCACCCGCCCGCTCACACAGCGTTGTGGCATCTCTGGATCCAGGGACAAGGTAAGTAAACCATGCCTGTGGATTCTGCGAGGCATGGCGGGGGGGCAGAGACTAGAGGTCAGCTGACTGGTGAGGAATGTGAAGTGGGAGGAGCCTCTATCTCCTGATTTTGGTAGAGGTGTCACTGCTACAAGACACCACAAAGTCAGAGACACAGTGAAGCCAGAGACACAGTGACTAACACTACCTGTGATTATAGTCCCCATTAAAAGTCCTCACTACAGTTCTCAGAGCAGCAGATGACCTTGATCAAGAGCATCTAAGTTGGCTGATCAGAACTCTCCCCAGCACTGCCAATCATGACATCCCCCCACCAAGGAGTAAGAGAAGGAATACAAACAGAGAATACATGGAAGGGAAAGGAAAAGAGGGAGAGTAACAAAGAAAATGGAAGAGAAAGAACAAGAAAGATGGCTAGAGAGAGGTATTGAAAAAAAAAAAAAAAAAAGAAATGAGGAAAGAGAGAGATAAAAGGCAAAGAAATGAGAACAAAGAGAAAATGTGGTACATCCTAAAATGTACCATAAGGGGTTTTAATACTGTACTCAGGGAGCGCTAAATGTCCGTGGGTTAGGGGCGCAAATTACTTGTCTTGCCTTGGGTGCTGACAACCTACGCTACGAAAATAATTTTATTGTTAGGGGTCCCAACCAGTTGCGGCTGGTGCTCAAAATTTTTGGGGGGGCGCAAACGGAAAAAAAAAAACAATTGCAGCCTCACTGTACCTATCAATTGTCACCACTGTGCCATTCCATCAAATGCAGTCACTGTGCCATCAAAACGCAACCACTGTGCCATCAAAACACAGCCACTGTGCTATGCCATCAAAACGCAGCCACCGTGCCATCAAAACGCAGCTACTGTGCCATCATTTGTCACCACTTTGCCATCAAACACAGCCACTGTGCCCCCAATTGTCGCCACTGTGCCCCCAATTGTCGCCACTGTGCCCCCAATTGTCGCCACTGTGCCCCCAATTGTAGCCACTGTGCCCCCAATTGTAGGCACTGTGCCCCCAATTGTTGCCACTGTGCCCCCAATTGTTGCCACTGTGCCCCCAATTGTTGCCACTGTGCCCCCAATTGTCACCACTGTGCCCCCACTTGTAGCCACTATGCCCCCACTTGTAGCCACTGTGCCCCCACTTGTAGCCACCATGCCCAGTACCCCCCCCCTGGCACTTACCTTTATGGTTTCTACGTCACTCGATGTCCCTCATCCCGCCCTCGATGACGCTTCAGCCAATCAGGTTACCTGATTGGCTGAGACGCCTGTCAGTCTTATCCTCGGACGCACGGCCGGTACATCCGGAGGATGAGCTTCAGGAAGCCGACTACAGATAGGTACTTCCCCACAGCCAGTCAGCTGCCGCTATTCAGCTGACCGGCACTCAATGTCCGGTCAGCTGAATAGTGGGCGGCAGCGGCGAAAATATACAGATTCATACAGTGTATGAATCTGTATATTTTACTGGCTGTGAGCGAGCCAGAGGGGGCGGCGCTCCTGCGTCCCTATGGACGCACCGCCACTGGTCCCCACAAATTGGGAAATATTTATCAAGGTGTCACGGCACTTGAAAGGTTGAGAACCACTGTTTTAGACACTTTTGCATGTCAGAATGCTCATTCATCTGATCTTCCTCACACAGTTTGGCCCAATCTACTGTGAATTGGTTTGATAATCCATATTTGGTAATTTTGTAATATAGTCAGTGATGGAATACTTTTCTGACTGGTGTCCTAGTTTAAAAAAGAGTTATATGTGTGGGGGTATGTCAGTGGCAAAAATAGTGAAAGCAGCTTGTTCTTTAGAGCAGCCCTGCTGAGAAATACTGGCTATTCCAAAATAATCAAAAAGGCTGCAGACGTCGGTGCTTCCACTGATAAAGGCTGCATACTGCAGGAACAAAAATGCTGCACAAAAAGACGGACGCTATACTGCTGTATTACAGTATTGGTTATATATTTTATTAAGCTTAAATAAAAGAATAATGTCAATCAAGTTTAACCTCTCATAACTACCGCAGCTTTAGCCCAGAGGAAGGCAGAACTAAACGTGCAGCGGTTGTTAACTGTGTCACGCAGGAAGGGGGGGGGGGGGAATCATATAAATTCCCTGTATTAAAGTATTGCTCTTAGCCTTTAGTAATTATAAATGTGGATATAATTATTTTCAAGAAAATCATTCAGTCTATTTTTAAATTTGTCTATTGTTATTCTAGCTCATGTAATAAAGCATTCTACAGTTTATAATCTATTTACGAGTGATTAGCCTTTATGTTGTAGAGATAGGAGAGTGGGAGTGGTAGTTTAGCAAAGGACATTGGGCAGGGCTGACGCCACTCAGTCCACAAAAAAAACTGTGTATTGTCAGTCCACAACAGGGCATAAGAGCTGGGTGCTTTTCTGGCAGATCAACAGACATTTTTGTTGCATTTGCAGGGTCTTTAACCCTTTCACGACCAGAAGGTAAGGCTTACGTGGGCAACAGTAGCAATTTTAACACATGTCTGCAGTTGACTGTTGACTTTCTTGTAAAAGTCATTCCATGGGCATGGTACCTCCACCCCCGATGTGATAGCAATAAAGTTTACCCCCCCCAAAAAATGTAAAGCCCCTACCCTGCCTTAACCCCTCACCCCTACAAATCTAAAAGCCTGCATTAGGTTCACATGCATACAAAATGATGATTACGCTACTCATAGGGCCAGATTCAGGTAGATGCGCGCATATTTTCGCCAGCGTATCGCAGCGCATATATACGCTGCGCTGACGCAAACTAGCGAGTGAAGTACAGTATTAACCAAGCGCCTGTCCGTTACTTTGCGCCGGAGTAACGGAAATGCGCTGGCGTAACCCGACGCAAGTGGAAGTGGGTGTGATCATATGTAAATGATGGGCGGAGCCCAGCGCAGAGGCTTACGTTCAGCGCATCATCCACAGAGCATGCGCAGTGAGTGAGGCTTCACTCGGCCCCCTGTGCGCATGCTCACAACTTCCGTCGGCACCACTTCACGGTAAACGTCAGCGCAATGTGTTCCGTTGAGCGGAAGCGCCATTCCGGTTTCCGTTTCCCCCCACCCCAGGGAAGTTACTTTTGCACTGTGATGGCTGCTTCCGTCCCCCCCAAAGAGAGGAGGAACCTAAATTACAATTCCCAGAGGTCTCAGTTATAATATCTGCTATGGAGACTTATAATGACTTCCTCCACGGCAAAAAAAGTCGGAAGACCAGCCGGGATAGGAAGCACGCCATCCTGGAGACCATTGCTGGCAGGGTGAATGTTTTGGGGTACTCCACCCTGGACTGCTGGCGATATTCAAAAAAAAACCTGCGGCGCAAGGTCCGTGGCAAGGTGGCCACCATCAGCAGGCATGAGAGGGGCACTGGGGGTGGACCCCCATGTGCGGTCAGCCTGACCACGGAGGAGGAGGTGGTCGTCCGCTGCTTGGAGAGGGAGCAGTTGGAGGGGGTACCAGGCTATGATTCTATGGAGGAAGGCTCCAGGACAGGTAAGTGTTTTTTATCCCCTATTTGGTGTGTTGCATGTGGGGGGGGGGGGGTACATGTGCCAAGTGTGTGGGACCACCAACATGCGTCTGCTTTGTGTCATCCACAGATGACGAAGCTGGGCCATCATCTGTCGGCGGCCAGTCCACCCCAACCCCCCAACAGGATCCTGAGGCCGAGCCCCTGGGTGTTGAAGAGACCGAGGTGGAGGAGAGTGCCCACACCCCACCTGCTGAGGTGGTTGAGGAGCAGGCTGTTATTCCTGAGCAGGACTTTATTTTGTTTTTGGAGGAGTCCTCTGCAATACTCTGTAATACCCTCCCCCATCCTCGGAAGCCCCTCAAGGGCGACTCCATTCCCACGGGGACAACCATCTTCTGGCCCCAGTAAGGCAACCCGGAAGACCAGGGTGGTGTCTGATCTGGTCCAGGACCAGGTGGCGATGGACCACGCCAGGCAGACCCAGCAGATGGGGGAGATTGCTGGGCACCTGGACCGGGTCGCTGACAGCCTGGGCTCCGTGTTGCAGCTGACCAGTGCTGTGCATGACGTCGTGACCAGGCTGGGGGAGGTGAAGGCTGATGTTAAACACCTCACTGCAGCCGTCCACGCCAACACAGCTGCCATCCGGGAAGAGGGGAGGCAGAGGCAGCGTGACCAGCGGCATCATGTCACCCGCCATGAGATATTTATTTTATTTTTAACTGCACACGGTCAGGAGTGCAGGGGACAGTGTGAATGGTGTGTGAATGTGAGGGGGTGGCACTCCTGCCAGTAAGGGGTGTCACCCTCAGCCGTGGTGGAGAAGTTATCTCCACGGCTGAGGTGCCGTACACACGGCAGAGAACCTCGACGGGCAGAACACATCGTTCCGCCCGTCGAGGTTCTCTCCCGGCCGTCGGATTCGGCGACCCGCCCGTCGGGAATGGCAACCAGCCATTCTTCCAGGCGGGCCGTCGAGGAAATAGAGAGCGTGCTCTCTATTTCGGCTCGACGGGCTTCCCGACGGGAAGCTCGCTGAGACCGTACACACGGCCGAGGTCCTCGCTGGAATGTGCATTCCAGCGAGGTTCTCGCTGATTTTCAGCGAGAACCTCGGCCGTGTGTACGGGGCCTGAATGAATGACGTGTGAATGGTGTATGAATGGACAGCGACATCTTGGGGCCTTGACGCTGGCGTTGCTGCTCCCAAGTCCTACATGCTGGACTTGGGCTAATCCAATGTGATGTGGATGTGGTGTGTGTGATCTAGGGACATCAGTGGTGTGCATGCATGCATTGTCTGTGTGATTAATGTTTTGGTTTAGTGTCCAAAGATGCCTACGGCGAGGACCCTCCTGACTGCTCTTCCATCAGCAGACTGTGTAGCCTCTGGCAGGTGGGGACTGTGTGGGTCGGGGGTCAGGTCATCACGTATGTCAATCTGCAGGCCTTTTCTCATGGCAAAGTTGTGCAGAATGCAACATGCACCGATGATCTGACACACGAAGGTAGGGGAATACAATAGGGTCCCCCCGGACTTATCCAGGCATCGGAAACGGGACTTCAGGAGCCCAAATGTTTGCTCCACCACTGCACGAGTTTTGATATGTGCTTCATTGTATCTTCTCTCTCCTCTGGTTTGGGGGTTCCGGAAAGGAGTCATTAGATGGGGTCCCAGTGCATATGCCGAGTCACCTGGAAGGGAAAAGACAGGAGGATGTTAGTCATGCATGTGCCCCTTGTGATGTGTGCATCATGGGAGGGGATAGTCATGCCTGCCACCCATGTCACTCACCAACCAGCCAGCTGTCCCCATACATGTTCTGTTCGAATTCTGCTGGGATGGGACTCTGATTGTATATGAAGCTGTCATGGCTGGATCCGGGGTGTTTGGCACGGACGTGCCATATGAGGCGTTGGGCATCGGCTATCACCTGTACGTTGATGGAATGCCAATGCTTCCGATTGCGGTATATGTGCTCTGTGGCACTGGGGGGCTGTAGGGCCACATGTGTGCAATCAATGGCCCCCACTGTGCGTGGGAATCTGGCAATGCTGTAGAAATCTGTCATTGTCTTCAGCCGCAGGTCCTCAGTGGTTGGTCTGATGAACTGGTTGGACATGCGTCTGAGGATTGCGGGGACAACCTGGTGCACACATCTGCTCATGGTGGACTGTGACATCCCAGCCACCACTCCACTTGTACGCTGGAATGATCCACTTGCAAGGAAATTAAGTGTTGCCAGTACCTTTACCAGTGGCTGCACTGCACTGCTGGTGATGTCATCCTGCAGGGTTGTGGTTAGTTCAAGTATTGCATCAGGGCTGAATCTGAAGAGGCGATACACCTCCTCATGCCCCATGCCAAAGAGGCTCATGCGCGTGCGGTATATCCTCTCACGTGCCTGCTTCCTCCGTACCGGGGGACCCAGTACTAGTGCTAGGACCCCGACTGCCCCTGGCATGTTGGCACACAGAGGTGTTGTCCTTGCAAGTGTGGTTGTTCAGCTTGCTATTTTCGTCGGTAACGCTGCTGCTGTAGCTGCTCTCCTGCTGACCTGAGGCTGTCTGGAGTAAAGATAAAGCAGCTATTTGTAGAAATAACTTTGCGACGGACGGACGAGATACACGCGGCGAATGTAGCCAGCGTATGGTGCTACTCTGTTCGCGAATCGGGAAATCTCCCTCATTTGCATATTTGCAAGGCAAATCAATAGGCGCGACGGATGCAACAAGCGAAAATATGCGCTAACGATACTCTGGCGAGGGAAAGTTAAGCCGATCGGAAATGGCCCGTTTTCTGGTGCATCTAGGTTGGTGGGTACGGCCACATAGATACTACGGCGCATCTTTACAGTTACGCGGCGCATATCGATATACTCCAGCGCAAGTCTTGCTGAATCTGGCCCATAATGGGTATCTCCAGCATGCCGAAGTGAAACTCTAAACTGACAAACTGTAAAGGCTTTTAAAATGTGACCTCTGTACAATATGCTGCTTAAAATTAACCTGTGCACAGATTGTGCCAGTAAATAATTTACAGAGCCTGAACAAGCAGTACATGCACTTGAAGTGTTACTAAACCCACAACAGTAAAATCAGTCAGTATAGCAAGCATGCTTTACTGCATATACAATCTGTGGAACCTAAGGGGTCAATCCTCCGAACTGTGTAAAAAAGCTGTTTGATCCTGTCTTCTCTGATTCTCCCTGTCTTCTGCTGTCCCCAAATCCATCTTCTGATAGTGCAGAACCTTGGGGGCACTCTGCACATGCTCAATTTGATGTGTATTGCTATTTTTAGGGAGAATGCATGTGATCAGCACAGGGCTAATTAGCACTGTTCAGATAGAGGGTTAGGGGTCCTGCAGCCTCATAGGATATTAAGAGGAGAATGAAAACTCCTCCTACAAGCTTTAACCAGACACCTATAGAAGTCACAAGACTCTTGATGAGAACATTCATTTAGCAGTTTATATTTACTGAAATAATTGCATTTCCATGTTTTGTGTACCATGGGAGACCAGCTAAATTGAACACAATGTCCTGGGTTTAGTAACACTTTAAAATAAGCTCTCATTCACCTCTCTATCTATAACAGTGGTTCTTAACCTTTCTAGTGCCGTGACCCCTGGATAAAATTTCCCAAGTTGTGGGGACCCCTAACAGTAAATTTATTTTCGTACCGTGGTTTGTCAGCACCCAAGGTAAGACAAGTAATTTGTGCCCCTAACCCACGGACATTTAGCACTCACTGAGTCCCTTCCACTCGTACAGTATTAAAACTCCTTATGGTAAATTTTAGTGTGTCACTTTTTCTCTTTGTTCTCCTTTCTTTCCATTTCATCTCTCTCTATCCTAATTTCTTGTCGTCGTCCCCCCCCCCCATCCCTTTTTTCTAGCCGTCTTTCTTGTTCTTTCTCCTATTCTTTCTCTCCCTTTTTCTCAGTTCCTCACCCATTTTTCCTCTCCCTTCCATGTATTCTCTATGTTTATTCCTTCTATTACTCCTTGGTGGAGGGGTGGGGGAAATGGGATGAGTGGCAGTGCTGGCAGGGAGTTGGGATGAGTGGCAGTGCTGGTGGGGGATGAGATCAGCCAACTTAGATGCTCTTGATCAAGGTCATCTGCTGATCTGAGAACTGTAGTGGGGACTTTTAATGGCAACTATAATCACAGGTAGTGTTACTCACTGTGTCTCTGGCTTCACCGTGTCTCAGAATTTGTGGTGTCTCTTAGCAGTGACACCTATGCTGAAATCAGGAGATAGGGTCTCCTTCAGCCCCTCCCACTTCATATTCCTCACCCATCAGCTGACCTCTAGTCTCTGCCCTCCAGCCATGCCGTGAACTGAATGGGCGGCTGCAAAGAAGCTGAGTGGGCGGCCGCGGGCTCCAGGAACAGACCAGCTGGGTGACCGAGAAAAGCCTGGGAGAGAGGCGTGGGCTCCAGGAACAGCCCAGCTGGGCGGCCAAGAAAAGCCTGGGAGAGCGGCACGGGCTCCAGGAACAGCCCAGCTGGGCGGCCAAGAAAAGCCTGGGAGAGCGGCACGGGCTCCAGGAACAGCCCAGCTGGGTGGCTGAGACAAGGCTGGGAGAGCGGTGTGGACTTCAGGAACAGTCCAGGATTTGGTGACCCCTGGCAAGTCATCATTCGACCCCCAGGTTGAGAACCACTGATCTATAAGCATTGTGGAAAAAGGTATTTTAATTTTTTTTTTTATTACAGCAGAATTTTAACAGGCTGATGGCCCTCTAATGTAAGCAAACAGCAGATGTTTCTAAGGTGCTAGGCCTCTTTCACATGGTTGATTAGAGGCATATAGTGGATTCAGGTGACAAGAATCAGTAGTTTCTTGCAGCTGGTATCACAGGTGTATGTGAGCTGCGGCTGCTTAGCCTGTACAAAACAATGACAGGCTGCAAGGATCCATCGCTGTTCACATGTATCTGCACATCAAGAGGTTACCTGTGGGATGCATGAGCGACTCTGGAGCACACAGATACATTGCCACAAGAACAAGTGTCTCCATTGGAAGATTTACCTTATATTCCTGTTTTGGTGGCAACACATGTTTTAGATTTCTATTTACTTTTATTCCCCAAAAATGGTGATCAGGACATTTAGAGAGAGTGGATACTTCCAACATGGACACAGATAGAGATGAAAACCTTACAGAGGCTCTAACTAAATACTACTACTACTTACACATGCAAAGGTGCAAATGAGCCTTCAGAGATAACTAAATGTGTCTAATAATTTACCATTCAGTCTTATAGGTTTTCTTTTATTCCCAGTACAGGTATATTTGTTCTGATGGGAAATGTACTGTTTTCAGTAAATCTTCCCAGTCTACAAGGCACTGCTGTTCTGTACATGCTTAGAACAAGCAAGCACCAATGCCCAGTAGCCCAGGTTAAGCTGTTAATGACAACTTTGGTTACAGTGATGAATTTGGGAGCCAAAGCACTGGCCTTCTAGCTGTCAATAACCTTTACAGTGAATATGCCAAAAGAATAGAAATAAAAAGCCTTGTGGATGACATTCCTCTGATCCTGAAGGGGCTGGTATTGATGTGTCTTGGAATCCATGTGTTTATTGCTCTTTGAAATCGATTAAAATGTGTCACCCAAACAAAAGCTTAATGCTGAAATATCAGATGGACATGTTTTCTATTTATCCGAGGAAGTTGAATATTTTTAACATTTGCAACTACAGCCCTTTTCATTATTCTATAATCTTGTAAATCTGAACAACATAAAGAAAAAGGTAAAGCTGTAAAAATCAATAGACATATAATCAACAATCATAGAAGATATTCCCAAAAGTGGAGTACAGGGGAATGATTTTACTATAATTTATATATCCCATTTTGTCATGTTTTCTAGAAATAGACTTGTTCCTATTCAATACTTCCAGATAATTGCCATTTAAAGGTTATTTATTTCTTATTGAAAATCAAAAAAATACAAAAATATTACTTTGTAGTAAATCATAAATGGCAATGTGTGGAGCCGCCGATTCTCCAAAAATTGCCTCTGATATTATGGGAGGTTTTCTGCATACTAATATTTATTTAAAAATAATTTTTAAAACTATTGTAAATGTTGCTCATAAAAGTAAAATGTTTTCCAATGTTTCAGTAACTGTTTTTGCTACAAATTGCCGTACAAATTGTTAAAGCTTAAACGAGTTTTAAACCCCCAAGGTTTTTCACCTTAATGCATTCTATGCATTAAGGTGAAAAACCTTCTGCGTTACAGCTGCCCCCCAGAGCCCCCATTTTCTAATGCCGCATACACACGATCGGAATTTCCGATAAGAAAACAGTGGAATTTTGGCTCAAACTTGTGTTGCATACACACAAAATTCCGACCGTCAATAACGCGTGACTTACAACACTACAACAAGCCAAAAGAAATTAAGTTCAATGATTCCGAGCATGCGTGTTTTTTCGCGTGTCGGAATTGCATACAGTTGATCGGAATTTCCGACAATAACTTTTTCCATCTGAAAATGTGAGAACCAGCTCTCAAATTTTTGCTGTCGGAAATTCCGACAGAAAAAGTCACATGGGGCCTACACATGGTCGGAATTTCCGACCAAAAGATCACATTAAACTTTTCCTGTGGGAAATTCCGACCGTGTGTACGCAGCATTACTTGAACCTGATCGTTTTCAGTGACGAGCAATAACACCGCAGCTTCAGCCACTGTCTCGGGTCCTCGTTGGATAGATTGATAGCAACGGGAACCACTGGCTCCTGCTGCTGTCTATCAAATCCAATGACATGAGAGCTGGGGTGGGGCCAAGCCCTGCTGTCTGTGTCGATGGAGTGCCCCCATGGAAAGCATCTCTCCGTGGGGGCACATGATGAAGTGAGGAGCCAGGAGCGCCACTGGGACACTGCAGAAAAGGAGGATCGGGGCCACTCCATTTCCATAGAGCAGGTAAGTATAGGCATGTTTGTTATTTTACAAAAAAAAGCAAGTGTTTACAATCTCTTTAAAGCATTTCTATGGTTAAAATGTAAAATGATATATTCATTTCCACATTGTCTTTCAATTAATTTTAGCCTACTCTTAATATTCTGAATGATATTGAAGTTTGTACATTTTCCTTTGTGAAGATCCCCACACATTTATTCCCTTAAAGTGTTACTAAGCCCAGAACCCTGCATTCACATTATGTGGTCTTTCACAGTACACCGAACATGGAAATGCATTATTTTAGTAAATATAAACTGATGAATACCCTTTCTCATCAGCAGTATATAGCAATCTTGTGACTCCTATCTGTGTCCAGCAGAGCACTAGTTAAAGCTTGTAGGAGTTTTCATTCTACCAAGATTGTCCTATGAGTCTTCAAGACCCCTGATCCTCTTTCTGGACATTGCTGATTGGCCCTGCACTCTCCCAAGAAAAAAAGAACTCTAGCAATACACACCAAACTGAGCATGTGCAGCTTTTTACAAAACGCAGATGATTAACCATTTAAGTTCCACAGTGACAAGCATGCTTTACTGCATATAAAGTCTGATTTTACTGCTGTGGGTTTAGTAACACTTTAAATTCAGTGACACATATTCACTATGCCCTGTGGGTAGATACTGCTCTGTCAAACATTTCACACTTGCCTGACGAAGAGGTCCTGTGCGACCTCGAAACGTTGCTATTTTTGTGATGGTTCTTGTGCAATAAATCTTTTTGGACGTTTTTTATACGATCCTTGGTGTGCTGGCGAATATATCTACATTTCACAGAGCCTGCCTTCTGAACAACAGAGGAGCTGAGAGGGGAAGTTTCAGTAGGCAGAGTCAGTACAGGAATTACTGCTTGCAGGCAAGGTACCATGGGATATGTAGTCCTTAGAAATTGAAAGTAAACCGCAGGTGAGAAGCTACAAAGCATGCTGGGGATCCAGGGAGGTAGCCAGCAGACAGGCAGCACTCACAATGTGAAACAACATTTTACAAGCAAGCTTTTATTGAACTGTAAAATATAACTATTTGAATTGTAATTACAATGCTGATGTTATAAAATGAGTGTATTCTGTAACCACAGATTGCCTTAAACAGGCGGATCTAAAAACAACAGTTAATTGATGCAGTTTTGAGTTTTCATATAAACTATTGAAAACATTTGTCCTAAAATCAGCTTAATAACGGCATACAATGCCAAGTTGCTGTTTCCAAAGCGAGCAAAGTCCTTACATATATTAAGAGAGACTCTGTACAAATCATTAGTAAGACCTAATTTGGAATATGCAGTTCAGTTTTGGGCACCAGTTCTCAAAAAGGATATCGGTGAACTGGAGAAAGTGCAGCGAAGGGCAATCAAACTGATAAGAGAGGCATGGAGGAGCTCAGCTGAGAGGAAAGATTATTGGAACTGAATTTATTTTCTCTGGAGAAGAGGAGATTATGGGGGGATGGGGGAGATATGGTCAACATGTACAAATACGTAATGTCCATATAGTGAACTTGATGTTGAGTTATTCACTTTAAGGTCATCACAGAAGACAAGAGAGCACTCTTTACTTCTAGAGGAAAAGAGATTTAATCTCCAAATACAGAAGTTTCTTCAGAGTATGAGCTGTGAAAATGTGGAATAGACTCCCTCCAGACGTGGTTCTGGATTCTTTCCTAAATGTACATAATATAACTGAATATTAACATTTATAGGTAAAGTTGATCCAGGGAATATCCTATTGTCTCTCGGGGGATCGGGAAGAAATGTTTCCTCTCCTGTAGCGAACTGGTTCATTCTTTGCTTGGTGTCAGTGGGAGTTATATTGCCCCATTGTTGGTGTGAGTGGGAGGAAATATGCCCCACTGTTGGGGTCATTAGAAGAAATAGTGCTGCATGGTCGGTGTCAGTGTGAGGAATAAAGTCCTACTATTGGTGTCATTGGTAGAAAAAGTTCCTTGTTGATGGTATCAGTAGGAAGAATAGTGCACCATCATTGGTGTCAGTGGGAGAAATTGTGCCCCACTGTTGGTTTTAGTGGAAGAAATAGTGCCCAATTGTTGGTGTAAGTAGGAGGAATAGTGCCTCGTATCATTGGGAGGAGTAGTTCCCAATGAGCATTTACATTAGAATGATGGTTAGGAATATATTGTTAGCGTTGAATTATAATTGTTTCCTTAAAGCGGATCTCCACCCTAAAGTGAAGATCCGCTGATCCGAACACTCCCCCCCTCCGGTGTCACAATTGACACCTTTCAGGGGGGAGGGGGGTGCAGATAGACATGTATCTGCACCCACTTCCGGCCCAGCATTCACGGGCAAAAGACGGGCATTACATCACATCCCGTCTCCCGCCCGTTGTGTGCTGGGAACACTCGGCTCCCAGCACACAGCTGGAGCCAATTTGCGGGCGCAGCGCGACTCGCGCATGCGCCGTAGGGAACCGGGCAGTGAAGCCGCAGCGCTTCACTTCCTGGTTCCCTCACCGT